>VWZI01020850.1:54871-67017 GCA_013396835.1 Psilopogon haemacephalus | reverse complement strand
AAATTTTTCTTTTGGTTTTTTTTTTTTTTTTTTTTTTTTTTTTAAAAAACAACAATGGTAATCACTGACATAAGTAGAAATTGTATTTATAATACATTTTCTTCTAATCAGCTGGGCTAACAGAAATTGTCTCTTAAAAATGGCCCCTATGCCTTAGTGGTGAGCACACCACTTTGGCTGAACTAAGAGAATCAGTAACAATTATTCAGCTTTCCACGTAAGGCCAAAACAAATAAGTAAGTAAATCTTTGAAACCTGAAGCTGTATTTCAAAAGGCTAATCTGTAAAAATTAGGTGGAGAATACTGAGAAAGGAGCCTTGCAAGCTCTTGTGGCTCTGTGCTCAATTTTTCATTATTATTGTTTTTTAAATGAGAAAAGTAATCCACTGAAAATTAAATGAACTACTTTCATGTGAATGCCTCTGGGCATTATTAAGGTTTGCAGTACAAAGTGTCATGCTGCTTCATAATAAATTGATCAGAACAAGGCAGTAAGTACATTCTACCTTCATAATGGAGAAAACGTCTTTCATTGTTTCTGAAACAGGTTGGGTAAACTGATTGTTTTCCCCTAAATATATAGCCACAGGTCCAATGCTTCAACATTTTCAAGTAGCAGCACCCATCCTCCTATAATTTGGCAGCAGGGAAAATAGCTCTGATTAAATTTAAACAGTGTCTTCAGCTACTATTGTGCTCATCATCAACCCTCTTAACTTGTTTGTTCTGAAGATAAATCCTTAAGTGCAATAATTGTAGGTATTGTTCCAGTAGCAAGTATGATCAATATGTTTTGTCAAAAGCACTTTTCATGAATAACAAATATGGGAGCTTATAAAAACAATAAAAGATATTTTAAAGATCTACAGTGGGTTGATCTACGTGCTGTTGTATTTCCTCAACAAAATTAGAAGTGGGTTTGTTACACCTTAATTTTCCACCTTTTTTATCTAATAAAGAACAGAGACACTTTGCTGTTTGCTGCAGAAGGCTTGTGCCTTGGCTGGCAAAATGTCAAGTGAAATTAGACTATGCAATGAATAAAATGTTATTTTAGATGCAATATATTCCTTTTAGAAGTCTAGCTGATTGCACACAGGCTGTGTAATTACACACACTCAGGAAGTGTACTTCATTAGAATGACAAAGCGATGACATTTAACCCATTCAGTATTCCAGAATACAACTCAAACACACTACTAAGATCATCATAATTAGAAAAAAATATAGAAATAGCTCAGTATTTATTTTATCCAGTTTTGAGGAAGAGAAACCCTGTCAAAATTTTCTCTTGACAAAGAAATGTAAGAATTGCCATTAGATTTCCATTGGAATTTTCCTGTCTTGCATGATAGACAACTGCATTGTTTATATATATATATATACTTTTTTTTTTTTAAATGTGATATATTTAAATGTGGCACACTAAATTTTCTAAAGCAGTTGCATTAAATGGAGAACTGTTCCCAGATGCTAATCAACTAATCTGTGCCTAATGTTCTGAGTTTTGCAAATGCATGTGTATTCTTTCTTAACTAAAGAAAATTATACTGGAGAATAGGAATAATAAACAAAGGAACAATGATGTGATAATTTAAATAATAAATAACTTGGTGATTGTGGTCCTTATTGCATGTTTTTGAGATAGCTTCAACAAAGGTACATTACTGTGTAGTTCATACGACATTAACTTGAATTTAGAAATAGGAACGTTTATAAACATAGTATTAACATATATTCAAGTCACATGTAAGAAATATATGCAATAGCATGAGCAGCAAACTCAACCATGTAAATAAATCCAAATTGTCCAAAACTTAAGGAAATGTTTTCTCTCCATACAAATTATGTAATTTCTTCTTATTAGATTACATCACAAAGGCTTTTATCTTGACTGTTTCTGTGGATAATGTTTGATTTATAGTTTCTGTTTCAGGTTCTTTGTGAATCCTCACAGACAAGTACATTTTGCATATTGTTCCAACACGCTCCCTTGAAAGGAAAATAGCTTCCCTTGCACAGAACAGTAAATTCAGTTAGGGAAAAAAAAAAAAAAAAAAAAAAGAAAAACCAAGAAAAAAAATCACTAATGACCCAATCATGCAGGCTCTCCTTGTGACATTTACTGGATGTCCACACTAAACTCAACTACTTATTTCTCTTTCACAACCAATGTGGATAACCAGGATAAATTTTATGGAATTAAGCTGAGGAAAGCGCTTCCCAGCCCAGGAACCATATATTTGTCTCCAGCTAAATACGTCTGTTTAGGATGTATTGCTTTTATGCCTTGACCCATTTTACTTTGTCTCGACACTCTACACTGATGCAAGAGATGGGCAGTGGTCCCTAAAACCTACTGTCTGTGTCCAACCTATGTACTAGAAAAGCAAGGCATAGGAATGCAGCTGAAACTAGTAAGAATACATGGTCTGTCAGTCTTAATCCTTTTTAATATTCTGTTTCACACCAGAGAGGATTTAATTGCTTCTTAAATGACTCTAGGGCCTCTGAATGAGCCAACTTGTCTAACTGAGCAGATATTCATTTGAAAGAATCTTTGTAAGAAATATTGATCTGTGTTATCTGTAGATCATTCTAGAGACACAGCAATCTCTCCTTGCCTAATTAAACTGTGCTAATATGAAAATGCAGGCCAAGCCCATAAGGCATAACAGATCAGACAGAGTGTGGAAACGCCTGGAAGTTGCAATGCAGCTCTGGGAAGAGAGGTGCAGGAACCCTGCCTGCATGCTAATGAACTCCACCAGATCGTAATCCATATAGATGCAATTTAAATTCCCTTCCACAACTTCAGCTTCAAAGTCTTCTAATTAACCCTCAGACTTGAGATAAGCAGCCACGCTAAGGCAGGGACAGCACAGCAGAGCTGATGAAAGGCAGTGGACTAGTCCTTGCCACTTCCCTTCCTTTAGGATTTGAAGGTTTTGTCAGTCATTAAGCTGAACTCGGACAGGTGATCAAAATGTCATCTACTTAATCTCCCCATGGCATTTTAACTTTTAGCCTGTAAATATTCTTGGATTTAGGACTGGTAACAACGTTTTACTAACCATAAAACACACATTTCCACAGATATGTGGCAGCACTTAAAAGCACTTCGCTCCCACTTGACGTGGAGCTTTGTTAGAGATGGCAGACAATATCTCACCAGCTCGGCTTACAGTTTGCACAGACATTTAGCGTACTACAGAGGTTTAGGTCTAATGGAAGTCAGATGATTCATTGTCAACCTCAGCACCACCCAGACTTGCAGGGAAACTGTAGGAGAGCATTGCTGGGCTTTATTTCAAGGGGCGCCACAGCAACGCAGCAATGCTGCCTTTCATTGTATGTGGAACTCTATCACAAAGTATAGACTACCTCCCTAAGACCGTCTCACTTCAACTATCTGTAGATAAGATATATAAGCTGCAATTCTTCAACAGCACTCCAACATAGCCTTAACATATAATGGGGTAGACTTGTAGAGATCCTTCTGTTTTAAGTAAAATTACTTATAATTTACACTTATTAAAAGCAGTGATGTAGTAGTCAAAGTGATGCAGTTATCAGAATTTAATATAAACTGATGCCTATGTTATGGGGAGGTTTTAATATTTTTATTTATTGTTTAAGCTGTAGACTTTTAATAAATGGTAATAGCTGCTCCCAGCAAGCATCCAGAGCCCTCTACTTGGTCCAAAATTAAATCCAGTGAAAAGTATTTGAATGTCCATTTAACAGCACTCATATATATAAAAATATTTGTTCCATGCAGATGTAAGCAGGAGTTCAGTTTCATAAAATGCTCCTTGCTTTGTTTATTAAAAAAAAACAACTCAGCAATCTGAAGGGCTAATCTCAGCTTTTGATCTTTGTTTTATTTTCAAATCAAGTTAAGCAATCTCTGTAGTGATTATTTTCTGGCAGCTGGCTGGTAGCTTATTTGAAGAGAGTTGGTGACCTCATTTTGAATTCTAATGTTCTAAACAATGCTTAAGTCACTGATATTAGGTTCCCTACTGGCACACTTGACAGAGCAGTCCTCCATGGGAAGCTGAAGAAAGACAAAAATAATTAAATGTTATTATGTCGCTGCAACTGAATAATCCAGATCAAAGACTGTCCACAGCATCTGAGTCTGACAAGCAGTCAGTCTTTATGTAGTTGGAGGGCAAAGTTAAGGACTAAATTTGAGGTCTCTTGATTTAGGATGTATGTTCTACAGTAATTTAGAAAGTCAAGATTTTTCCCCCCCATCCCTAAGAAGGGGCCACACTGGGATTTTCTTGCACGAACAAGTATTTTTAGACAGAGTACTGAAATGCTTTGTCAAACTATTTGCTAGTGTATTCCTGTATTCCTAACAGACAGTCACAGCACAGACTGAGACAGGAGAAAAAACCCGAGAGATACTAAACTTGACAAATGAGTTACAGTCTACTTGCTTAGGTCTCAGGTCTTTTATTCCATGTAGTGCTCTAAATTCAGCATGAGAGAGCAGGCATTACCATACATCTTGGTGGTCTTAGATTATAATTTCAAAACAGTGGAAGCTCAGGTCTGTTAGAAACATCCTGAAAAAACAGAGAATACATGATGCTTAAGGCTTATTTCCTTTGCATATCTGTAATGTGCATATAATGTCTAAATATTGCTTGCTTTTCTCCCTGCTGGTTCTACAGAGTTAATGTAATGTTAAGCGTTTTCAATAAATGATCACCATCTCCAGGCTTCACATTGAGAGCTCTCACCTTACGTGAGCTACACTCTTGCTTTTCCTCTGCTGAGTGCAAGAGATCTGTTTGCCAAGCTTTTTTCACATTGAGGTCCTTCACAGTCGACAGACCTGAACTGTTTGAAATTTAAACTCAAACAAGATTCCAGAATGAAATATGAAGGCATGTCTCACATTAGGTACTGTGACCTAAAACCAATATTGACACCGACTGTAGTTAGTGTTTGTTTACTGCATGCACTAAGTATGGGCATTGAGAATGCCATCTACTGGCAAAAAAGGCACAAGGGAAAGTAATTCCATGGCAGGCAATTTCTGAAAACCAGAAAAGAACACTTATTGTCATTACTTTGGGTTATTTTGTTTTTATGTTCAATTGCTCATTTCAAGTTCTCAAAATCAAATAGCTGTAACTGCATTAAATGCTGCTGAATTTTATGTAGAAACATTGGAGGGAATGAGTTGTGAAGCCGAAATATATTATTACAACTTGGTATTGTACCAGAAAAGGACAATGTTTGAAAACACCAACAATTTAAAAGGCATCAGAGAAAATGAGAAAATTAGTAGAGCTGCAAGACTGGGATTGCTTTGTACTTTGATTCTGCTAATTTCACTGGAACTCAAAAATTGCTCTCAAGAGTTTTTTTTAATATTTGGTGAGACTATTCAGTCTAAACCTCCCTGGAAAAGCATGAAACCCAGCAGTGAATCTGCTTGTCATTGTGCAATCAGCCATAGCAACTGTGGTTCCGAGCTTTACACAGCCAATTCATGATTTGATTGCAGTCATCTCAGTGGAGAGCATCTGTCCTGTTAACTCCACTTATAAAGCAGTAACTGTTACAGTACTATGACAAGGCAGATCCATGCAAGCTACATCTCTGCTAGTTTGAGAACTTTCTCTGCTGGTTTGCAAACATCTTCATTTCTCCTAGTGATTACTCATAATATCTTTTATTGTGTCTAGCCCACACCTAGCCAACAAAAAAGTTATCTACAATACCTAGTAAAAAACAATTCACGTAATATTCTCTGAGAGTGTCCCATCTTTGCACATAAGACACAGATATGGAATAGTAGAGGGAGTAGTATTTGATGAGTTTAAGCAAAGACTTTGGTCTAAATTTGATTTGATCATTGCCTAGATTAAGGTAATAGCCAAGACAAAGGAAGTAAAAAAAAACCAAACAAAACCAAACCCACAACTGGGAGTGCTGTAAGTGGCCTCCAAGGTATATAATAGGAAATAGCATCTAATCTAATAGCATCTAATAGATGGGTTGGACTAGCTGACCTTGAAATATCCCTTCCAGCTCAAAGCAGTCGATAATTATGTGTGAGTAGAAACACCTCTGACTATAGCTTTTTCTAAATTTGCCTCTTAAAAACAAAAGTAAACATTCTGTTATTGTTAGCTGTAGTATGGCTCAAAGAAAGGCAGGAAATCTGGCATTGACAGTACTGACACGATGCCCTTCATATTTTACCACTAAATTACCATGATTTACTCTGACATACAAGAGGGAACAGCATGAGGAAAGGAAAAAAATTAAGTGTCATTTAGGATGAACACAAGCTTCTCTGTAGTCTTGAAAACATCTGCTAATACCAAAACTCACAATTTCATTCATTTTAGGAAAGCAAGAAAATGAGGCATCAGTTACGGACACCAGCATCACAGAATAAAGTTTCTGATCTCTGCTTTGTCCATGCAAAAACTTCCCTTGCAGAGACACCAAAGCTGTCTCTGAAGCATGGCAGTAGAGCCCTGCCAGCTCAAAGCTGTGACAAAGCTAAATATTGACATGAAGAGACTCTCCTAATAGTTTTCTCAGAAGCCTATCACTAATGAGGTAACTCTGCTTCCAAGGACAAAAGTCTAAGGCTGCATTTCCTGGGTACTAGGTACCAGGTCATCTAGAGCTGGCAGGGCAGCTCTGCGAAGGTCTGTCTTGCACCACTGCTCTTTTACTTCTAGTAGTAAAAGGAAGCTTTTATAGTGACCGTTTATTTTAAAGTTATCCCTGCTTTTCTGTGGCAAGAAAAGACTAGAAAGGAGTTACCATGTTCCATTATCACCATGCAAGAACTGGACAGGTGCAGACACACAAATATTTATTTGAATCATGCCCCATAAACATTGAAGGAAAGAATTCAAAGAGTTGTGGTCAATGGGACAGGGTCTAGTTGAAGGCCTGTAACTAGTGGAGTCCCTCAGGTATCAGTAGTGGAACCAGTACTATTCAATATAGTCATCAACAACCTGGATGAGAGCAGAGTGACTGTCAGCAAGTTTGCTGATGACACCAAACTGGGTGGAGTGGCTGACACACTGGAGGGTTGTTCTGCCATTCAGTGGGACCCAGACAGGCTGGAGAGTTGGGCAGGGAGAAATTTGATGAAATTTAACAAGAGCAAGTGTATAGTGTTGCACCTGGGAAAGAACAACCCCATGGGTCAGCATAGGTTGGAGATTGACATGCTGGAGAGAAGTGAAGGGGAAAAGTACCTGGGATCCTAATGGATGGAAGGTTAAGCGTGAGTCAGCAATGTGTTCTTGTGGCCAAGAAGGCCAATGCCATTCTGGGATGTATTAGAAGCTTGTGGTTAGTGGCCGAGAGAGTTTCTCCTTTGTTGCTACTCTGCCCTGGTGAGGACACATCTGGAATATTGTGTCCAGTTCTGGGCCCCTCTGTTCAACAAGGACAGGGAACTGCTTGAAAGAGTCCAGTACAGAGCCACAAAAATTCTTAAGGGAGTGGAACATCTCTCTTATGAAGAGAGACTGAGGGAGACTGAGGCTCTTTAGCTTGGAGAAGAGGAGACTGAGAGGTGACCTCATTCATGTTTATAAATATGTAAATGGTGAGTGCCAGGAGGATAAAGCCAGGCTCTTCTTAGTGATGCCCAATGACAGGACAAGGGGCAATGGGTGGAAAATGAGGCATAGGAAGTTCCATGTAAACATGAGGAATTTGTTTTTTACTGTGAGGGTGACAGAAGACCCCCACACTAAAAAACTGAAGCCTACCCAGAGAGGGGTTGAGAAGTCTCCTTTGGAGACATTCAAAGTCTGCCTGGGCATGTTCCTGTGTGATCTAGCATAGATGATCCTGCTCTGGCAGGGGAGGGTGGACCAGATGATCTTTTGAGATCCCTTCCAATTCCTAATATTCTGTTGTCGTGTGATTCTGTAATAGGTAGGAAGAATAAATGTATTAGACAGGTATGACTTTGCAAAGGCTCATATATAAGTAGCACTGAAAACTTTTCATTGGTGCTTACAGGTTGTGGAGACATTGCCGATAAAGCCCAGTGCTGACAAATTACACTTCTTATGCACGATGCTGTCTAAGAATTTTTTTTTAACTGCAGCATCAATGTCAGCAGAGAGAAAAACACTCAAGTTAGGAGTTCACTGAAAGTTGAAGGAGCAACAATTCTGCAAACAGATAATATGCTGTGTGAAATTACTTTGCAAATACATACCATACTGTGTAAAACAAAAAAAAAAAAAACATACTGGAAGCCTGTAAAATAAACTAAATCTTTACATTTCTTCCAGACAAACTGATTCCTTGGCCTAGAACTTGCATTCAGCTTCAGCCAATGTAATTACAAAGGAAGCACATAAGCCAATAAATAATTCAGAAGTCAAAACTACACATTTATGGCTCTAACACATGATTGCATTATACTGTTCAATGGACTGAATAGTAAGTCTATACAGTTTAAGGAAATTTGAATGCTTTGCCATCCTCTTTCCTGTTATGACTGTCTACAAATTGTGGAGAACCCACACCCTACAGCACAGTCCAGTAAAAGGGTTTCCCCTAACTCAAGATTAGTACTATCACACCATCCTGTTTGACACAAAATGAGAATGCTGGCAAGGAGTCCTTCCACATAATCATCTCCTACTTGACATACAATGACATCTCACCAAAGCTGGATACAAATTGTAATTCCTGTTGTAATTACAGGCTTTAATAGGTATAGAAGCTTCCTTTGTGCAGACCAACTATTCCTACTAGGGACTTGGTGTAGCTGAATTATTTATGCAGTTGAGACTGCCCTGTGATCACATGAAGAAGGTGGGGGCTTTAGTTTCTAAAGTGGCTGTTATTGAGAGACTGCTGTGCATTAGTCTGCCTGTGTGAGGTGGTGAGTGATTTCCACCACTTTGTTCATTTTTTACTCTTTCCCTCACCTACTAATACATCTTCAGTTTGACTCATGAGTCTTCTTGCTGTTGCTCTCCCTAGGCTCTCAGGAGAGGGAACTCAATTCCACCAAAAAGAGTCTTACATGACCCGGAAAAGCTTAACTGTGACAGGACATGGGAGCTGGAGCTAGGATTAGTCTTCAGAAGAGCTACAAAACTGCAATAAACCTGAGATAGCTTCCCAAAGCTGTCTTTGGCAAAGTGGAATTGAATTCCGGGTGAAAGGCTTATTAGTCATAGAATGACAGAGTTTGGAAGGGACGCCTGGAGATCATCAGGTCCAAACCCTCCACAAGACCAGGTTCACTGAGAGCAGATTGTATAGGACGGCATCCAGGCATGTTCAAAGGTCTTCAGAGACTTCATATGACTTCCACCATGTCTCTGAGCAACCTGTTCCAGTGCTCCACTAACCCCAATGTAAGACATTCCTCCTCATGTTTAGATGGAACTTCCAACATTCAAGCTTATCTGCATTACCTCTTTTTCTATCCATGGACACCACTGAAAAAAGACTGGTCCCATCCTCCTGACACCCACCCTTTAACTCTTTATAAGTACTGATATGACCCCCCTCTCAGTCTTCTCTTCTCCAGTCTAAAAAGCCCCAAGTCCCTCAGCCTTTCTTCATAAGAGAGATGTTTTAGTGTCCTAATCACCTTTGTAGCCCTTTGCTGTATCCTCTCAAGTAGGTTCCTGTCCTTCTTGAACTGAGGAAGCCCAGAACTGGGCACAGTATTCCAGATGAGGCCTCACCAGGGCAGAGCAGAGAGGGAGGTGAACCTCCCTTGATCTGTTTGACACATTGTTCTTGATGCATCCTAGGATGACACTGGCTTGGGTTATCTCATGGTCATCCTGTTGTCCACCAGGGCTCACAGGTCTTTTCCCCCAGAGCTGCATTCCAGAAGGTCAGCCCTTAACCTGTGCTGATACATGGGGTTATTCCTCCCTAAGTTCAGTACCCTACACTTGTCCTTGATAAGTTTCATAAAGTTACTCTCTGCCCAGCTCTTCAGTTTGTCCAGGCCACCCTGGCTCACCCTGGCTCACCCTGGCTCACCCTGATGATGTGTCAGCCTCCTCTCCCAGTTTCATGTGACCAGCAAACATGCTGAGTGTACACTCTATTCCTGCATACAGGCCATTGATAAAGATGTTGAACAAGGCTGGAACCCCAGGGGACACCACTAGACCTCCAACTACACTGTGCCACAGTCTTCTGAGTTCTATCTTTTATCAAGTTTTCCATCTGCCTCACTATTCATCTAACCCACAGTTCCTAAGCTTGCTTATGAGGATACTGTGGGAGATGGTGTCAAAATCCCTGTTTAAGTAGACTACATGCACTACCCTTCCCTCATATATCTGTTCATGCACACACAGAATGCTATCAGATTAGTCAGACATGACTTCTCCTTGGTGAATCCATGTTGGCTACTTCTGTCAACCTTCTTTTCCTCCATATGTTTGAGATGATGCCCAGAACAAGCTGTTCCACCATCTTTCCAGAGATGGAGGTAAGGCTGACTTATTTCTTCCCATTTTTAAAGACTGGAGTGATGCTGGCTTTCCTCCAGTCCTCAGGCACCTTGCCTATTCTCCGGCACTTTTCAAAGATGATGGAAAGTGGCCCAGTAATGACTCCTGTCAGCTCCCTCAGCACTCACAGGTGCACCCTGTCAGGACCCATGGACTTGTGGATATTCAGTCTATTTAACTGATCTCTAATAACTTGATTCTTCTCAGTCAAGGGAAAGTCTTCCTTCCTCCAAGCTTTTTCTGTTACCTCCAAATTCAGGGACCCACAAGGGTTGACCTGAACAGTAAAGACTGAAGCACAGAAAACATTCAGTAATTCCACCTTCTCTGCATCCTCCGTTATCACAGCACCAGTCTCATTCAACAGTGGGTGTACATTTTCCTTTGGATATACTTGAAGAACCCCTTCCTGTTGACCTAAAGTTAGACATTACACAGACTAAGAATATGGCTTATCTCATCAGAAGAGCTTTTTATCTATCTCTATTTGTGGATTTGTGGGGTTTTTGTGGGTTTCTTTTCTTTAATTAAAACCTCATGCTTCCCAGAGTTCTGATGGACAGAATCTCACACACACAGCTAAGCAGGAGATCAAGGCATAGGGAAACAGGGCAATGACTCATCACCACAGACCAGCTCTTGTGTACAAAAATACACAAAGCTGCAAGATCAAAATAATAGTGAAATCTGCACAAATTTAATTTTAAATTAGTAGTTGTAATACATTGAAAAGCAAGCAAACAAACAAAAAACCCAAAACAAACACACACACACATACACTCACAAAAAACCCAAAACCAAACCCCCAAACAAACAAAACCTCAAAACTTACATTTATGTTGTATCAGCAACTACTTTTGAATCATACACATACTAATTCCAAACAGTAGAAAAGCCAGGAACCAGAAAAGTCATATCCTCACATTTATGAGTTCATGTTGTATGCACAAACAGTGTGGAAACCCAGATCATCAAGAACATTGGCTTTTCGTCTTAGCTCACAGAACAGGCTCTCATGAGTGACTGCAAGCCAAAAGTAACCAGCAAGTCCTTTCTGGAATGACCTTTGCAGAGTTAATGTAAAAATATTGGCCCCTGTCACAGAAATGCCCATCTTTCTTTTTGTGACTATTAATGGCCAAAGTACCTATCTACCCTAACTATTCATAGGAAATGTAAGGTACTATGTGATACTCCCAGTAGTCCACAGACCGGAGCACCTGGACCTGTAGCCAGCACTAATGTATCTTTTGTGTTGGCCTCTACAAGGCAGATGACAGCAGGAGCTCCTCAAGCTGTTTCGAGGCTTAGAGCAGCAGTCACAATGGTCACTTTCATTGTACAACTGGCAACAAGAATGAATCTGTGCTTTCCACTCCAGTCAGTCTAGAAACAAGGAGTGTCACAACCCTTCTTCCCTGGGTCTGGTCCTATTACTGAATATAGTAGCCAAATAAGCTACCATTCTTATCTGTCAAGAAAGAGTTAAAACATTCACTTTATTCCTTGTTATATGAAAACTTAGTCTTTGTTTTATATCTTAAATACAGCATTTATTCAAAATGTTTCATATTTTCTGAAATGATTCATGCACTGTACCAGAAAATCCAAGCAATTAAAAAAAAAAAAAAAAA
>VWZI01020850.1:2760-43406 GCA_013396835.1 Psilopogon haemacephalus | reverse complement strand
GGATCGGCAAGCGACAGGCAGGCAGGGAGGGAGGGCGGGTGGGGAGGCGGCGGCGCTTTTATACGGAGATGGTGCAGGGCAGGGACCTGGTGAGGAGGAGGAGGAGGAAGTGGGGGGGGAGTCGGCGCATCCCTGCGCTCCGCCGCCGCGTTTCCAGCATCCACAGCTGATGTCATCTGCGGCAAATCCTCCCCGCGGCAGCCCCCGGAAGCAGGAAGGACGCAGGGGGCGAACAACGCCCCGAGGGGATGCCAGGAGCTGTGTCCCGGGCCCGGCTGTCAGCTCCCTTGCCTCTTGCAGCGTCACCCTGTCGGGTTTGGCACCCTAGGGTGCTGCCGCGGACACTCCTGGGGTCCCAGCCTCGAAGCACGGCGGTGAGGAGCTGCAAGTGATACCCTTGGGACCTGGGGAGCTCATCTGGGGAAGACAGCATCGGGATTCAGCTACATCCCTGAAGCTGGCAGATAAAAAGGCAGTTCCACTGCCCAAGGCCAAGGGTCCTGTCTCTTGCACCTCACTGTAGCACTGACGCAAAATTTGAGTCATAGTTCTCCCACACACAACTAGCACAACTGGCATATAGGCTTGCTACCTTTTCTAAAATGTAAAAGCAATTCACTTAATAGGAGACTTAAAACAGCCTTCCTGTACACAGCCAAGACCTGTGGATATATGACTTAGACCTGAAAAGCACTGATTTTAGGCAAGCTGCTGAAACCCATACTCTGGAGTCTCTAGAAGTTCAAAGTGTCTTGGATAACTAATTTTGACCACATTCAAGCAACTCGAGTGAGCAACATCATCAGAAAATATCTGCAGTTACAGAACCGAAGCTTGCATTGCTCTCCACATAAAAGTCAGACATCTGCTTCTCAATATTCACTGAGATCCACTCAAAATAAACTCAATCACATCCTGAAAGTCATTTATCCTCTCTTAAAACGAGATAGAACCATCAGATAAATCAGCCTCTCAAGAGATGTTCCTCTTAGTTTACTGACAGAAGCAAGGCAATGGTTTACACTAAGCCTCTTGTTTATATGGCTGAAGTGATAATGAGAGAAATCTCCCTGTGGTCTAGGATAAGATACAAGCTTTTATAGCCTATTTTTAAAGATAACCTCTGTTCCTGACTGAGAAGTCACTTGTGTGTGCAGGTCCTCCCAGTATTGACTGCTCAAATTCACAGCCTGCTGCTCAGAAGTACAGAGTGTTTGCCTGGATTAACTGACACATCAGTTTTTTATTTTCTGAGAATATGTACTTTGTTCAGGACACACTGGAATCTAATGCACATTTCAGGTTCCCACTGCAAAGTTATTTGTCTTGCCTAGAGGCACCCACAAAAACTGAAGTACCGTTGTTGTAGTAGGTGGTCCATAGCATTATATCTACCTATAGCACATAGTGTTTTTATTAGAGGCAATTTCTCTATATAAATACAGCATTGAGAGCCTTTGATAATACAATATCATGCATTGGGATGTTGCATCCAAATCAGACTATTATTCTCATCTGCTTTTAGTCTGAATGTTAGATTACAACCAAACATTTTTACAGTGTGTCAGGTGGCTGAGATGACATAGTGGTAAAGAGCGACAGTGCTCATTTGACAATGCTGGTAGAGCAAATGCAGCAGTGGAGATGCAGAAGAACTAGTAATATTTAATTTAAACTTCGCAAGGTATTCATAGGTACAGAATGTACTCTTTGGGTACTCTCATTCATCTGAGTCCAGATGTGACTGGTGTTTCCTTGATGATACTGGCAGTTTCTCAGGGATAGTATAGATGCCTAGCCAAAAATAATGTCCACTCCCTTGTGACTATGCTCTGTATGACCCCCACCCTAATAATCTATTCTAATTATAGATACCTCAAGACTTGCCACATGGTGTCTGCTGGAGACATCCAGCTTCTGGCTTCTTCACTGCAGTGCGTAGCTTTAGTGTATACCTTTATTCCAGTTTCACAGAATGACAGAATTGATAGGGTTGGAAGGCACCTCAGAGGTCATCCAGTTCCAACACCCCTGTTATGGACAGAGACACCTCATACTAGACCACGTTGCTCAGAGCCTTGTCCATCCTGTTCTTAAAATCATCCAGGGATGGGGCTTCCACCACCTGTCCCAGTGTCTCACCACCCTTATGGTGAAGAGCTCTTTCCTAACTTCCAGTCTGAATCTACCCACTTCCACTTTTGCTCCATTCCCCCTAGTCCTATCGCTACCCGACATCCTAAAAGGTGCCTCACCGGCTTTCTTGTAGGCTCACTTAAGATACTAGAAGGCCACAATAAGGTCTCCTCGGAGCCTTCTCTCCAGACTGAATAGCCCCAACTTTCTCAAGTTTATCTCCATAAGAGAAGTGTTCCAGCCCTCTGATCATCCTTGTGGCCCTTCTCTGGACACGTTCCAGCATGTCCATATCTTTCTTGTAATAGAGGCTTCAGAACTGGACACAGTACTCAAGGTGGGGTCTCACCAGAGCAGAGTAGAGGGGGAGAATCACCTCCCTCAACCTGCTGGCTGCACTTCTCTTGATGCAGCCTGGGGTATGATTTCCAGCAAGAGCAGGCAGTCTCTAGAACATGAAAGGGGCTTGCCAAGGGGACTTGCTGACTGGTTGCAGAATAGCCTGGCAGTGGTTCCCAGACATAAAAATAAAACAACTAGTTGCCTCACAAGCACAGCATGTTAAATGCATTACTCTGAGAATCATCATTGTAGAATAATCATAGAATGGCTTGAGCTGGAAAGGTCTTTAAAGATCATCTAGCTCAAATACCCCCTGCCATGGGCAAGAACACATCCTATGAGACCAAGTTGTTCAAAGGCTCATCCAGGCTGATCTTAGGCTGATCCAGGGATGAGACATCCAGAAGTTCTCTGAGCAACCTGTTACAGTGTCTCCACAACATCGTTGTAAAGCACTTCTTCCAAAGGTCTAACCTAAATCTAACCTGCTCTAGTATGGCAGGTAAATAGTAAAATGCAATTGCCCCTTGTCCTATCACCACGTAGACTTATAAAAGAAAAAGGAAACCACACCAGTGCACAAAACACTTTATATGTACTTTTTAGCACTTTCTTATTTTAAGAAACGATGAAGACCTTTATAACTGGACAAATGCCTGTGAATTTTAAAAGAGGTGAAAATAATGTATAGTATCAAGGAAAAAAATGCTTACATACAGGTAGATAATACAGATATGTTTAAAATACCCTGCTGAGATACTCCTGCATTTTATGTTATGCTGTAAAATATGCAGCTAGAACGTGGTGTGCTAAAAGATGACTTACAGTAAAACCATCTTGCGATGGGAAATGTGTCACACATTGAAATCCTAAAGACAAGAAGCTACCTTTGAAAGAGGACAGTCTCCTGCTAAAGTCTTCAACGAGTGGAGACCTCTACTTTCATCTGTTCACAAGCATATACTATGTCATGTGAGATGGAACTTAGACAAGAAGAGGTGGTTTAACCTTTTGAATCTGTGTTTGAGAGAGCTACAGGTTTCCAGCCCCATGGTCAGCATTCACACTGTGACTTGCCCTGCTGATATCTCAGTAGTTTTGGGTGGTTTTGTTTGTCACCTTTTCCTGTGTGGAAACCCACTCATATTCAGCAGCATGGAGCATATCAACAGATCCACTGAAGGGTGAAATGTGGAGATGTGCTGGATGAAGCTGACTCAGTGTCATGTGACCCTCACTTTTCAAAAATTACACCAGCTCCTTGCTGTGGCTAACCACTTCAGTATAAGAAACAGCAAAACTCATGTGGACTGTGGAATATGTCTTGATGTTTTAAAGAGGTAATGATTGATACCCTCTGCTGTCTAGTTTTCATTTGCTTTCGTTTGGTTTTGTTCCTTTAGTGTGTTCAATATGAAATTACTGTCACTCAAGTGCATATTGTAAAACATTACATGCAGAGCTGTATTTTTCTTGCTGGCCTGATATTCAGAATTGCCTAGATCATAAAAAAATCTCTAAGATCATGGAGTCAAATCATTAATCTAACACTGACTAAAAACATATCCCTAAGCACCTTGTCTACACAACTCCTAAATACCTCCATGGATGGGTACTCCAACACTGGCCTGGGCAGTAGTTTGGTTTTCTAAAGTAAGCAGGCAGTTTTAAATAAAACACTTGAAACTAGAACATACTTCTTGATGGTGTAAACCATTTGTTACCCACATAGTTCAGGTTTCATTAAAGTCCTACCTCCAAGCTCGAATGATGTTTCAGTGATACACAGAACCCTAGGCTGGCCTTTGTCACCCCTACCATAGAGGAAATGTGCATTACCTCAGTGCAATTTAAGAACTTTGCTGAAAATAAAGTGGTTTAGGAGGTGGTCTTCACTGAGATAAATGTCAGCCTGAGGATGGCACAATGTGTCATGAAGCAGGTATCTGAAGTGGGTAGATTTGCACAAGGAAAGGCAGTAAGGCATAATGCATTTTAGAGGTGAAGCTTTGCCAGTTCACAACAGATGTGATGGAACCACAGAATGGCTGGAGTTGGAAGGGACTTCTGGATGCCACCTTGTCTATCCACCCTGCTCAAGCAGGGCCACCAACAGCAGGCTGCTTGAGTTTGAGTATCTCCATGAATGAAGACTCCACTACCTCTTTGGCCAACCTGTGCCAGTAGTCTGTCTCCCTCACAGTGAAGAAAAGTGTTTTCTGATGCATAGTGAAGCAAAAAATATGCCATATAATGCCCATAATACTTTGTACCTTACTTGATGTGTGACTGACTGTCACTGTCAATACTCCCACACTCCCCATTTCCTGCAGTCAGCAGTTCCACCATTCCTACACGGTCCAACCTTTAGCTACCAGAGACTCCATGTGTTTCTCCTTCAGGGCAACTCAGAGCACACAGCAACAGAACAGCAGAGGGATGTCGTTCTGGCCCCAGCAGAGCGTAAGTATCATCCTGCAGCCACTGTCTGTGATGTGGTTAGTCAGGAGCCCTGCGTGTCCCTGCAAGAACCTATCTAGCTATCTGGGTTCATATCTACAACTCCTTCTGCCTTCCCTTGTTTTTTAATGCAGGAGAAAACCTCATAGCTAACATCCTCAGGTGAGCACTGCAGAGGGAGGTGCTTCAGCAGCATTGGTGTGGCCAAGATCAGAGACACCAGAGCAAACCTCACATGAGTAAGCAGCCAGGGATTTGAACCCTAGGACAGACTCTTTTTAAAAAGGGATAAAACTTTACCTTTCCAGATGGCAAGCTTTATGTTTAACTACACACAAAAGTAAAATTATTTGTCTGAAATTAATTTCAAGTATTTAAAATTATATTACATCAATTTTAATGACTTTTAAACAGTGAATGCAAGCTTTTATTTTCTCGTGGTGCAATAAACATTTCAGTTCATATTTCAGCTGTTTCCCATCCCTACCACTCTTCCTACAGAAAAGAGGGAGTTAAATATTAAAAATAAAGTGAGGAAAATAACACTATTGCTTTTAAAAATAACAATTTCTCACACTTTCAGCATTCTCTCTTGAAGTGTGAGAAAAATAATACCAAGTAACATTTTGCTTTAGTTCCCAATGAAATGATATTTATTTAATCAGAGTAATTTCCCTCTTTTGATAATTGGAAAAATAAATCAGCACTACAAAAGCCAAATAACAAAAAAACTAAAGGAGAGGTAATTATTTTGAATAAACTAATACTCAGATTTTTTTTTTTTTTTTGTGAAAAGATGCATTGTTTTGCATGCAAATAGAATGATTGGTTCCCCACTTCTGGAAAGAAGATAGAGCAGTTTTAAGTTACTAGATCCCGCTTAATAAAATTCAGCCAGAAATGGTAATATAAACATTGAAAGCAATGATATTCATTGCACTGCAAAACTAGATACGTAGTTAAATTAACAGCAGCAGCAAAAACAACGATAAAACAACGTGAATTGGTATCAGGCAGTAGTTATGAGCTTCCTTTGAGCAGTTTTGAACCGTTCAGAAGAAGAGGGAGGAGTATTCTGTGATACAACATATGGTTTAGGTTTCAGGAGGTGAGTTCTGCACGTTTTGAGTCCTTGTTAAAGGACTGCAAGTTACATAGTTACATTAATCTTCCATGGGCAAGATACAGGAGCCCTGTAGTCCAGAGCTTCAACATACAGGTGTCCAAGCCGCTTCTAGAGCTCCTTCTTGACTTAAGAGCAGGGTGTATCAAGCCACAGGTTTTAATGGCTAATATGTAGATTGTCATCTGCTTAATTCAAGTGGCATCTGGAAGCTGAAATTGCAAGGTGGCATTGGTTGCCATAACATGTATGTTCAGCCTGGCCACAGCCTACTTCAAACCTGTATGCCCTGGCAATCCCACCTTATCCATGGCCTCATGGAAAGACCATTAGCCATCTTATATGCCAGGTGACAGTGTCATAATTAACTGCAAGCACGCAAGAGAAAGATACTGGTTGCACATTGCTCCTTCCCAGCTACTCGGGTGGCAAAAGCTTATGGAGTTGCTCTAGAGCAAAGGCCAGGGTTTTTGTTTTCATATAATTCAGGATCACAGAATTAACCAGGTTGGAGAAGACCTTCAAGATCACTGAGTCCAACCTATCACCTTCTAATTAGCTAAACCATGGCACTAAGTGCCTTATCCAGTCTCCTTCTAAACACCTCCAGGGATGTTGACTCCATACCCCGCACCCCTGCCCCGCTCTGCCCCCAGCAGCCAATTACTCTTTCTGTGAAGAACTTCTTCCTAATATGCAGCCTAAAACTACCCTGTCTCAGCTTGAGACTGTCCTCTTATTCTGTCACTGATTGTCTGGGAGAAGAGGCCAATCCCCACCTGTCAACAACCTCCCTTCAGGTATTTGTAGAGAGCAGTAAGGTCTCCCCTGACTCTTCCTCTCCAGACTGAACAACCCAATGGATGAATCATTTCAAGCTCCTCTGGAAACCCAACAGCAAGTAGCTAGTTTACTTGTGGGGTTTTCTGGTTGGTTTTGGTTTTGTTTTTTTTTGGGGGGGAGGGCTGTTCTTGTTATTTTTTGTTTGTTTGTGGTGTTGTTTTGTTTGTGGGTGGTGTTTTTTATTGGGTGGGGTTTTTTTGTTTTGTTTTTTTTGTTCTGGTTGGTGGTGGTGGTGGTTTGGTTTGTGGGGCTTTTTTTTTTTTTTTTTCTCCTTCTCCCTCCCCTCATCTAGCTTTAAGATACACCTTAAAAGACTTTGCCTAGCTCTGCTAGTTCTGCAGGATTTAAACCTGATATTGTTTCGCAAGGGCCCACTCTCATGTTGTCTTGGGCACTTGTGACTTTTTATGTTTAGGAATATTTTTTTCTAGCACTGCATGCTGCTATTTCTGGCATAACACGCAGTACCCTGCAGTTACACTTCGTTTTGTGAAAAGATATGAAAGCCTGTGTCCTTTTCAAGCAAAGTCAAGGAATTGCAGGCTGAATGTAATCTCCATTTTTGCATAATGCAAAGACTCTGGATTGTAGCAATATGTGGTCAGAGCTGCTTTCCGGTGTTTCACTGAGAAAATCACAGTTCTGCAAACATGATATGTCAACTCTGTAGTAGGAAATAGGTTAACTAATAAACTGAGGGAAGTGTTACTTATCTGGACATCTTTACATGAGCACAGTGTGCTTTCTTTGGAGATGTTGCACTGGGTAAGTACAGCCACAGTAGCTTTTGTTGTCATTGATTAAAAAGGACACAAACAATTCCTTACAAGTTAGAGGTCATAATGTTTTTTTTTGTTGTTATATTCCGGCATTCATGAGTTCTATTTTTAACAGTATTAAAATAATTGAAGATTATTTATTCAGTGAAAAGTTTTGCTTATCTCTAGAAAGTCTGATTACGTTTTAAATTTTCCAACATCTCAAAACTAGGGGCTCAGGCTTCTAAGTTTGACCACAGCATCTTCCTCGGGTTCTGTTAGCGTCTCAATCTCATTTGATATTAACAACTTCCTTGAGAATTATAAAGCAGCTGTCCATATCTACTTTTATAGAAAACCAAAATAGAAAGACTAGTGAAGCTGTGTCTAGAAGACAGCTAAAACCACTTTACAGTGCAAAGTACTGAGATGAGTCATGAATGGAAGACTAAAACATTTGGAGAAGAACTACAAAGGAAATTGATGAAGCTATAACAAAACAGACAAAACCCTGGCTTCTCCTTCAGAAATATTCTCTGAAGTCTAGGCTTTGGTTTTATATTTCAAGGGTGATCAGGGTTGATGGTAAGCTTTTTTGCCATTGTCTTTTCAGAAAGCCAAGTTAGGTGGTGAACATCCTTCTCTGGCACTGAAGAGCATTGCTGACTGGCAAGGCCCCTGTTCTGCTGGCGTTTAGCACAGAAAAGGGATAAACATCAAAACCTCTGAAAAACTTTTAAGAGGAAAAGTTTGCAAGACTAAAAACAACATGAAACCAAGAAAGCAATGTTTATTTTGGCTGAGAAACATGGCTCAGATAATGTGCAACTTTCTGTGATAATAATAGTACCTGCTTTCAGGTTCAGCACTGAGTGGGCAAGTAGAGTAGGACCAAAGAGGTGACTAGCAAGAGAGCATGGCATTGTCAGTTGAATTTGTGAAGTAATTACATAAATAAGGACAGGCAGCTGTAACAAGATATTTGGACAGTTGCAGTAGGAATCTAAACAAGCATGAAACCTGACCACTTCCCATGCTCTTTGTTTGAGAGAATCAGTGTCCCAGATGTGGGATGGAAACTGACCATTTGAGGAAAAAGGAGGGAGAATGTTGGTGCTAACACAATACTCCTTCATCCTTAGGCCCGTAAAGTCCAAGGCATTGCACAGAGGTTAAGTCAAGGTGGGCACTGGCCAAAAGAGTCACTTCATCATCTCAGACAAACAGAACAATTTCTCACAGCAACAGTCATCCGCATTATGGAGCAGAGCATCAGCCATGTAGTTAGCACCTTTGGCAGCTCCTGGCTCAGGATCCTTGCAACAGCTGTGCTGGGCACTGACTGATACTGGCTAGACTCACAAACAGCCTCCAGGATTTTAAGACTGAGTAAACAACTCCTGATGATTGTAGTTGAATTTCAACCTTTACCAAATGTATGATCTGTCCTGTAGAGATATAGATTACCACAGTGAAAATTTAAACCTGTTGATGACAGACTAGATTTTCTAAGTTGCCTTGTACAGCTCCTGAGAGGACACCTGAAGATTCTCATGCATCTACAATAAAACTCCTGCTATAATCGACAGGACTGTTTGCCTAAAGCATAGTCACAGCATCACATCACAGGATTGATGTACAACATGCTGCTGTTCAACTTCTTTTCAAGCAGTGCCAACACGCTCTGGCTCCAGGTCCAAAAGCTAATGCAATGCTTTCATGAGTAAGCATTTTCCAGACTGAGTACTCTTCTGTCTCTCTGGACTCATGTCTTTGGGAGAAATTTCTCAAGATCACTTGCAAACCCCTGCCTCCCTGCATTTCTTTTCTTTGTTGTGTCACCAGTGGTGTGGCTTGTCCATTTACTATTGCACCTGCAGCAAGTGCGTGAGGACTAATTAGGGACATCTAGCTATCCCAAACTTCACATTGCCTTGCTATCTGACCAGAGGTAGCCACTAAAATTTTCTTTTCATGAGAATTGCTTTCAAATGTTTTCAGGTGTCTTCTAGGAAAAAAAAAAAAATCAATTTAAAAGCATTTTTAGGTTTGGTTTTGTTTTGCTGGTTTTTTTGGGGTTTTGTTTTGGTTTTGGTTTGTTTTTTTTTCCTGAGCATGAGAAGGAAAATACACACCAGAATCTAATAAACACTGAAAGCCAAGCTGGGTTATTTTGAGTTGATGCATCTACAATGGTATTCTGCACTGAGAATTTAATTAACAGTTCTTTTGATGATAAATAAACTAGAACAAGATCCAGCTTATTTTCCAAGAGCTGAATTTGTTCTCTGCTGCTAACGGCAGTAAAAATTAATAAAATATTATTGTGCAGTAAGCATAGTAGACTTAGATAATTGTGAAAGAAGAGGATCTAACCTGCGAAGATAAACAATGTATTTTATACTTGTCACACAAATGCATTTGTATTAAATCATGTATTTGATTTTAATTCTCCCATTTTCTCATTTGTAAACTACAGATTTTCTTGGGTTTGGAGAGCTGCATGAAATATATAGGAGGAAAAAAAAAGGAGAAAATTTCTTAGAGAACAGCAAAACCAGAGGGTTTTTTTGGTTGATTGGTTGGCTTTGGCTTGTTTGGTTTGTTATTATTTTGTTTTGTTTTTTATTTTGGTAGTGGGTTTGTTGGTGTTTTTGGTGGTGTTGGTTTGTTTAGGTTTTGTTTGAGTTTTGCTTGGTGGTTGGGGTTGGGGTTTTTTTGTTTGGTTTTGGTGTTTTTACTCTTTTTTTTTGTTGTTGTTTTTTTCCCTGATGGTGGTGGCTTTTTTTGTTTCATTGAGTTTTCTTCTGCTTGATTTCCTACTCATATATTTTGCTTTTAAGTAATTTTCTGCTAATGCTACTCAGCCATTTGAGATTTTTTTTTACCTTAAGTACTTATGCTCTTGATATCACTGGTTCAAAAAGCAGGGAGATGTTGTCACTCTGTGAATGAGTGAAGGTGAGAGTTCTCTAACATGAAAGGATGATCATTCTCTTTTTGCTTTCCCTTTTGCTGTATCCTAGCCTGAGGGGTCTTCTCATCTACTCTCCAGATACACTTTAAGCATGCTGTGACGCTATTAACAAAGGGAGCTTATAATATCAGAGAGTTTAACATTTCTGGGGAATTTAAGATCCAGATGCATTAAAGAAAAGTGCACTGCAAACTATGGGGGGTTTCCTCTAGGTAAAAAGAAAGGAGAATTAGAAGTTTACTGCATTGAGGTGATAGTATATCTGGTACAATATAGTAGCTGTCTTTGTACTTGTGATACAATGCCTCTGGCTTACTATAACCTCATTATGCAATACGCCCAGTTTATTGAAATTCTGCAAGCTGATAACAATAATTAAGCAATAAGATATGACAAGCAGTATTTTATCATGCAATCCCAGAATACCTAGGCGAGTTGTTAGGCATGCGGCCAACTGCTTTGAAGCACCTGGAAGAATTATTTTTACATGTATCATGGACAGTGGTAAGGAATGATCTGATTTACTTGCCACTATACAATTATCACATCCTAACCACCCTGGTAAGAGTTCATCTTCTTAGTATTTAGACTGATACTGACTTAAGTAATAAAGATCAGAGGTGAACATTGCTGCTGGTTTAGTGGCTGATGGGGATAAACACATGGCCCAGAGCATCATCATAGGCCCTCAGTCTCCAAGCAGAACCCTGAAATGCAGATGGAGGCATTATTGTAAGCTGAAACTGACTGCAGTGTTTCAGAGTTGGAAGAAGGGCTGGAAAAAGGCAGCATCCTTGGGGAAGTGTAGGGTGTACCTAAGCAGTAAGGTATACATGAGCTGTATGATTTAAATATATGCTCAGTGTCTCATAGGAGTAGAAAATTTATCTGAATAGCTCCTAGTATTTTTTGGTGGTTGGGGGTGTTGGCGGTTGCTTTGTTTGTTTGTTTTTAATATTTAAGTCTTTTGTGTCCATTCAATTTAGCTAAAAGGATACATTTCTGAAAAGGTGTTATCATTAATATTGTCACTTCAGCCCCTGATGTCCAGTTTAATCAATTATTGCCTTGATTTTGAGATTTGTCTGCTCACCTTTCCAAGCCTGGGTCTTTATACTGGGTCTAATCTGGGGAAGATCACTGGGAAAATGGAATTTCTTCTACCAGGATGAGAATCAAGGCCTGGTTGCTTCATACTTTTGAGATACTAGCAGGTTAAAATTTGTAGTATATTTCTACTCCAGACCAAAATAACTGCATCTTATCTTCATTTCAGCCTTAATAACCTAACAGTCTGTTCTTGTGTATTATTACTTTGGCTGCATACACATACAATGGGCAATGATAACATCAGGATTTTCCAACAATAGCCAGTCAAATTCAATTTGAAAACTGCACTGTGAATATTAAGACTGGTCATACTGCCTAAGAATGACACTGAATTTGAATTTCTTCTCCCATCAGGAGAGGACAAGATGGTGTTCAGAGCAGGAGCACCCCCTTTCCTCTGCACATTGCAGTGGGGTTTGGTTCAGGACACTAGATTAGAAGCCTAAAACATTAACTATGGTAAGTTAAGCTTATAAAATTAAAAATCTATATTTTATATGGAAAATGACTGAGTTGCTTGTTTTGAATGAAAGGCTAAAGCAGTTTTATGTGCTCAGCTAATGATAACTCCTTGGCTATTGGAAGACTCTAAATATCCATCATTGATGAATAAAGGAAGTCCAGCTGAAGTGAAAGAATATTGTCTCTTTTCCAGTGGTCTTGTGCTGAGTTTCATCTAAACTTGACTGTCCAAATGGAAAGACAGAAAATGAAATGATGAGCTAAACCTCTTGGTTTTGCTTCTTGAAATATTCATTGACTGCCAGGATGCCCTGAGGGAAGAAACATCGATGTATTGTTTAGATGAAAGAAAAACTCATTTACTTTCCCTTTTCTCCTCTGCTTCTCTGTCATATTGGTAGTTGCTGACCCATAACCTCATCCTGCAATATTGATTTGGGTTTGTTCTCACCAAATATCACCCAGTTTTCTAGCAACACACAGAGGTCACAGCCATTCTGAAATGCAGATCATTCTATAAAAGGTTTGTTTTCTATCAAGTGTTTCCCTGGTATTGAAACTGAAATTTAATGAAATAATGGAAGGTGCCTCAAATGTGTGAACAATGAATAATTCATTACTGCATTCATACCTTCTCAATAAAGATTCTCTCCCCTAGACAAACCAACTACACAGTTCAGTTTTCCTTGTGTTTAAGGTGGGATCTGCACCACCTCTCTGTCATTGTTATGGAGCATAGGACAACCTGAGTAGCAAGAAAGATTACCTAAGTCTTATTCACAGCTAGAGAGGTCAGAGTTGAACTCTCTGTGCAAGAACTCCTTTACACTCTGACACATTAGAAGGTGAGAAAGATGATCATTCTAACTATGGTCTGTGATACAGTGAATACGTATTGAGCAGTATGCATATTGTGTTGCCTTTCTAAGAATTTTTGTCTTGAAGCATGAAAGTCAATGTTAGTCTAATTCCAGAAGAGAAGGAGATTGTGGTATATGTTTTTTTCCTTTCTAAATGAAAAAAGATTTGATGGGAGTTTACTAAGCTTTCAGCTCTCTCCAGATCTGTGTAATTAACCAGTGAGTCACAGCACAAAATCATTAACAATACCTAATGGATGCTTGCCATCCAATAGGATGTTCAAAGAAAAACAGATGTCCTGTTCTTGGTAAATCAAAGACCTATAAAGAGTTTTGTCATGAATGTTTCTTCTGGAACATAATTTTTTACTACTTTTTCTATGCTCTATAATGCAAATTCAGTAACTATATTAACATAAAATTCTATGCACTGGTTACAGATGAAGTTTACTTTCTTTAAAAGTATTTGTAGCTAAAATTTGAACCACAGAATCACAGAACATCAGAGGTTGTAAGGGACCTCCAGAGATCATAGAATCATAGAATGGTTTAGGTTGGAAGAGACCTTAAAGATCATCCAGTTCCAATCCCCCGCCACAGGCAGGGACACCTCCCACTAGATCAGGTCGCTCAAGACTTCATCCAGCCTGGCCTTGAACACCTACAGGGAGGGAGCAGACACAACCTCCCTGGGCAACCTGTTCCAGTGCCTTGCCACCCTCACTGTGGAGAATTTCTTCCTAACATCCCATTCAAATCTTCCCTCTGCCAATTTGAACCCATTCCCCCTCATCCTGTCATTACAAGACCTTGTGAACAGCCCCTCCCCAGCTCTCCTGTAGGCCCCCCTCAGATTCTGGTAGGCTGCTATAAGGTCTCCTCGAAGCCTTCTCTTCTCCAGGCACCTGTGCTCATACACAAACTGGGGCTGAAAAGCCCCAGCTCTCTCAGCCTGTCCTCATAGCAGAGGTGCTCCAGCCCTCTGATCATCTTTGTGGCCCTCCTCTGGACTCCCTCCAGCAGTTCCATGTCCTTCTTGTGCTGGGGGCTCCAGAACTGCACACATTGAGTCCAACACCCGCTGCCAAAGCAGGATCACCTGGGGTAGTCCACACAGGAATGCATACAGGTGGGTTTTGAAAGTCTCCAGAGAAAGACTCCACAACCTCTCTGGGCAGCCTGTTCCAGTGCTCTGTCACCCTCACTGTAAAGAAATTTCTCCTCATGTTGAGGTGAAGCCTTCTATGTTCAAGTTTGTGCCCATTGCTCCTTGTCTCATTACTGCAGACCACCAAATAGAAATTGCTCCTCTCCACTTGACACCCACCCCTCAGGTATTTATAGGTCTCCTCTCAGTCTTCTCTTCCCAAGACTAACCAGCCCCAGGTGTCCCAGTCTCTCTCCATAGCAAGATGCTCAAGTCCTCCAGTCATCCTCATGGCTCTCTGGTGGACTCTTTCCAGCATGTCCTTGTCTGTCCTGAACTGGGGACCCCAAAATTTGACACAGTATTTCAGATGTCATCTCACCAAGGCAGAGTAGAGGGGAAGAAGAACCTCCATAGATCTGCTGGACACACTTCTCTTGATTCACTCCTGGAAATAAATTTGGAGTGTTCATGGCTAGGAGAGCAGTAATCATCCTTACTCAGGAGGCTTGACTGGGTCTGTTTTTGACTTTATTCCCTTTGTGAGTTTGTGGCTTACGGTGAGTATGGTAGATTTCTTAGAACAATGTGTTGATCAGTGTGATGATGGGAACAGAGCAGGATATAAAAGAGAATGAAAGCCTCTAGACAAGCTGTCTAATTCTGGAAAGAGCCTCCAAAGATCTCTTGGAAATTAGTTACTTTTTAAATAGTCAAGTTTTGTCTTGGTAGTTTTCTGCTTCTTACTCTGAAGTTCACCACCTTTTTTCCTGAACTTCCCATAAGATCAGTTGTTCATTGAGTTCCAAGAGTTTGTAGGAAGGTCTTTCCTCCTCATTGCATCATTTTTTATAACTATTCCTATCCTGAGAGCCCTGCTGCATAGTTCTAATATAGTTACATATTCTAAGGTTACAATACATTAATAAATTTCAGACGGTATGTATAAAGTCTAATCCATATCCAGTCTCAGGCTCATAAGGCTGTATTCAGGCACAGTCAATAACACCCAAGCAGTGCAGTTGTATTTCCCAGGAATACTTCACCTGCTTTATGTAAAGCTTTTGTGTTCAAGGGAGAGTGGTCCCAGCTCTCTTCATCCCTGGTACTCCAGTGCCATAGGGGCCTGACCTTGCAGATTAGCCTGTTTGCCCATGGGTCTGTGCACACACATCTTGATGGCACTCAGCTACAATCTCAGCTTGACGTTTGCTCTCATGCTCTGAGCCTTTTGCACAGAATGAGGAAAACTGTGAGCATCTGCAAACACCAAGTATGTCTGTGGACACCCATAGTCATGTGCATACCAAAAATATTTACTGCACTTTCATGTCAATGGTGTCTGAAAATACTGCTGTAAACTGATGCAAGTCAGGCCTTTACCAAACTCTTGAACTATGAGATCAGAGATCTTGAAAGATGTGCTCCTGAAGCTGGAGACCCATATCTTTATTTAGAGCATAATCTAATTTTTAACTGGAACTTTCCCATTGGCATACTATAGGCAAAGAATCTTACTGGAGACACCTATTAAAAAGAATAAATTTTTTAAAAATCCTGCCTGTACATATGGCAACATGTACTTCAGTCACAGACCCTGAAAGCAGAAAACACCATGCATCTAACATATCCCACTGGCAACACTTTTCTCTCCCTGCATCATATTCTTTAATGGTTTTTTTTGTCCTTGGTGTCTTGTAAATCAGCTATTCAGGTTTAAATGAATACAGATTAAGTAACTGATCAATAAGAGGTATGAAATAGACCCACTGTGGAATGTATAGTAAATTAAGATTGTTTTTTTTCTTGAATTTATTTCCCACAGAATTCTTCTGGAGAAACTTGCTGCTCATGGCTGGAACAAGTACCCTCTTCACTGGATAAAAAGCTGGTTGGATGGAGAGACCCAGAGAATTGTGGTAAATTAAGTTATCTAGTCGATGGCTGGTCACAAGTGGTGTTCCTCAGAGTTCAGTGTTGGGGCAAGTCCTGTTTAATACCTTTACCAATTATCTGGATGAAAGGGTCAAGTGCATCCTCAGTAAATTTTCATCATCTGTTCACTATTAAACCAGCAAAAGATGACATCAAGGTAGACAGGAGTACTTGAGAGTAGGAAGGCTCTACAGAGAGGTCTGTACAGGCTGAGGACAATGATATGTGCTTCAACAAGGCCAAGTGCTGGGTGCTTCATATAGGTCACAACAACTCCATGCAGTATTACTGGCTTGGGAAAGAGTGGCTGGAAACATGTCAGTTCAAAAGTGACTTGGGGCTGGTGTTATCAGCCACCTGAATACAAGCCAGCAGCGTGTCCAGGTGGCCAAGAAAGCCAACAGCATCCTGAGGTGCTGGAGTATGTCCAGAGAAGAACCACAAAGTTGATGATGGGTCTAGAGAAAAGGTTGCATGACGAATGGTTGAAGGAACTATAGTTGTTTAGCCAGGAGAAAAGGAGATTCTGGGGAGACCTTATGACTCTTTACAACTGCCTGAAAGGGGTTTGCACTTCTCCCAAGCAACAAATGATAGAACAAGAGGGAATGGCTTCACACTGTGTCATTAGGAAAAAATTCTTCACTGAAAGGGTTGTTAGGCACTGGAGTAGGCTGCCCAGGGAGGTGATTTAGTCATCATCCCTGGATGTGTTTAAAAGCATTGTAGATGTGGTGCTTGGGGATATGGCTCAGTGGTAGACTCAATGATCTTGAAGGTCTTTTTCAATGTAAATAATTCTATGATTCAACAATTCTGATATTATTTTAAAATAAAACATAGGTAAATATGAAAAATAGACAATAGAGAAAAGATAAATTCTCACTTACTACACTTTCTGGGTCACACATTCAACCCTAGCATGAGAACATCTTTACAGTTGTCTTCTTTAACACTTAGAAAGTATTTAGAAGTGGATTAAAGCCCTTCTTCTAACATAGTCTCTATGTTTTTTACTGTCTGCATGGCCAGTAAGGCTTGAGAGGAAAAAGCTGACATGCAGCATGGGTGGTAACAGACAGAACTGCATGACCGTGGCCATGAAGGAAGCATCAAGGAAAAAGAGAGTACATTTGTGTAGATGAAGCTTGCATACCTGTGGTGCTTTCTGAATTTCATTCAAACATCTTCAAGATACTAATAAGAACTTCACACTTCAATAAGAATATTAAAAGTGAACTTCTTTTCACAGATTCTAAACTTTTATGTACTTTGCTTTTACGATGTTTTAATTTCTATGCATACATAGAATACACATAGATTTTTCAGGACTTTGAGTCTTAACACATGTTTCTAAGCTGGAAAACTTTGTAAAGTTTGTAACTTAAAAGCAACCCATACAGAAAAAAAGTGTTGTTTCCAAATATAAAGTTAAATTAAACTTAGATATAGAAAAATATTGGTAACTGTAAGCATTACACCAGTATTTTATATATCAGGTTTATTGACTTGCTTTCCTCCTAACTCATTAGCTCATTAAACAGACTTAAAAAAAAATTCGTAGTTTGCTTTATTTTTTGTAGAAAGGCATTGCCTGAAAAGCAAGCTCACTATTTGCTATGACTTTTCCTTCTCATATGATTAGCTTCTAATCTGTCTACTATTCTATTTGTTGAGGAGCACACAGGATAGAAGATTTAATCTCAAGGAAGTAAATGGACAAACAGTTTGATTGTAGATGTGTTACCATACTCATCAGAACATTAAATAAAGTTCTTGTTTTATGAACTTAAAACACATGTATGCACTGCATTCGGAATACATTCTGTCCCCTTACCACAGGTCAAGAGATTTTGAAGAAATACGAGATTTTAAAAGAGAAACTTCTAAAGTTCATTGGTTTTGTTTGCTGTTGTATTTTTTGTTCTGTTTGGGGTTTTCATATTTTTATTTTGCCTTTAGAAACTCATAGGTCTTTTAAAGCTTTTGAGAAAAAGACATTTAATCTAGAAAGCGTTGTTAAATGAAGGCAGAGTCTCATGTTCACAGGACTGCAGGAGCAGGCACTTCCCTTTACACAGTTCTAGCTACTCTAAGAAGGTTGATTTAAGTCCATATTGGCATTTTTGACTCTTATTTCCACCTCGCTACAATGAGCCTGGCTTTCCTTCACTATGTTTTCTGCAGTACAGCATACTGAGTCCAGCCAAGTGTTACACATGCAGCTGAGCTTGATACTGCCATGGCCTAACCACAAACTACCTAGCCTGCTACTAGATAGATTACTACCAAATGGAACGTAACAATCACATTTTACTGCCTTTCTCTGAAACTGAAGTGTTGATTTGTCTCTCTCTACCTTAATGCCATTAATGCTCATATATGCAAGAGCTTCATAATATTTGTGACATCATCTGCTCCCTCAAACTTGGTTGAAACCTGTCAAGAAGTCACAGGGAGGAGGAAAGAGGGAAGCCAACAGTGTGATTGCACCAGTCCCACACCCTTTGAAACTCAACTGGAAATACAGCTCAAATTCCAAGAAGTCTCTGCAATTCACTGTAACACAGAAGTGAATGTAGGGCTGAACAGCAGGTCAGTTAGGCAGCTGTCTAACAAAGGCTTACTCTAGCACACGTCTTGGTCAGGTCTATTATAGCAGAGGGACTGGCTGGGGACAGAAGATGCCATTTGATCTCTTACCTGTGACCATATGGTCTGTTTTTCACCAAGTGCTACATCTATATTTGATGTAGCACTTGTAGAATAATCTGGCAAAATAAAGTAAAAATCAGCGTAACTGTGATCAGTAATTGGGCTGCAGGTAGAGAGTTGCGAGTCCATACACAAACTGGAGAGTACAGCTCTAACTTGTCATTTAAATCAAACTTCTGAACGGAAAAATAACTAAAGAAGAACCGACATTCTGGTTTGGGAAATCAGGAGCATGCCACATTTCTGTGCAACAGCTAAGGAGAGCATTTGAATGTATATGTACACAGCATATAAACCTGTCATCTTAAAGAAAACACTTAGCAGAACACTCTTTGGCAGATTTTATCAATGCGAGGTCCTGATCGTAATGCAAGGGTGACTATCACAGGGCATTGTCTGTATAGTAATACCATCTCCAGAGGCTTGTGAACTGTTTCCAAGAGGAGAACTGCACAAGGTAAGCTCTTCTTAGTTCTCATTTTCCCATATTTGGTCCTGCTGTGAAGGCCTATGCTGCCAACTTCTTCCCTGGCAGCTTGGAGGAAACTTAGTCTGTGACTATACTGCTGGTAGCCTAATATGGATTTTTGTCGTTATCAAAGTGTTCCAGTATGGTGTTCAATACTGGAGAGCACAGACAGAGCAAAGCCTCTGGTTCACATTTTAATTTCCTATTTTAAGACCAATAATGTCATCCATGAGTTTTTCTATAAAGCATAAGTGGGGAATGGAGTGGAATAAAAGAGCTTTTCAAGTGACTTCAGAAGGCAAGTGCATGCTGTACTACCAGGAACCAAAGAAACTTCCAGTTTGATTGCTCGGTAGCAAGTTGCCCTGAAAGGTGCTATACCATCAGCACCTGCTGCCAAATGTACTCCTACTCTGGACATTTCAGGCTTTTAGTTCTAGGACCCCATCCAACTGGAGCTCATCAGTGATGATAAAGCAAACCTTACAATCAGCTAAGATAGATGAAGTGTAGTCTCTTTGATGCAGGCAAGGAAGGTCACTTGTTTCACACAACAGCACTAAAGATTTCCTTTGTATTGTTTGCTTGTCTCACATTTTATCTGGACCTTGACATTTTTCATGCTTATCTTGCTATGAAAATACATTAGTATTGCATTCCAGCATCAGTCTCATACAAAACAAGGGGCTATGTTTTAAAATATTTTCAGTCCTTGACTCCTAAAAAAAATTAATATTTTCATCTTATTCCTCTGTAGTGCTCTTAGTTCTATTTTTGTTATTTCTAATTCCTCTCCAAAGGCCTTGTTGAAGGATGGCTGAACTCTCTTGCCCAGCACAGGGACTTGTGCCAGAGCAGGTTGCAAGGAGAGTGATCAAGCACATCTCATCTTCCTTCTTCTCTCCTCAAGATAGAAACTGTGCTTTGGAAAAATCAAGCCTCCCCATTAGGCATGCTCAGAAGCAGCCCACTGTCTGCTGATTACTGTCAGTATCCATTTATGGTCTGAAAGGTGAAACAAGAAGTCAAGCTTTAGCCTTTTGCTGTGATTCACTGGTTTTGTACTTTGAAAAATATAAATAGTTGATGAACTACAGATTACCATTGTCTCTGAGCCCCTTTTCCTGCATTATATTTATCACACAGAGACTGTCTGCATAAACAGATCTCATATCCACCCCTGTGAAATGGACTACTAAGATATACGCATGTAGGTGAACCCTAGAAAATAAATTCTCAATATCCTATAATTTAGATGAAAAAAGGACTTTGCCACAACTGACAGATTTTTTTAAATGCAAAACTGAATTTCTTCAGCTTTTTATCTGGGATTTTAAAAATGTCATAATTTTCAATGCTGTTAGTTTGATTCACCATTAGTAAAAAACTCTGAGAAACACTTGACAGTGGTAGGCTTTATCACTTCTGGGGTGCTAAAGGCAGCTGAGAATGGACATATAGCCTCCAGGTTACTCCTGAACACAGCAGAATGTCAAGTTGTTAAAACAGATATAAGGGTGACTTTAAGGGTAAGGTCACCAGTAAATATGAGAATAGTAATACCATATTCAGAGCAATTAACTCTCTGAAAATTTAAGAAAATGTGGAGGGGTTTTTTTAATTCTCCCCCCCCCCCAATTCAATCCAGTTTTCTAAAGCAGAACTTGGTCAAAGGCTTTTTGAGAAGTCATATTCAAGGAGCTTATAGTTTCCCTGTAATCCCTAGCAGACAGAATACTGTCTGTTTCAACAGATGAGAAAAAAAAAAAACAAAGCAATCTTGATACCAGGGTCACCATAAAAGGAGGCTTGTCTCATAGTTCAAACTATGTGAGTTTTGACAAAGAACATTCATGGAGCCTGAGAATAAAGTTTGATCCTTGTTTGCTCTATAGCTAAAATAATCCTCACCGTTTATTGTACTACTTCACTGAAAACATTGTACTCTCTAGTTTTCAACAATGTCCAGTTGCATTAGAAATTCCAGTCCATGGTATTCATGAAACCCATCTTCTCAACCAGTGCTTTTAGCCTGAATTGATTTATTTAGATTATCGCAGCTAGCACAGAAAGAATCATTATAACACCTCCATGACAAAGCACACATCCTGTACAGTGTACAAAAGAGCATCATCACTTTTGGCATACCTCGCATGGAAAATCCCTAAGACAGGATAGGAACCTCACTTTATACTTAAGGAGACACTTCACAGCTCTGATACTGCATGGCTTCAGATGGTACTAAGCACTAGTAAAGAACATTCCTGCAGAAGTCGTGGTCACAAGCATCCCTCCAACAGCCTAAAAGGTCTATGCACTCCAAAGTAAGTAAATACATGAATCCTGATTTCCCTCCACTCAGAAACTTCCCATTTGTATGAGGCCAAATATATCTCTTTGGTAATGCTCCTTTATCCTCTTGAATTTAATGCATAACCAAAACCCAAAGTCTGACAAAATAAACAAGAATGAGAACAGATGTGAAGCAAGAGCCATAAAGACTCATTTTTGTCATTGTCATGGACACTTTCATCTTTCAAAAAAGAATTAATAATGTCTGTAACTCCCATCTCTCATCCTGGATTGTTTCAGTTACTGGGTCTTATTTTTCTCAAGTCAAAGTGCTCCAACCACTTTGTTCAATCGCCTTTGGCTATGTGTCAACTTTAGTCAAGTAACAGCTTTGAGTTTCTGAAACAATCTTTGCAGGCATGAGTAAGTACAACTATAGGTGATGACCAGAGCTATCCTCAGGTCCATTAGTGAAAATAAGAACATTGGTGATCAATGTATTATTTTGCTTCAGATGAAAATGAAAACGGTTTGCCAGGGACAACTCAAAGGGACATTAAGCAAAATAGTTATTTAGAAGATAAATGGCCAGAATGATTTGTCTCTTGTTTAAAATATATGTTTGTTCACTTTTGGTTTTCAGTGTAATGCCTTGCCCAAGTGCAGTATTTGATAATGAGGACACATGATATCCAGAGCAGTGGTTCAGCAGGTGTACCTGAAACTGGAAAATACATAGAATCATAGATGGTTTGGTTTGGAAAATACCTTTAAGGTCATGAAGTCCCACTGCTAAGCTGGCACTGGCAAGACTGCTACTATGCCATGTTACTAAGCACTACATTTTGGGCTGGATGATCCTGGTGGTCCTTTCCAACCATAGCGGTTCATAGTGATTAGATGTCGTGCTGAGGAATTTGGTTTAATCAAAGACTTGTCAGTGTGAAGCTAATGATTTGACTCAATTATCTTGAAGGTCTTTTCCAATTTAAGAAATTCTGTGATTCTGTGGTCTTGAAATCTTTTAAATACCTCCAGGAATGGTAATGCATCCAAGGGCAGCCTGTTCCAGTGTTTGGCCACTCCTCCAGTGAAGAAACTTTTACTCATATGCAGTCTAAACCTTGCCTGGCACAACCTGAGGCCATTTCCTCTTGTTCTGTCACTTCTTTGCAAAACTGACTAACACCCACCTTGCTACAAGTCCTCTCAGGAAGTTGTATAGAGCAATAAGCTCTTCCTTCCACCTTTTCTCCAGGCTGAAAAACCCTAGTACTTCTAAGCCACTCCTTATAAGACCTTTTCTTTAAACTCTTTTATCGACTTCATTGTCCTTCTTTCAACGTTCAACAATTCAATGTCTTGCAAGGAGGGCCTCAAACTGAACAATATTTCAGGTGCAGCCTCACTAATGCCAAGTAGAATGTGACAATCATATCCCTACTCCTGCTGGCCACACTATTTCTCATATGACCCAAGGTGCTGTTGGCATTCTTGGCCACCTGAGCACACTTCTAGCTTATATTCAACTGGCTGTTGACAAACAATCCCAGGTTCCTTTTGGACAGACTGTTTCCAGCCACTTCTATCCAAGCCTGTGCAGCACTTGGAACTTGGCCTTATTGAATCTCATACCATTGGCCTTGGCCCATTGCTCCAACCTTTCCAGGTCCTTCTGTGAAGCCTTCCTACCCTCAAGTAGATCAACACTCCCATCTCACTTGATGTCATCTGCACATTTTTGTGCAAATAGCTGATAAAGATATTAAAGAGAACAGGCCCCAACACTGAACTCTGGGAAAAAAAAAACATTATGCAAGTCCAAAAACTAGTTTCAACTCCATTTGTCACCACTCTTTATGTCTGTCCATCCAAACAGTTTTTACCCAGAAAAAAAGTGCACCTTTCAAGCCAGGAGCAGCAAGTTTCTCACGGAAAATTCTGTGGGAAATAGCATAAAAATCTTTACTAAAGTCTAGGTAAACAATATCTACAGCCTTTCCCTCATCTCCTCAGTGGATCACCTTGTCATTAAAGGTGATCAGGTTTGTCAAGCAGGACCTGGCTCTCATAAACCTGTGATAACTGTACTTGATCATCTTATTATCCTGTACACGTTGTGTGATAGCACATCTTCCAGCACCACAGACATATTGACAGGCTATAGGTCTCCAGATCCTTCTTTTAGTCATTCTTATACGTGAGCACCACATTTGCCAGTCTCCAGTCAGCTGGGACCTCTCCAGTTAGCCAGGACTAATGGTATGACGTGATAGAAAGTGGCACAGCACCAGCACTTCCACCAGCTCTCTCAATACCCTTGTGTGGATTCCAACGAGCCCCACAGACTTGTGAGCATCTGCAGTGTAGTAGGTCACTGACTATTTGTACTTGGATGTGGGGACATACTCTGGTTTCTGCCCCTGTTTTTGAGCTCTGGGAGTTGAGCAACTGATCTTACTATGAAAGACTGAGTGGGTTTTTTTTTAATGCCACAACTGGCAAAATATTTTAAAATACCCTGACTTACAAAGGAGTGGAGCTTTCTTTCAAAGCACTTACACTTCATTCTACAGTAGTGACAGACTGATTCACAACAACTAAATCTTCCTTGCCATGCTGTTGGATTAAAGGAATAGAAAATAAATGAAACATTTGGCTTTCAAAACATTGACCAGATCTGCTATTTATTCACTTAGTTACAAAAAACTTGGTTTTCAGTTGATGCAGAAGGAGGATGGCAGGCATTTGGACACACCAGAATGAAACCCCAGGAGCAGAATTACAGAGCAGTCTTTCTTATGTCAGAATAAACATTAGCACTGTATTATTGTCCAGAGCCAACCACATCAGTATGAGACTGGGCACTGCTTTCAAAAGATACACTGCTCTATATTAATTTATTAATTCCATCCCTTGAGCAGACATTATTTAATTGTACACACAGACAAAATTTACTAGCAGTTGGGTCAGAAAATTCATGGAGGAATCAGAATGGGGCTGCTTTTGATCCTAACATTTACACTGCTTGTCAAATTATTATTCATGAAGCATGGAACAGTGCAGAATTTGTACTTTGCGATGCTATTCTGAGACTACATTGAGCTGCCAGAAGTAGTTCAGTACTTTGGGATATAAGGCAGAGAAAACCCATCAGCTAGGGATTTTAAAAGGCGGGTCTTGAAGGCCATGAAGTGACTCAGAAATTTCTGAAGAGGTGACTGTTGTCTCCTCTTCCGAACTTAAGGGTTTCGGACCAGAATGCCCTTTTCAACCATCAGGCAAGATAATATGCATTAGCTGTCAGCTATGTTAAAATCTCTACTTCTCTGGTAAAGAGTCTTATCTACACAGTGCCATCTCCATGTACAATTTCCACAGACACCACCCTGCCCTGCCTCATCCCCCCCACCCCTCAATAATTTTTTTTTAAATAGTCTTAACAACACTTCAACAGTCATCCTACAGCAAGTGTTTAACTTTTGCATTGGTGCTGGTTGCAGTGCCCCCAACAGGCAATGCCAATGAGCCTGGTATGAGTAAAGCAGCTCCGCCTGAGGTGCTTCCCATAATCAGGTCTCGCTGAGAAGTTCACAGCATGACTCTGCACAGGCACAGAGATACTGCTGCACATACACGACATTGCATATGTGCAAAATCAGGGCCCAAGGCCATAGGATTGACTAGGACGGCCCTGGTACACTTAAGATTAAGCAATATTTTAGGAGCATGCAGCCAATGATTTAACAAGTGACAGCTGGTAAATAAATGAGCACTCTGTGCTATCATATTCTCATTGTCATGTGTGATATCAAAGCCAGTGGAGTTATTCGGGATTTGTACTGATAGAAATTACATCAGGATCCTGACTGCTGTATGTGAAGCCACTTTAAATATAGAATAGGGCAGCATACTAAACTAAAATATGTGGCAGCCTTTTGTATTCAGTTCGATTAACTTCAAAGTGGCTTCTATAGCATAGAAAACAGATAACTTACAAATCAGTCAATCAATCAATCAATCAGACGCAAGCTTATTTGCTGACTTTTGTATGTGGTATACTAATTTGGAGTAGTTGCACTGTGGTGCTAAAGACAAGAAAAATATCAGCCCTATATGCACTTTTTTTCCCACTGCACACTGATCATCTGTATTAGACACATTTTATTCTGCAGCTGTCTCATAGCGGCTATGCTCCTGAAGCCAGGTGTTCTCAGGATGAGGAAGAAGAGGCATGGAAATATGCTCTGTTTTATCACACATCATGAATGCTCCCAGTGACCGCAGAGCCCCCTGCTCATCTCCTTTGCATTCATCCTGCAGCTGCAGCTAGTCTGGACAATAGCCTTTCTTCCCCACATGAACCCTGCTAAGCCTCACCAGTGGCAACAATGGAGTACCAGGCAAGAGTATCAAGCAATGCTTGACACATGGTATATGCCAGGGTGAGTTTGGAAGTCTGAATAACACCTTCAGGCAATGCTTTTCTGGTTTGTTTTTTTTTTGAGAGGTGACACAAGTCTTGACTTTATGCAGCTCCCTGTCTACTGTGTATGTGTGTGTGGATGCCACCCACCCAATGTCCTGGGAGAGCTCAGATGCAGCAGATAATCCACCTTCCAACATACTGCAAAAGGACTGGGAAGAAAAATTTCCACTAAAGTTCACGCTACTTTCACAGACACATTGAAGTCACAAGCCTCTTAATTTCTGTCTGCAAGAAAGTCAGTCAGAACATAGAAGGAACAGTTTCCTAATGTAAGAAACAAGCATATCGTGTTATATATGACAAAAACACAGAGGGGTCACAAGCCCTTAACCTGGCTAGAAGTATGTTTTCCTTGGCAAATACTTCAGTTATTGTTGTTGTCTGAATTACTCAGATTTACTTCATCTAGATTCAGGAATACTTTAGCATCATTATCATCATTCATCTGTCTCAAATCATTCTTCTCTAGACCAAATCTAGAGTGAACAGTTTAGTGCTGGGTGCTGCAGAAATTCAAAAGGAAACAACAGGACTACTCCAGGCAGAATAAAATGCCTTTCTCTGGCTCAGTCCAGGATCTTCCTATGAAAGAATGAACTATGCAATATTCAAGGCCAATGACTTTCTACCAATGTGAGAATTAAAGTATTGCCTCAAACAAATCGATGTATCAGGAAGGGGATAAAGCAGGGATAACCTGAGCATGTGTTCACACAGATTATCTGTGCACACTCTAACTCACCACCTGCCTCCTCCATGTTCAAGATAGGATCAGGTTTCACAAAAGAGTGAGAATTTGTTTGCCTGATTCATTTGGCTGCAATGGCTGTTTTCTGTACAGTGGTTTGTCAACAGCCCTCTTTCTGTCACACTATGATGGCTGCATTTCAGTCACACTAAAAATACATGCTGTACGTTTGCACTGAGGATTTTTATATTTATATATAACATATATGCTATGTAGAGAGATGAATATGTATGTCTGCATGCACATGCTGTTTCTGCATGCATGCACAAATGTACAGGCTCACAGACAGATTTCTTTATATACATACACGTACATATTAGACTCTGCAGGATAAGCAATCTTTTAAAGGTATACTAAAAGTATATACCTAGATATTCATGGAAGAAAGGAAACAAGACAAATCCAGATTTGGATTCTAGCACATTAGTTGTTAATTGTTACAATAATCATGTTGTCTGCAGGGAAAGTTCCCTTTTCACAGAATTAATGGAAAATTAACTGGTCTTGTCATATTTAATGCATGAGCTGCTTATTCAGCTTTGTATCAGAAGAAAACTAACATATTGAATAACCTCTCTTAAAATTACATTTGCAAGTAGCTGCTTAAAATAAAGCAGTGGCTAAAAATGTAGCAGATGATGTAATTTTTCACTCTTGCAGCTCCAGCTCCAGTTTGCAACCTTCAGACCTGGATTCAACATGCCCTCCCTGAAGGAGCAGAACCCACAGCATCTTGGGCTGCTGGCTTCCAGTCTAAAAGCTTTTCCTGAAGAGTTAGCTCCTTCTCTCCCACCCGCATGTCTCAATCACCCCTGTCAAGCATTTATAAGCACAAAGAAGCATGTAAATGAGCAGTAAGGGTCATAGACATAGTAAGGTCTCACATCTACAGATATCAAACTTGGTAGCCCTGGCTTACTTCCAGTTGCCTTGGATGGAGTAGCAGTGAATTGACTTCAAGAGCACATGGAATCTCAGCTCTCCATTTGCACTGTCATAGCTTCAGGGGGTTTGTAAGCAAACATTGATGCTTTACTACGAGTTCTGAAAGCAAAATAAAGAGTTTAATAATTCAGGCCTCATGTATTTACTATCACATTTCAGAAATATCCCCACCTATATTTTTGACTGCTAATTTACCACAGAACCTTAACAAAGCACAGGGCTACAAACACACTACTTTGTTTTTCTCAGCTATAAGTGATCAAGGATGTCCTACTTCGAACATTACTCCTTCTCCAAAGTATTCCTTCATGTCCCCAAATCTCTCCTTTAAAAGCCACAGCAAGGAAAAAACTACTGAGATCCAAAAGACTAGAGGAGCAACACAGGCTTGTTTGATTTTCAGGCAAGCGTTGGGTGCTGGTCCCCTTACTCATCATTTAACAGAAAAGAAGCAGAGTACATCACTTGTGTGCAAATATGCAAGTTTACTCTGACAGAGTTCAGGGATGCCCTCTTGCACTCCGGAAGCCTCCTAGATGGCCTCTGCCTGCAGAAAAGTCTCAGGTTCAGATTTTGTAAATGCCCCCTTCCCCATTTCAGCTATTTTCTTCTGATCTGATGTCTGATTTTTGCTTTGTTCAATCCTTCTTTTAATCTTCTCAAAGCTGCTTTCCTCTCCTCCCTTTTTTCTTTTTGCTAGCTAATCACAAGATGCATTTTTCTCTTTAACAGCCTTATATGGTTTACACTGTCATTTTGTCTTTTCCAATAACTATTATTTACATGCTTGTTGTAGGGAGAATATGAGCACAAGAAACATGTACAGCAAATCAGAGACTTGCAGAACTGATCAAGCTTCTCATTTTTAAATGATTATTCTGATATTCCTACTTTGCTAAATGATCTTTTAACTTACTTTTTCCTGTCTGTGCTTTCTAATGACTTTCTAGTTGCCAAAATTTGTAAGGGAAATTTTGTTTAATAAAGCTGATGCCTGCTTGCTCAACACAAGGGGATGTTTGCCAATAAGAGGGCGTTTAAATAATCAGTGACACAGCCCTCAGAAGCAATGTGAGAAAAGGGGAAATTGCAAGTCATGGTGGATTTGTAATGAAATGATACCCTCAACCCTAGGACTCCAAGTAAAAGAGCACTTCAGCTATACAAAATCAGCCCATCAGAGCAATGGAAGCCCTACTTCCAAGAAACAAAGCAAACAGATAAACAGCATTTCGGGATGAGCTGTGAAAAACAAATTAATGACAAGGAAAATCTTGAGCCTGTAATTGCAGCCTTTCCCAAGGTAAGAGTGTTCCTACTGTAGGGCTTCAGAGAAGACACTGTCCAGGCATCTCTTGCACTCTGCATGGATGCAGTGACAAAAGTAATCCTATTGCCTGCCCTCTAAACTTTTCTAGGATATTCTTTCTCTCTCACTTAAAAAATATTGTACTTAACTTCCGATGTTCTGGGCTCTTTTTCAATGTATTTAGTATCACCTACCAAAATCTTTGGAGATTCTCATTGCTTTCCATTGCTGGGGAATCTTGAAACTGAAGATTAAGTATTTCCTATAATATCCCTAAGAGAGATCCATTAAAATATGGCAATGAGATTCGAATCCCAACACACCTAAAGTTTCTTGATAAGCAAATTTTATATTTTTCCATTTCTTTTTTAAGACTGCCACACCTGCAACAGAACCCTTAGTCATTTGCCATGACCAAGGTTCACTCTGAAAGTAGAGACGCCACAAAAGTCAATGGCAGGTTAGCAAAACAGTCAGTGACAGATTTGGTGTCTTGTATCTCTAACATTGGATTTTCTTGAAGGATCGTAAGATTTAGTCAATGTCCATATTATGTCCCTTTGGACATGTAATATTATATTCCATTTAGTTCCATTAAAAGCTTGAAATTTGTTATCCACTGAAACCATCCACAGTAATTTTTCTATCACTCATCCTTATACAAGTCAACTGGTACCACAGATGTCACTTCATGACAGATCTTTGCAGTCATCACATCAAGACGTCTCCAGCTTCTTGCCACTTCTGCCTACTTTAAGGTCGTATTTTTGGTTCTAGTTTTTTTAACTCCTGCCCCTAAAACTGTATGTGAAATATACAGGCATGTATTTTTGCATACAAGCACATGTTCATTCGTTCAAATTCATACATTCATTGTTAGATACTGCCTAGCTGTCTTTTGCACACATACAGAAATGCTAACTCTGAAAGCAGAAATAAAGGAAGGTTTGGTATATGTACATGTGAGCTCAAATATCAGTTCGAGTCTTGCTGGTGTTTTGATCTTTACTACTCACCAGCTCAAGTTCTGAGGCAGGAATGTTCAAAAGTAAGAAACGGGGGAGGCTTCATTTCCATCCAAAATATGAGCAATAAACTACACTACTGAAACTGGGCAACCATTGAAGCATTGAGAAAGTGAGTCTGTCTCAAATTTATTTTGGATGAAAGCACTAGTCCCAGCTGAAACACAGCAGACACAATTGTCTTTTGTTTAGAGAAAGAAAATAGGAATTTTACCAACATTTATTTACAAACCAAAGACAACTATTCTATGCTAAACATTGCAGCTGAGTCCAAATACTCACACAGAGGTGTGGCTCATTCCCAGCTCACTACCTATTATTATTTCACCTTCACTTTCACAAAGGTTCTTGTCACACCTTCCCTTCTGATTTGCCTCACTGTTCAAAGAGTGCAAGTCCTTTCGCTGTCCCTGGCATCACAGAGACAAGAGATATCTGTTCTAAACAAGAACCCCTGCTGCTGCAGTTTCAAACTGTTGGGGCAAAACATAGGCTGACAATCTTAAAACTATTTCCCCATAGTTCCAGTTCTTCTTTCAGGGTTTTGCTAGCTGAGATGCTGCCTTCCTAACTGGGCTTGCATCCAATGTTTACATTGCATTAAAAATATCTGCTCTATATTGTTTCTGTCACAGTGTTTTGGACAGCATACATTTTCATTCTCTAGCTCTCCTGCATCCCTTTAACTTATGACCTTTATTGAAAATGAGAACGCTTGTCTGCAGATTGTCAGGCAAAAGAGTTGAGTCACAGGGGCTTGGCATCTATGAGATGTTCTGCAATCCACTGCAGCTGTATCAGGAAAGCAGTGACGGAAAACTATAAACTGCCTGAGATTAGAAGTTTATTCTGGAGGACCCCAGCTTTGCTTTGAATGGTCAAGCAAGTTTCAAACACTCACTGAAATAAAAACAAGGGCCTATTGGGAATGAGCATCTTGATGCTTCTGTAACATGTTTATTTTTTTACTTTCCAGTTTTTAAAAAGCAATTCTGTCCTTTTCTTTATATCTTTACTGCTCACACAACTCACACAATCCCTGTCAGCAGACACTAGGTGCTTGTATAAAGCATTTCAGAAGCCAAACAGAGACTGAGTGAGTTCTACAATCCAGCAGTGTCTGGCAGTAAGGACCCAACCACAGTACCAGTAGATCACAAGTTACAAAACAGAAGCAAAAAGACACTTTGCTTTAATTTCAGCTATTCATCAAACCCCAGCCACTCAGGATCTGCATTTTTTCCCCAGCAACCTAAAGGCTATTCTTGGTTTAAGAAATGCATGCATCTTGTATTCAGAGAGGAGCAAGGTGAGCTCTACATCACAGAAGCATTTAGCACACTTACCAGGAAGAGGATGGGAGGGGTATGAGACCTCTAGTATATATATATATATGCCACTGCTGCAGATATTCCACTAACAAAAGCCACTCCACATCCAAACTCAGAGCTAAGGAAATTCTACCTAAGAACTCCATTTACCAGGCTGCACTATTTTCCAGGGGTCTAGGTGGCAGCCAACACCAGACTTGTGAAGGGCAACCATGGAAAAATCTAGTCATCTGCATACCATCCCCCTCAGCCCACTGGTAATGTTCTGTAAGTGTGTAGTAGCAATACTATGTTCAGAGTTCCCCTTCATGGGCCACCATCTCATGGTGGCTTCCCCTAAACCACAGAATCACAGAATTAACCAGGTCGGAAAAGACCTCTAGGATCGTCCAGTCCAACTTATCACCTAACCCTTCTAGCCAGGTGAGGGTTGGTCTCTTCTCTCAGGCAACCAGCAACAGAACAAGGGGACACAGTCTCAAGCTTTGCCAAGGGAGGTATAGGCTGGATATTACGAAGAAGTTCTTCATAGAGAGAGTGATCTGCCATTGGAATGGGCTGCCCAGGGATGTGGTGGAGTCACCATCCCTGGAGGTGTTCAAGAAAAGACGGGATGGGGTACTTAGTGCCATTGGATAGGGCTGGGTGATAGGTTGGACTGGATAATCTTGGAGGTCTCTTCCAATCTGGTCTATTCTATTCTATTCTATTCTATTCTATTCTATTCTATTCTATTCTATTCTATGCCTCATCCAGCCTCCTTTTAAACACCTCCAGTGATGGTGAATCCACCACCTCCCCGGCAGCCCATTCCAATGGGCTTTCCATGAAGAATTTCTTCCTAATGTCCAGCCTAAGCCTGCCCTGCTGCAGTCTGAGACTGTCCTCTTGTTCTGTCACTGGGTACCTGGGAGAAGAGACAACCCCTGCCTGACTACAACCTCCCTTCTGGTAGTTGTAGAGAGCAATGAAGTCTCCCCTCAGCCTCCTCTTCTCCAGGGTGAACACCCCCAGCTCCCTCAGCTGCTCCTCACAGGGCTTATTCTGAAGCCCCCTCACCAGCCTTGGTGCCCTTCTCTGGACACCTTCAAGAACCTCAGCATGTTTCTTAAATTGAGGGGCCCAGAACTGGACACAGTACTCAAGGTGTGGCCTAACCAGTGCTGAGTACAAGGGCAGAAGGACTTCCCTGGTCCTGCTGGCCACACTATTCCTGATACAGGCCAGGATGTCATTGGCCTCCTTCGCCACTGCTGACTCATGTTCAGGCTACCATCTACCAGCACCCCCAGGTCCCTCTCTGCCTGGCTGCTCTCCAGCCATTCTGTCCCCAGCCTGTAGCACTGCATGGGATTGTTGTGGCCAAAGTGCAGTACCTTGCACTTGGACTTCTTAAAAATGGCATTGTACCGTGCCCACCTGTCCAGCCTGCCCAGGTCCTTCTGCAGAGCCTTCCTACGCTCTAATAGATCCACACCTGATCCCATCTTGGTGCCACCTGCAAACTTACTGATGGTGGACTCAGTCCCCTCATCCACATCATCAATGAATATATTAAACAGGATGGGGCCCAGCAGCGATCCCTGGGGCACACCACTAGTGACTGGCTGCCCACTGGATGTGGCTCCATTCACCACCACTCTCTGGGCCCAGGCATCCAGACAGTTCCTAAGTGGCAAACGGCTGAAATAAGAAAAATCGACAATGAGATCAGCAACTCATTCCTTCTCTTATTCACCTGACCACTGAGCTGGTGCTTAGGCTCTCCTACTTTCTATATGTCAAGTATTGACAAATTAGACAAGTTTTAATGACCATTGCACTGATCATATCAGCAGCATTCCTACCAAACCTGAAAGTTTGGAGTTGAACAATTATAAGATTCTGGGACATGTATGTATGGGACATGTTTCTGAAAAATAAAAAAAAAATAAGCCCCCCAGAAATCAAGAACCACAGAGAAGATGTTGCATGTAGTCCATGCAACTGAGAGTAAACTTTGCATCCTAGTAAAACATGCAAATTATGCTTATCAGAATTTGTTGGAACCTCAGAGCAATACTAGTTCATAAAGGTTAAGTTGAGGTGGGGAAAGGGAGGAGAAAGGAGGGGTATTCTACATCAAAATTTTGATGCTCACCATTATGGCTACAAAAGGGAGAGGAAAACCCAAGAAAACTACTAGAGAGAATTACACAATTATTAGTTGAACACACTCCTTTGTTCAAGCAACTCCATCTGGTATGAGATGCTATGGAGGACTACCATATATAATCACTATTCCTAAATTGCAGTATTTCCCACTGCAATGCATTTATTTTTATGGCTGTAATATGGCACCTTTTTGAAACAAAATAATGGAAATTTTAAAATGTATGGAGCCCTCAGGACTCTTACAGCTGTACACATGAGTTCTTGTTGCCTCAGCAGGCTATCTCAGGCAGCGGCCTGATCTAAACACCAGTTTCTGAAAAAAAAACCAAAAACAACTACAAAAACCAAAACAAAACACTCCAAAACTTAATAGACAATTATGATATAGTTTGACTTGTACCTAACTTGTATTGCCATCTCTCAGATCCTGAGATTCAGCCTTGAGAATGAAGGGAAATCTGGTAGAAATCTAGACAAATCACTCAGATTAGTGCATTGGCCAAGGATTGAGATCCCAGTAGCAGAAAGGATTTTTGAAACATGTAAACTGCATGTTTATGTGGAATTAATGAATCTTCAGAACTCAGCCATGCTAATCAGCTACTGCATGAAAGAGATCAATGCCTTTTTTTTTTTTCCTAGAGAATGTTACTTCTTTGTTGTCCTTGATCAAAATTTCTGCTTGCAGCTAAGTAAGTTTACTTACAGACTGTGGCATATTTTGTGATTTCTTCTTGGAGTCTCATACAACTGGATCACCTTATAGCAAAATTAGGTTTCCTCTCCAAAGCGTATTTATTCTTTCTTACTCTACAGATGAAATACCTGACTTTATCTTGTCTCCCTTTTTGGTCATTGTATAAGCAATGTGCTTCTGGGCAAGCTCATATTGATCTAAAAAGCCATCATAAATTTTCCAGATTCAGATTCAAGTTCCATTAACTGGAAAAGGCAGATCACCCTGAAACGTAATATTCTCATGAATCAATAAATACCATCAGAATGGAAGAAGGTTTTCACCTCTTCAGAAGAAAGCAGAACATCTTGCCATATAGAAGGAACAAAACCAAGTCCTCACATCACCCACCAGGGTTGCCTTCATAGAATGAATTGTGCTAGGCCTGCAGCAATCACTTGCCCAATCCCCTTTAGCATTCCACTTTTTATTAGGATTGGGTGTTCAAAGGTAATTCCCACAAAGGATTTTTTTTCTTGCAAATATCCTCCCAACATCAAGAATAGAGTGCCATTTTTATTTTATCCCCCTTTTTACACATTTTTCACTATATATCTTTCATTTAAAATTACTTCTGTGGATATCTGGTCACAAGAAAACATTGCAAAACATGTTGCTCCATTAGACTTGATGCTGGCTGTTCTATCAAGGACAGACGGCCATGGAAGTTTCATTCTATGCAGTACTTATTCCAGGGTCAGGACCTATTTCCAACAAGTGGAGCTGAAGTTGGGTCAAGGCAATCCCAAGCACAAATACAGGTTGGGCAGTGACTGGCTGGAGAGCAGCCCTGCAGAGAGGGACTTGGGTGTGCTGGTGGACGAGAAGCTGAACATTAGCCAGCAGTGTGCACTTGCAGCCCAGAAAGCCAAGCAGAGCCTGGGCTGCCTCAGGAGAAGTGTGGCCAGTAGGGGGAGGGAGGTGATTCTTCCCCTCTACTCCACTCTGCTGAGACACCACCTGGAGTACTGCATCCAGTTCTGGAGCCCCTATTACAAGAGGGGTGTGGACATGCTGGCCATGAGGATGATCAGAGGGCTGGAGCACCTCTCCTATGAGGACAGACTGAAAGAGTTGGGGCTATTTAGTCTGGAGAAGAGGAGGCTCCAAGGTGACCTTATTGTGGGCTTCCAGTATCTAAAGGGGGCCTACAAAAAGCTGGGGAGCAAAGCTGGAGGTGGGGAGATTCAGACTGGATGTGAGGAGGAAGTTCTCCACCATGAGAGTGGTGAGACCCTGGAATGGGTTGCCCAAGGGGGTGGTTGGGGCCACATCCCTGGAGGTATTTTAAGCCAGGCTGGATGAAGCTCTGTCCATCCTGATCTAGGGTAAGGTGTCCCTGGACATGGCAGGAGGGTTGGAACTAGATGATCCTTATGGTGTCTTCCAACCCTGACTCCTTCTATGATTCTAAGCTTCACTACATTTTCCACAATTACTGCAGCTGTTCACCACATAGTGGATTTGTCCAAAGACATTTCTCTTGTGGCTGCTGGAGCCAAAGTATTCTGGAAAACAGAAATTATAAAAGAACCGGACGACCTTATAGAGAGATCGGTCAGGGTGAAACCACTAGTTCAAGTATTTGAACTCTACTTCTTTATTTCACAGTAATATTTTAATCAAGACTGTCAAAGCAACTCATCTTTTACTCTTAACACAAGGAAAATGACAGATCTCACATTCTACTGGTCCTGTTGGCAAGAAAAATTACATATTTAACTTCTGGTCCTCTGGTCTCAGCGCCTTCAGAAGTGGCTCCGAGAATCTGCCTATAATGATCAGGATAATTGCTTAGAAATCTTATACCATTTATTAATTCGCAAGTCCTATAATCAGTGCCCAATCACGAGGAATGGTACATTTCTTTGACAGTTAAAAGTGTTCGATTAGAAGCACAGGGGAGTTGGAACTAGATGATTCTTGTGGTCCCTTCCAACCCTGACTGATTCTACGATTCTACAATTCAATGGTTGATTTTATTTTTGGTTGCCTTTATCACCTGGGCTAAGTCTGGCATAGTACAGTTCCAACAACTGTTAACTGAGCATTAGCAGCAATTAACTTAGGCTAACTGATGGCCTGGTTGGTCTCACTCTCTCCAGCTATCCTTCTGGTGCCTTTACTGGAGGAAAGACCCCTGCATCAAACAGACTTCAAACCATGACCTGTTGTTAGGGTATTGCCCCATATGCAGAAGTGACCAGTCTGGCACATCGGTGAAAAAGAATAAACCACACAGCTGGGCCAGCATCTCAAAGTTCAAAACAGATACAAACAAAGCATATGCCCTACTAAGACTCAATGGAATGCTCTTTGTCTATGTAGAAGCATTAACTTTTTTTGAAAGAGAGCTCTGGTCTTACCTTTGTGAACCTGCGACTATACCAGGTTGCCTCAGTTTCCCTTGACTTAGAATAATTTGATGTATTTTTCAAGGAATTAATAACCTCCTTTTAGGTCTTTTTGCTTTAACCTGCTGGTTTGAGCCTTGGTTTTCTTTCTGGTCTGTATTTCTAAATTGTATGTACACCCTCTTTAAGCTTGCTCTTTTATCACGGGTACACATGTCAAGCCTGATTATTTCTATGGAATGAAAAAAAAAAATGTAAGCAGTAATATCTTTATCATTAGAATGAAAAAAGTTAATAATCACAACACCAGGGCTACTAGCTGGCACATCTACAGATCCTCTAGTCCCAATAGGTTGCTTCACCCAGGTTTTTGGTTTTAATATCCCAAACAATACAGAACAATACTTTTTCATAGTTAAGAAAGCTGAAAGTATGTAAAGAGATAGAATTAGCCGTAAAACTTCCCTGTTAATTCTGTGTGTAAACAAGTTTTGGGAGTATCAGTGACTGAGAAAAATGATGTCTCATTAACAATTTGGAAACTGATAGCAGGATATTTTCGGCTACTATGTCTTTCCATCAAAGATGTCTGCATTATTCTTTGGAACAGAACAGTTTTTGGATGCTAAAAGTTAGCCAGTTTCGTGTATAGTGCATGATGCAAATACCATGCAAGCAGAGTATATTATAGTAGAATCATAGAATCATTTAGCTTGGAACACACCTTCAAGATCATTGACTCCAAATCTACTCTATCAAGTCTGCTACAAAGCCATATCCCCAAGCACCACATCTCTACATGGTTTTCAAACACATCCAGGCATGGTAACTCAGCCACCTCCCTGGGCAGCCTGTTCCAATGCTTGACAATCCTTTCAGTGAAAAAAAAAAAAAAAATCCATAATGTCCAGCCTAACCCTCCCTTGACACAACTTGAGGCCTTTTTCTCTTGTTCTAACACTAGTTGATTGGGAGAAGAGATCAACACCCACCTCACAACAACCTCCCTTCAGGTAGCTGTAGAAAGCAGTAAGGTGTTCTCTCAGCCTTCTTTTCTTTAAAATAACCAGCCCCAGTTTGCTCAGCCACTCCTCATCAGATTTGTTCTCTGGACTCTTCACCAGCTTAGTTGCCCTTCTGTGGGCCTCCTTCAGCACCTTGTAGTATTTCTTGTTCAGAAAAGCTCAAAATTGAACATAATATTGAGATGTGGCTTCACCAACGCAGAGTGTACAAAGTATTTCTTTAATACCTGATACAGATGAGTTTTTAATAATATTCTAGGAAATAAAGTTTTAGGACACAATGTCTTTGGGTAGCTATACCTGGAGGCTAAAATCATCCTGCACTCCCACTGATGGGTTAGTAGCAAGCTTTGGTTTCATATTTTCTTTCCACTCACAACCACTCACATCCTAGAATTTCATTTGGGCTGTTATCTGCAGCCAGTAAGATTTTGCTGAAATGAGAGATTTCATAGCAGTGAGGGACCCTCTACTCTCTTACCAGTTTATCATTTGATGAACCTCAGACTCCAGGCTCCTTCTCATGGCCTACAACATGGCACAACAATTACCTCAGTGGGACTCCAATGCTCACCTGCGGCTCAGGAAAGTGCTGTTTTAATGAATGCTCCTCCCCCTCACCAGATATACATCAGTCAAGATTGCCTATACAACCTTCTCCTGCCCTTGCCTGAAGCAAGTGCTGCCTGTTTTGCATCCCATCTGACCTGCTCTTAAGGTCACTGCAATGTTATTACCCCCTGTGAAGGGATGTATTTTCACAGGGCAACATCCAAAGGTTAGTAATTGAAAAATCCTGTTATCATTTTTATCTCTTCTGATTTCAGCTGAAAACAAAACCTTGCTGTCAATTCAAAACTCTGCTCTGCAACATGTAAATAAGTGAGCCTTTTTTTGAGAAAGACCACTCATACTTGCCAAATGAATGAAAGATGTGAAAATGCAACAGTCAAAGCATTGCCCAGGGTAGAACGATGCAGATCCTACACCCAGGAAGATACAAGGGTTTAAAGCCATCAGCAGTTGCCCCTACATGTTAGAAACATGTAAATACATTGGTCACCAGCATGACCAGGTTCAAACAGCATGGGAAAAACTATCCCAGTCCAGTCACTGCCTGGGTACCAGTGAGTGACTGACCACTGGCTGAGACCAGCAAGGTAAAAAAGCTAGGAAATCCATCTCCTTACATGTGCAGAAAATGCTGAAGCAGCAGCTTGCTGCCATGCAGGGGAGAGCAGTCAAATGAATCACATTAGCAGGGTCTGTTGCTGCTCCTCTCCAGAGAAGACCAAGTACGAACCAGGAAGGTGATTTCTGAAATGATTGTGCTGTTTCATACAACATTTCTCCCAGTGCCTCGTTCAAAAATAGGTCTCTTCAAGCTTCTATCCAGCCTGCATGTAAATCTCACAAATACATCTGTGCTCGAGCAAAACCAGTGGAGGTGCTAAATGTTTCAATAAATCACATGGCTGATTAGTCTTTAGCAAATCCATTTACAATCTGTAAACAAACCCTGACAGGTAGTAAACCAACAACCTTTCATATGAGATTATTTATTTATATTCTTCAAACACCTTTACAATGACAATATAAAAGCCATGGTAATTATGCAAATGGCATTTTCTGTTGCTGTTGCAAACAAACCAGCTAATGCTAGCACTGATGTAGAAATGAGACATTCTAAGGCTAGCTTTTCAAAGCCAGCTTACGTTACTTTGATTCTGATCCCATGGATGAAAATGAGGTCAACTGAGAAATAATAAGAATCCTAGATATGAACACTGTTGTTCATACCCATAATATATTCCTCTCTGAGAAGAAGATAAGCAATTTCAGTACAAAGCACCTTATGCCAGCCTAATTTTGAATCCTGCCCTATGAACCCCTACTTCAGTGAGAGCATTACAGCTCTGACCATGCACTATAAATTTCTTTGTGTTGACCTGGATTTGAGGGTGTGTTTAAGGTCTCAGAGAAAGTCTGTGGCAGAGTCAAGTACTGAAAACAGCTTTTCTACTTTCTGGAGCACTGCTGTAACAACCATTTTTATCTGCTTTTCACTTTTTCTTCAGTATTTATGGGTCGACACCATAGTAGTTTATGGTGCTTATTTCTGAACTGTGTCTAGAAGATCTGAATCCATTACAGAGATGCAGAAGCAAAATACCACCTTAGACTTAAAATTAGTTACTGAGATCATACTCTCATTCACTACTCAACAGCCTCAATTTAAAGGTAGTTAAAGTCTGCTTTGATAGCATTCCTTTTAAAAAATCAAAACATTATGTAAGATTGCTCTATAGTAAAATATCAATACATCAAAATCAAGACTGCCTCTCCAAAGGTACCGCATAACTGTACTCAGTTTTAGCACCAGAATATCTTTCCACAACAATAAAATTAATGACCACAAGAACATATCACGGTCAGTGTGCCAACTTACCTTCTAAGTTCCTAATAGCAAAGGTATGCATATGTTTGGGTGTTTGTTTGGTTTGTTATTGTTGTTTTTTGTTTGTTTTTTTCTCCAAGTCAGACGACTAGTCCTTGAAACAGACACTTTCCTCATTGCCCAAGATTATTGGTGCAATTTCACTTTATTCCCATTGTAGCTTTGGGGAGCGAATTTTATATTCACAGGTTTTATACCCAAACACCCCAATTCAAACAGAAATTTTTCCCAAGCTTTTGATCACAAGCTATATCCATCCAGAAAATGCATGAATCCCAAAACATAACAGAGCAGTGCCATGTGATTGATGCTCTAGTCAATGTGCCTCCGGTCTTGAGCATTGAATTTTCACAGCAAAATGCTTGCTATAAATCCAGAGTTCAGGAAGAAGGGGAAATTTTACAGAGAAACCCAAGGAAAGAAAGTCAGAATTGTCTTACCAC
>VWZI01020849.1:0-41827 GCA_013396835.1 Psilopogon haemacephalus | reverse complement strand
TATTTCTGTAAATATCTGTTATATCTTGTAAATATTTGTTTCTATATTTGCATTGCTGTAAATATAAAGCTCGTGTGCTTTTCTGAGTTTTAGCCGGGGTTTTAAAAGGTGGGGGGTGGGGGGGCAGGTCACTGCAAACCCACTACAGTAACAGAATAATTGATATTTAGTTGGAAGCAGGTTTTGCCATTAGGAGAGACCAGGTCAATGGACCTTCCAGAGAAATTCAGTTTCTGGGAGTGCAGTGGCAGGATGGTCACTGTCACATTCCACAGGATGTGATAAACAGAGTCTTCACCATGGCAGTTCCAATGAATAAGAAGGACACTCTATCTTTCTTGGTTGCAGTGGGATTTTGGGGACTACATATTCCTGGATTCAGTCAAATTGTCAAACCTCTGCATGATAGGACTTGTAGGAGAAACCATTTTGAGTGGGAACCTGAACAACAAGCAGCCTTTGATCAGATAAAGCAAGAAGGAGTCCATGCTGTGGGCTTGGGACCTGTACTATCTGATCTGGACATTAAAAACATTCTGTACACAGCTGTGAGTGACAATGGTCCAACTTGGAGCGTTTGGCAGAGAGCTCCAAATGAGATATGTGGCCACCTAATGGGTTTCTGGGATTGCAGCTACCGAGATTCAGAGGCAACTTACACTCTAACAGAGAATCAGGAGTAGTGTAGCCAGCAGAAGTAGGGGAGCACAGATGAGATCACACCTCAGACACTGTTCAGTTTTGGGTCCCTCACTACAAGAAAGACATTGAGGCACTGGAGGGCGTCCAGAGAAGACCAGCAAAGGTGATAAAGGGTCTATAGAACAAGTCTTATGACAAGCACCTGAGGGAATGGGGATTGTTTAGTCTGGAGAAGAGGAGACCAAGAGGACATCTCATTGCTCTCTATAAGTACCTGGAAGGAGGTTGTAGAGAGGTGGGGACTAGTCCTCCATAGTGTCAGATGATAAGACAGAGGAAATGGTCTGAAATTGCCAGGGGAAGTTTAGATTGCATATGAGGGAAAAGCTCATTACTGAAAGAGTGGTCAGGCATTGGAACAGGCTGCCCACAGAGATGGTGGAGTCATCATTCCTGAAAGTGTTCAGGAAACATGTGGACACTGCACTTTGGAACATGGTTTAATGGCCATAGTGGTCTTAGCTTGACAGTCGGACTTAATGATCTTATAGGTCTTTTGCAACCAAAAGAAACTGAATTCTAAGTTGTGAATTGAGATTTCTTGAAAAGTCATGACAACAATCAGTTTAGTTCTGTTTTTCCTGATATGTTTTCCTGAAATTGGTTTTGGTTTCCATCAGATTTTACCATCCTTCTTTCAGGTTTGGTTTCCTACCAAAATATTTCTGCTTATCTGACAAAGCAAACATGTGACCTCAGAAGATGCTGGATTCCTTTAATGAAATTGAAGCAGAATTTGGTCATGCTATGAAAATCATTAAGTCAGTTAGAAACCCCAACTAAAACACCTTTTCACAGGCAGAAGTAGCTATGTATACAGGGGTGCAGTGGACCTCCAGCCTTTTGTAGTGATTCTGTTTTCTCCTGATGCAATTCTTTTAAATGAATTTGGACATGAAATTAGTGATTCTCATGGGCTAGCAGTTCCTTTTATAGAAGGTGAAGAAGGAACACAATAGTAACCACAGGAACTAGAGCTAGGATATGGAAACCATGAAGTATGTTGTTTGTGTAAACCTGATGAGAACAGATCCTCTAATCAGAAGTAGTGCCTGAAAAATTCTGTTGGAAGCACACTCCAGGAAGCTATGTTTAAGATCGTGCTCCTAAAAGATTTTGCCCTGAAGCAGATCAGAAAAGGAAAAGGAGAGTATAGCAAGTGATTCCATATGGCTTCTTTTGGAAAGTACTATTTTTTCCAGGATGATCTCTGTTGAAATCAATTTCCCTTAATAGAGCTCCCCCAACTACTGTTCTGTATTAGAAGGAGCCAGTTGTTCTGCTAATTTTATTTTAAATAAATGACAGAGTATCTCCAGAGGACAAGTTTTTGTTTCACTTTGTCGTATTTATTTAATCTGTTCCTGTTTCAGATTGATGACTTGGCTAATCTAAGACTAGAAGACCTATACTGAGCCACCTCAGCTCTTTAAGTAGAATTTTTAATTGATATTATCTTCCAAGACAAAGTTTATGTTTATAGCATTCAGAACATAAGGTCATGAGCAAAAAATTGAGAGATTCCTCTTAGCCAAAGAAAGCAATCATGGGTTTAAAATAGGTTTACAATGGAAAGTGTAGTTTCTAAAAACCATCATTGCATCAGGAAACTTTGTCTGAGATATGACACAGTAACGTTTCACGTAGGGTAGCTGACGTAGGTTTGTAATAGTCTATTTTTTTCAAACACCCCCAAATAGTTTTAATTTCATAAATACTTAAATTAGGATGGATTTATTTACTGTGGCAAGCTGCTATCTGGAAGTCCCACTCAGTTCAGCATTCATGAGGCAGTGTTGTTCTTCCCCAGCTAACATCCTACTGCCATCCGACTGCAGGAATAACTTGGGAGATCTGGCCCATAAGGGGCCTTGAGAACATCTAATATACCAAAACACATGTGGCCAGTCACACAACAGGTCTGCTCCTCTAAGTGTGTAAGTAAGTGTCCAAATAAGAACAGCAAGAGGTTATATATGTGTTTGAATTCTGCAAAACATGCATGTTTGTAGTGAACACATACAGGCAGAATACACTGGAAACAGAGTGATAGTGCATGAACTAATTGTTCATCACATTGCCTGATGCTGATTTCTCATTACTCTATGTGAGAAGTTACTCAGGAAAAAAAAGTAGGAAATTACACTAGATGACTCTCTGTGTAGTGATAAATCTACAGGATAATATAGGAGATTGGGTGTTTAGCCAAGTTACGAATCTTTGCTTACTGCCACTTTTGCAAGGGACTTCTGAAGGCTAGATTGGAAGATGCTCTACGGCTTTCCCTGAACAAAAGAAAAAATGTAGGTTACCACTTACAAAATACCAGCAGTATTTTTCTGGTGGTTCATGAAAGGAACAAGAAAAGAACAAGATGGAGAAGTTTGTCAGTTGAGGTAAGGACAAGGAGACCATTTACTAGCTACAACCACATGCAAACCAGACTTGAAGAAAATTAATTTATTGCCAGCTTGAATTAGAGCAGGGTGGTAAGAAACAAAGCAGATGGCATTAAGCTGAGTGGTGTGATTGTCATACCTGAGGGATGGGATGCCATCAAGAGGGACCTGTACAAGTTTGAGAACTGGGCCTATGTGAAACTCAAGAAGTTCATCAAGGCCGTGTGCAATGCCCTGCACCTGGATCAACACAATCCCCGGTATGATTACAGGCTGGGAAGATAAAGGAATTGAAAGCAACCCTGCCAAGAAGGACTTACAGGTACAAGTGGATGAAAAGTCAGACAGGAGCTCACTGCCTGGAAAGCCAACACTTCCTTGGATGCATCAAAACAAACAGCTGCTTTGCTCTGCTGTGGTGAGACTGCATCTGGAATAACTGCATCCAGCTCCCCTAGTATAGGAAAAATATAGACTTGCTGGACTGCATCCAAGAGCCACAAAAATGATTAGGGGGATGGAATTTCTGTATGGAAAAATGGAGAGAATTGGAGCTGTTCAGCTTGATGAAGAGAAGGCTCTGTGAGACCATGTTGTGGCCTTTCAGTACTTAAAAGTTGCTTACAAGAAAAATGGGGACAATCCTTTCAGCAGAGCCTGTCATGGTAGGACAAAAGGGCTTTAAGATAAAAGAGAGTAAATTCAAACTACGTATGAATGATGAGACACTGCATCAAGTGGTGGTGGATCCCCCCTCTCCAGAAACATTAAAGGTGAGACTGGACAGAGCTCTGGGCAACCTGATCTAGTTAAAGCTGTCCCTTTTTCATGACAGGGAGTTTGGACCAGATGATCTTTGAAGGTCTTTTCCAACACAAGCTATTCTCTGATTTCCTTATTTGCCTGTACATACAAGCAGACAGAACATTGGTAAAATCTTGTAGTAATACTTAACCAGGTTATATTCAAGTAGTGTAAATGCTTCCTTGATACTGTCTCATAGTAAATCAAAGGGCCTGTATTTTTTGAGATCATGTCCATGAAAGCCAGCATGCGCCACAAAGATTGGAGGTGAAACAACTATATAGCTAAATACTATTTAATACTTCTAAAATATGGGAGAGCACCAACTGTCTCAATAAGGAAAACCCTAAGCAATGAAAGCTGATTTCTTCCCTTGGTTTATTCAGTTGATATCTCTGGTCATTTTAGACTATGCCATTAACTTTATCATGTTTATCACTGCCCCGGTGTCCTATCCTTTAAACTGCACAGCTGAAGAAGCATTTGTAAGGAATAGGCAGGTGTGATATTTCTTTTTAAAAAAAATTATTTAACCATCTCTAATATTTAACAGTCCACACATGTCTGCAGTCATATGATGTCTTAGAAATTAGTTGTCATGAATTAGTTACCACAAAATAGAAATCTTTTCACTATTATTATACAAATATGAAGGTTACTACTTATTAAGAGAAAATAAACTCACATCTATATGGGTGAAAGTGATCTGAATAGCCTAATCTATCTTCTGGACTCCTGTGATAGAAACACACAACACACAGTGATCCTTGGTGTCTCCATTACCAGAGGTCAAATCGTATAATCACAGAATGTCAGGGGATGGAAGGGACCTCAGAAGACCATCTGGTCCAGCCCGCCTGCCAGAGCAGGATCACCTAGAGCAGATCACACTGGAATGCATCCAGACAGTTCTTGAATAGAGAGGAAGACTCCACAACTTCCCTGGGCAGCTGGTTCTGGTGTTCTGTCACCCTCACAGTGAAAAATTCTTCCTGATGTTCACATGGAACCTCCTATGCCTCAACTTCTACACATTGCCGTTTGTCTTCTCACTGGGCATCACTGAGAAGAGGCTGGCTCCATCCTCCTGGCACTCACCCCTTACACATTTATAAACATGAATGAAGTCACCACTTAGACTCCTTTTCTCCAAACTAAAGAGCCCCAGCTCCATCAGTCTCTCCTTGTAAGAGAGGTTTCATTCTCTTAATCATCTTTGTGGCTCTGTGCTGGACTCTCTCAAGCAGTTGTATGGCCCCCTTGAACTGAGGGGCCCAGAACTGGACACAATATTCCAGAAGAGGTCTCACCAGGGCAGAGTAGATGTCCCGGTATGGGGTGACAAACACCCTAGAATTGGTCCAATCCCTGGGCTCTCTCCTCCCCCTACCATCCAAGGTCCAGTAGGGGTTGAGGGGCGGGGGCACCCCACATGGCCCCGGGAGCCAGGGAGACCTCGAGCAGCACGCATGCGTGGAGTTTTTTGAATCAACTGGCCAGCTGGAGGATGCTCAGTGCCTGTTGGTCAGTTTCACACGCCCCCTAGGGTATTTAAGGGGGGGCACAGCGACGATTAGGGCTCTTCTTCCACTCTTCCTCACTCTCCTCGTTCACCGTCGTCTCCCGCGGTGGCTGTGAAGAGCCCAGCCACGTGCACAGCAACAGGCAGCAGGCAGCGAAGCATAGCAACGGACACAGAGAAGCGGCAAGGCTGATCCCCTTCTCTCTCTCTCTCTCTCCCTATTTCCCTATTCCGGGCTAAGGCGGTCTTTTTCCTCCTTCCCCCCCCTCCCTCGGGTTCGGGAAGGAGCATGTTTCCCTCCTTGTGCCTCGCGGGCATTTTATAGGCGTGGTTGGGATTTATTTTGTATGTAACCTCTCTGTTTCCTAAGTTCTGATTGTTAAATGTTGCACCTGGCGTTTGAGCAACACGTGCGTTTGTTTATGCCGACCGGAACAAGAACCTCGGGGGGGGGGGGGACTAGGACCCCCTCATTCCACGGGATATCGAGCCTAATTAAGCCTTATCCCGTCACAGTAGAGTGAAAGGAGAAGCTCCCTCTACCTACTAACCATAGCCCTTCTAATACACCCCAGAATGGCATTGCCCCTCCTGGCCACAAGAACACACTGCTGGCTCATGGAATCAGAATCATAGAATCAGTCAGGGTTGGAAGACACCACAAGGATCATCTAGTTCCAACACCACTGCCATGCCCAGGGACACCCTACCCTAGATCAGGCTGGACAGAGTCTCATCCAGCCTGGCCTTAAACACCTCCAGGGATGTGGCTCCAACCACCTCCCTGGGCAACCCATTCCAAGTTCTCATGACTCTCATGGTGAAGAACTTCCTCCTCACATCCAGTCTGAATCTCCCCATCTACAGCTTTGCTCCATTCCCCCTAGTCCTGGCCATCCTTCCATCCACCAGGACTCCCAAGTCCTTCTCCCTTTCACTGCTCTCCAGTAGTTCAGTCCCAAACCTACACTGATCCCTTGGCTTTTTCTTTCCCAGGTGCATGACTCTACACTTGCCCCTGATGAACTTCGTTAAATTTCTCCCTGCCCAACTCTCCAGTTTGTCTAGAGTCTGTCTGAATTCTCAGTCACTACGCTCAGCTTGGTGTCATCAGCAAACTTGCTGGCAGTGTACTCCCTGCCCTCGTCCAGGTCATTAATGAATACATTGAATAATTCTGGTCCCAGTATCAACTCCTGAGGGACTCCACTAGTTACAGGCCTCCAGCTAGACTCTGTCCCATTGACTCTCTGACTTCTTTCCTTCAACCAGTTCCCAATCTACCTCACTATTCTATCATCCAGACCGCACCTCCCCTAGCTTAGCTATGAGGATGCTGTGGGTGGTGGTGTCAAATGCTTTACTGAAATCAATGTAAAGCACATCTGCTGCTCTTCCATCATCTATTCACCCGGTTACATCCTCATAGAAGGTTATCAGGTCAGCCAAACATGACTTCCCCTTTCTAAAACCATGCTGACTGCTCCCAATGACCTTCTTGTCCTTGATATGGCTAAGCACAGTGCTGAGGATAAGCCACTCCATTATCTTTCTGGGGATGGTGGTGAGGCTGACTGGTCTATAGTTACCTGGGTCCTCCTTTTCTGAAGATTGGAATGATGCTTGCCCTCCTCCAGTCCCCAGGCACCTCTCCTGTCCACTGTGACTTACCAAAGATGATGGAGAGTGGTCTGGCTATGACTTCTGCCAGCTCCTTCAGCACTTGCAGGTGCATGCCATCAGGACCCATGGACTTATGGATGCTCAGTTTACTTAACTGTTCAGTAACCCAGTCCTTGCTAACCCAGTCCCCATCAACCAAGAAACCCTCCTCCTTAACCTTGTCTTCCTCTGTGGCCTCAGAGGTGTGGGGTTCCTGAGATGGAGACAAAGAAGGCATTTAGCAATTCCACCTTATCCGCATCTTTCATCACCAAGGCACCCATCCCATTCAGCAGTGGGCCTATGTTGCCTCTAGTGTTGGCTCCTTCTGCAATATATTTGAAGAAACGTTTTCTGTTGTCTGTGGCCTGCCTTGCAAGACTGAATTCTAAGGAGGCCTTAGCCTTCCTAGTAGCCTCCCTACATCCTCTGGCAACCATCTTATACTCTTCCCAGGTGGCCGGTCCCCCCTTCCACGATCTGTGGACTTTCTTGTTCCGCTTGATTTTGTTCAGCAGCTCCCTACTTAATCATGCAGGTCTCTTGATTCCCCTTCTTGATTTCCTACTCACTGAAATGCTCTGATCCTGAGACTGGAAGAAGTATTTCTTGAATATTAACCATTTGTCATGAGTCCCTTTGCCTTGTAGTACTCTGTCCCATGCTATTACCCCTGGTAATTACTTGAAGAGGCCAAAGTCGGCCCTGCTGAAATCCAGACTTGTGATCCTGCTAAATATTCTGTTCCTACCACTTAAGATTATGAACTCTACCAACTCATGATCACTGCAGCCAAGGCTGCCCTCAATGTTAACTGCTTCAAGCAGAATCCAATAATGACTCTTTAGTGGGATTCTATTATGTTACACAAAAATATCTCATGGTAATTTGAACTGTTAAAAAGAAATTCCTTGAAATACTACCCTATTGTTTACGTGATACCTTAGATTTAATGGTTAGGCTGTTCAGATTACTCTTTCTCTCTGTCTTAGTGAAAGACAAACAATTTCATTTTCTCACTCGTATTTTCAGTTGGAATGACCTGATGGAATAGCAGTAGGCTGTCCATGCTCTCCTTAGCACTGCCTCAATGTTATATTAAATTCCTAGTAATTTCCTGGCCACCATTTACTACACCACTTAACTATCTTGGTTTTTTCTGTTGCTCAGGCATAATCCTCTCTAAATACAGGGTTCTCATAACTTTTTGGCTAGGTGGTGGATACTAGAGGATCTTTCCTATCCTCCAACTGCAGTGGCAATATCAGGAATGTTAGGCTGCATTTGGGGACTGTCATTTCAGCTGTAAACACTTTCTGCTGGTCAGACACTTCACAGCCTGTTGGAATAAAGAAAAATGAGTTTCAACTTCAAATGCACTGAAGCAGGAAAAAAAAAGTGTATTTGTATCTATCTGAGGTGTTTCTGTAGTGTTCTTTTCACATATGTACAATACACAAGTTGTAGAGAAACTGCATGTATTAATGTCACAGAAACAGAACTTAGAGTTATACACTGCCATAAAAACCAAGCATGACTGCAGAGACTTAATTCTTGAAATAAATAATGGGCACTGAAGAGTTTGGCTAAAGTCATGTTATTTTCTTAGCAACGACAATCCTCTTGAAGTTTATAACCAGGGCAGAAAATAGGAGACAAAAAGCCTGCCATATGTCATGTCATTCCTCAGAATATAACAAAGCCTCTTCATTTTCTCCTTCTTTAATCTTTTGTGTGCTGTGTTTTTCTTCAGGGCTTGCTAGGCACTTTGGTCAGATGCTAGTTTTATTCATGTACTGCTCCAACTGCAGACCAGTGTTTTCTGGGTCTACCCTTTTCTTTCAGTGATTTAGAGACAACACAGACTGAATGTTTGGTAGTGTTTTTTTCCTTTTTCTTTTTTTTCTTTTCTTCTTTATCCCCGCCCCCCCACAAAGGCTTTTGCATGTCTAGAAATGCATTGCATATTTCAAGGAATATTTTTTTCTTAGATAAGAGAGGATGAATTTTTAAAAGAACAGATTAAAACTGAAATAATAAAAAAGTGCTCACCCAGAAAAGCACTCACAAGAAAGAAGAGGTTTATTTCCAGGGTGAAATGATGTTCACACCTTGTTTGCTTGAAAACCACTTGCTCTTTTGATGGCACATTTTAGCTGGTAAACAACCATTAAAATTCTGAACATATCTGCATAGCTTGCAGGAAAACCTCTCAAAACAGCTGCAGCCTCCTTTCTGCAGTTGGGAATTAATAACAGCTTTTGTTCTACTGTCTCTCCCACTTACACCCACAAAAAGGGGTGAAAACAGTTTTTCTCAGATCACTAGTGCCCACAGAAGCCTGACATTCCACCCTGTGGTATGAGCTGCAGGTGGAGAATGAGTAGGGGAGAGTGAGTAGAGGATGATCAGGGAAGAGTGAGTGTGGTACAAACCTCTGCCTTTGCCCTCCCCTTTACTGGCCTCTATACATAACGTCACTGAATCCAGGTGATACAGTGGGACAGAGACACAGGTTTACCCCTTACATCCCTCTTGTCTCTTCTTTCAGTGCAGGCGAACCCACTGGGGACGATTCCGGTGAGTGCAGTGTCTCCAGGAAACACAAATTTAGTGCATGGCCAAAATGCCACTGTGGACTTGGGGACTTTCAGCAAAGGATGGTGATGCATCACCAAAATGGATGATTGCTCACCTGTGCTTGTTAAAAGAAACTGCCAAGTGGTGTTGCCCTGTGTAAAGTGAGACCTTAATGAACCCTATATGAAGGTAGTATCACTCTGCAAGATCCAAATGGTCTCTACAGGCAATAAGGTGAGACAGCACCAGGTGGTGACTGCAGCTGGACCCTTCACTATTCACCCAGAATTTTGGCTAAAACATCTGACCAGTCCCTTTACCCTAATTTCTCCTTGGTTGTGGGTTGTTTTTTTTATTTTTTATTTTTTTTTTCCCCCACCACTGGAGCACTTGCCACTCATAGCGGGGGAAATGCCAGAACTGTCTCTTTCTCCCAAGAACTCCTCTTTATAAGACCTTGAAGCCACTGGCAGGCCATCTGCACTGAGCCTGGCTGCTGTCTCTGTCACCCGGAGCCAACAGCCCTTACCCCCGCTGCCTGCATCCTGCTAAGCCCAGGGCTTTTTTCCTTTAATTCTCCACCCACGGACTGGAATCCAACAGACGGAGAATCCACCAGACGCTTTGCGATCCCCCAAGACAGCATTGTCCTCCGGGACCACAAGGCAGTGAAGAAAAGAGAGAAGCATGTGAGACGTGGAAACAAAATGTTCTTGGCTGAGGGTGCATAGCTGTGGCCGGAGTTTCTCAAGATGAGATGCAGCCAAAATCTCTGGGAGATCAGAGCACGCTGATAAATCTTGCCGCTCACAAGCACTTTCCCACCCTCCCTGAACGTCACAGACAGGGATTAGGGGTGGCCTTGGGGGTTCTTCTGTAAGCGGTCCTGCGGGCCGAGGGGCAAAGCTCGGCCCGGCAGCAGCAGCGAGCAGCCAGCACAGGCTGCGTGAAGCCACTCTATCGCTGCCGCTGTGCTGCGGCGATTCTCCCCATCCCCGTGAGAGGGCGCTCCTCGGCCATATGTCGGCGGGCGACGGCTCCGGGCTGTCCCGGCTCTGCTCCGCAGCTCCCCGCAATGAAGGCTCTGAAGGGTGTCAGCCGCCGCCCTTTGCCTCTGCCGCGGCTGTTGCAGGGTGAACGAAGTTCCCTCCTATGGCTTCATACGGCCGTGCAACAGTGTTAATTTGCCGCGACCTCTGTGCTTCATTTCACCTACATGTGCTTCAGCACTGTTATCTGGGCAATGTCACGCTTCTCCCTTCGCTCTGTTTTAAAACATGGATTGAAAAATTTGACTGAAATTCAGGAACACATCAGTAAATGGTGAGTTTTCTTGAGTGTAAACTGCTGAGATGTGGTAAATTTCTTTCATCTTGCCATTTGATTAAATCCTGTTCAATTTCAGTGATTTCCTTGCATTGGTTAGTATTGTTTAGGTTTTCTTATTTTCATGTAACGTGTTGATGACGTGTGTCTGAAGCTCTTTTTATTCCACCTATAGCCAGATGCCCAAATGCATGATGATGTGAAGTTGAAATTCAGATGGCAGTATGGAAGTGCCGAAGAAGTAAGAGGTTTTCTGCATAGTAAAATCTTAAGAAGACTGGATTTTCTCTTCCTGTTCTGTTTACCTACCCCTAACCTGGTAATATATTTTCTTCATGCAACAAAACTAAATGTAATGGGATCCATGTACCTCTAACTATGAGGTGGAAACTGGTAGGGTACTTATGCTATTTGACGGCAGGTTGATTAAAGGATCAACTTAAGGTCAATAGAATGCATTTTTATGTGGCAGCATGACATCTCTTTTAACATCTGTAGGTGTATTCATGACTAACTAAGCTGGTGTTCTTTTATTGCATCAGGAATAGCCAGCATGGATTCATCAAGGGGAAATCACGCTTGGAAAATCTGATAACCCTCCATGACTGTGTGACCAGCTGGGTAGGTGAGGGGAGATCAGTGGACGTTGTCTGCCTCAATTTCAAGAATGGTGACATTATCTCCCATACCATCCTTATAGGTAAGCTTAGGAAGTGTGGGTTAGACAAGTGGACAGTGACGCTGACTGGGAATTCAGAGGGTTATGGTGTTATCTAAGGGTCAGTACTAGGTCAAGTCCTGTTCAATATGTTCATTAATCACCTGGGTGAATGAACAGAGTGTACCCTCAGCAAATTCTCTAATGATACAAAACTGGGAGGTGTGGCTGACAAACTGGAAGGCTGTGCTGCCATTCAGTGAGAAATGGACAGTCTGGAGAACTGGATGGAGGGTCTTTCTCTGCAGATACTCAAAACCCAACATAATCCTGTGCAACCTGCTCTAGGTGAATCTACTTTAGCGGGGAATGATCTCTAGAGGTCCCTCCCAAGCCTTACCATTCTGTGATTCTGTGATTGTGCTTAGAAGGGAATATCTCAGTTTTCTGCTACTAGCTTTTAATGCCTTGCAATCAGCTAAGGCAATATTCTACAATATTTGTCTCATAATGTTTTGGAAATCCAAATTTAGCTCTCATATAGAACTGGTTTTGCCTATTGCCTTGTGGCTGCTAGGCCTGCTCCCCAGACAAGTCCCAGTTGTCCTACAGATGCCAAAGTCTGCAAGAGATCAGCAGGGAGTCAGTAAGCAATTCAGGCTGATCACCATCAGTGACCATCTACTGCTATTGCACTTTCCTGATGACTCATATAATTGCCTTTTTTTTTGGTCTCCATTTTATAGAGAGAACAGACATTGCTTCAGTGGCAGAAAAGAGGGAGCGGAAGTGAACAGAAAGTGTCTGCTTTCTAAAGGAAGGTTGTGTTTCAAACATGACTGCTCTTCAGGTACACTGGGTGGGATCCCGTGAAATACTGGATGTGAAGTGCACTCAAAATAAATTCAGGGTAAGTTCACATTAGGTATCATTTTTTTCCCAAATTCATAAGCATTGAGTTAGAGTTTAAACATATCTTTTAGCTACATGAGCCATAAGCTAGGGTGTAGAAATAAAAGAAATAAACCCCAAATTGTTGCAAATTCCATCAGAAGATACACCAAGTATTTATATTGTTTTCTTGTAATGCACTTGCAAAAGGGATAAACACACATAGAATTTCAAAGATTTGTTTACTAGGTTATATATTCCTACTCATTCCTCTGGGACTGGTTATCAGTAAAGGTACATCTATAATGTTTGCAGTACAGGACACAAGCTATATATAGCTTGTCAGAATCTTCTGAAAACAGTTGCAAAGCATCTGCTTTGCTTTACTGGAAAAGTTACCTTTTAATTATAAGTCCCAGCAGAAATGGCCCTAAAAGTGTGAAAGAAGGAATAAGTCTACTCTCTGTATTTTCTGTTCTGCTTTACAACTAAAACAAATAGTAAAACATATCCAGAAAGTTACACTCAGGAGAATTCTTTCAAAAAATGCAAAGTCTTGCCATTCATGATCAGGAATAATAAAACCCCATGTAACTCAAACTTCTGAATGGCAGTTGTGAAATGAAGGAGATTGAGACAGCCAATGTTATCAGAGAAAAGAGGACATTCAAAGTGAAGTGAATTACCTTCATGAGGCGCATGAGAATAAATAGAAAAGGTTTTATCATTAGGCTGGGGAAGTAGCAGCACTTGTTTGAAAGTCCCTGTGTTAATAAATTGAGATGGAGATTAAATTAACAGACAATTAGTGTGGTTGAAACACTGGACGTACTTTTGCATTCATCTGAAGAAAAATAATAGACAAAGAGGATGNTGGGGGAGGGGGAAGGGGGAAGAAGATGGAGAAAGAAGGACTAAACAAGATATAGGAAATCTGGGCATATATGGGTCATCTGGGTGATAGACATCCTTCAGTGCTAATGACAGTGCTAATGACAGTGTTTCTGGAATAAGTTTCTGCTATGTGTAACTATCTGAAAATTGTGGGCAACTGTGGAAGTGCTAAAAGGTGGAAGGAAGGGAAATACCACACTGCTTTTCTAGAATAGAAGGCAGACCAAATCTACAACAGTCACACTGGGTCTGGGATCCTATCTCTCCTTAAAGGGCAGAACCAGTATTTCAGCTCAGACTTTTGGCAGTGGGGAAGAAACACACAGATACAGGGGAGATGCTGAAGAAAGAGATCAACGGGGTATGAATACTCTTTTGCTTGATATTGAACATCCAGGATTAGCACAGCAAAATGCAGACAATGTGAAAACTCATAGGGTGAAAATATATTGGTGCAGCACACCACACTTTCAAGAGTAAAGCCAAAAATCTGCAGCACTATAAAAAAACCCCCAAACCCCAACAAAATAAAAATAACTTTATTCCTCGGGCAGGATGCCACTGATTTTGTCTTTTGTATACTGAATGAACTGGGGAGATACAAAAGAAATCATGGGATTCATTTGCTATTTTTAATATACAGCAATGAATTTTAGTCCTTAAAATGCCCCAGCGGGTGTGTATGTGAAATAAAAAGATGCATGGAAATTCAAAATGATGAACAGCTCAACAGAAACTTGCAATGTACTGGCATTATGAAGAATATCAGGATATTATTAATTGTGGTAATTTTTTCCTCTTTCAGGAGAGAGCTTTTCTCTGTTGGGAATGTAAATATACTCACTGCAGCTTTATTAAAGGGTTTCATAACTAAATTTCATTAAAGTGAAGATCTGCAGCATTTCATCATGCCTCTAATGTCTCGTTTGGACAGATCAGCTCCTTGATCTAAGCTTGTGATACTTGTGCAGCCCTGATTCAAGGAAGCATTTGTATTCAGAAAGAGCCCTTAGTATCAAGCATAGACACAAGTGATTTTCTAAATGGGAAAGGCCTCAAAGACATTTAAATTCTTGCTTCACTCAGGGGTTGCTTCTGGTCTTTTATAATGCTGTGAAACAGAAACAATTGTCGTGATTACTGAAGTGGGAGCTGTGAACTGCAGCGATTTCTGCTGGAGATGCCCTTCTCCAAGCTTCTAACTGCCCTTGCATATCCTGATTCCAATAGTAACTGAGATACTCGTTTTTGTTTTTTTAACTTGAACACGGAGAAGTGCACAAAAATAATAATAATAAAAAAGGTATATAGACAAACCATTTAGTTCAGCAGTTGAACACAGAGGAGTATTTTCAGGTCTGTCCTGGGAGAAATTGCATCTTGTGGGAACAATGCTGCTACACGGGAGGAGGCTCTCACAGCGTTTAAAGTTGTCTGTCTCAGGATTCCTTACACTGCTGGCATTCAACTTTCAGAACAGGTTTTGTTCTGAAGAAAGCCAGTCACTACTTCTGTAAATGAAACATCTAACACCAAAAACCTAGTCATCTACACCAGCTGTCCTATTTTTCACAGTTTTACTGCTGCATGTGATGGCCCTTTCTTATAAATCAGTGACGGAAAAACAGAAGCTCAACCTATCCTTGGGTCTCCTGATCTATTGGTCCACAAATAAGGTATATGAGGACAGGTGGTCATGCAGTGAAAGCCTAACTGTGGTTTTGCTGATCCTAAATTAGCACGTACCTTTCCTAGGTGGCTTGTGGCACTTGTGCTACATGTTAACTCAAGCAAGTTGTGATGGACATGAAGCCCTCTCCTCCACTGCATAGGATCCCTTTCTGATCAGATGGTAGATGCTAAAGGTTGTCACATCCTTATTTCCAATGGGATCTCTCTCCAGGCAGCCTCTACACTCCTGGGTCAGTACTGTGGTTGAGGAGAAGGTGGGCAGGGTATGGTAGGGTCCCTCTGGCAGCTTACACTGGGGCTGACCTGCTTTAGGACAGGCGACAAGAAAAGGACATCTGTGTTCAGGTTACTGGCCACCAAGCTGCTGAAGACTGGCAAAGGAGACCTGCAGGGCCCTGGTGTGGTAGAAAGTGGGAACTACTTCTGCTTCTGCCTCTCCTTTCTCTTAATTTTCCCTTTCTTGCTATCTCTTTTTCTCCTCAGAGTGTTTCTTCCTCAACCCCCACAGCACCACAGGAAACCTCACCCACTCTACCTATTTTTGCCCACTGGAGTGTGGGCAGGTATACCTGCCCTGTGTACTTTAGCTCAGAGATGCATCACGGAGCAAGCACTTTCGTTCAGAGCTCTTTTTAAAGCTATTAAAAAAAAAACAAACCCAAAACTTTAAAAGAAAAATAAGAAAAAAGAAGAAAAAGGAAAAGAGAAAATGAAAACGAAAAGAAATGAAACACGCACCCTGAAGCCTGAATAGCAGCGTTTCTATCATCTGTTGTCATGACACACAGCTGACGTGGTTGCAAGGCAGTAAGGCTGACTGTTAGATGGGTTTAATTTTGGTGCAGAAATTTGCTAGAAGAAGATTTCAAAAATATCTCTGGGTGGGAGGAAAACAGGTGGGTGCTGGTTATGTGTATGAAGCAGGAGGAAATAGTTGTCAATCTTACCTAAGCATTACTCCACATCCATCAGCCCTTTGCTACCCTCACTACTTGATGGGGGAAATAAATAATACATCTCTCTTTGCTCTTTTCTCCTGTTACTTCTAGAGAAGGTGCTGGTGGGCCCCAATGTGCAGGGAGATTAAAGTATGGGATGAGTGAATAGCACCATGACTATCTTGGTCAAAGTGCACCCTGCCCACACAGCCTCAGTCAACAGGCACAGGAGAGGGATCTCAGTAACATCCACTGGAGCCAGGCAATGGTGAGACCTGCCCAGGAGAGACTTTCGGTGTGGTAATAACATCTGTAATAACAACTGAGTAGTCTGTGCTCTGTAGGGACTCCTAGACTGAGCATAATTTCTGTGGTCATCCATGTAGCTGAGTGGACTCTATAGCTCAGGTGATTCGTTCAGCCCTGTCTTCCTATGCCACATATGCAGTTTTGTTTCAGAAATGTCTTTTTTTCCCTATCAGAGCCCCTATGAAAGTCAGACATGGACTAGTTTTTAGACATTCCTCAGCAGTCACAGCTCCTGCTTGCTATGAAAGAGTGTAGGTGGTCAGTAATAGTCTCTAAAAATCACTCTGCTAGCCAATTTGAAGCTCGTTTTCTTCTACCGCAGCTACCTTCTATTAGTACATTTCTCATCTCTGTTAGTCATCTTGACTAATGACTTTACTCATCTATACCAGTTTACTCATTTAAATACTTTCCTAGATCACAGGAACATTTTGTGACTTAATTAAGTGATCATTTAGAAGTTCAGAGTTCTTTGAATGAGAAGTATATTTTATAAGAGCAAAATACTATGGTTACATGACAGAAAAACATATTTCAATGTAAGGACTATTTTTTTCCCCCACATTTGGTGTTTGGACATCCACAGTGATAATGGTGGCAGAATTGGAACTGAAGAGTCCAACTATCAGCACTGAGAAGTTTGAAAGAGGACATCCATGCTGCTGCTGCAAGCTGATTGTGTGGACTGAGATAGAGGCAGAGGAAGAGAAAGAAGACGAAGAGCTTACATGGAGAGGAGGTGCACTGGAAGAGAAGGCCATGTAAGTCTGTGTGAGAGTAATTCAGAGCTCTTGTGGAGTAAAATTTCTACCTGAAGTAGTCATGAAGCCAAGGCTTCTATAGCATTTTATTTTATCCCATTTTCATTGTGTTTTGACTTGGCTTGAAAAAATGGCTTTTCCCATACCACTGCTGCTGTTCTTCCAGTGTGTGAAATGGTTTCTTTGAAATTCTTCCCTTAGGGTTCCCAAATGAGGAGCCTTGTTGAGTAGAAAATTTCATAGCAATGTATCATTTGCATCCTTACTTTGTTTTTTTTATTTTAGCTCCCTCTCTGTGTACTCCTCCGATTCTCCTACTGCTTTCTGCTTCCAGCCTGTACTCTGAATATCCCATAATGTGCTCAATAAAAATTGAATAGTTTCCACTTAGAATTCTAAAAATGGTTTGCCATTTCCAGAAAGTGACAGCACCGATATTATCGTCAGTCTCTTATGCAAATTGACACCTTGTTGCTACTTAACAAAGTATCTCATGTTTTTCTGAAACCAGGCTTCACAATCTTGCTCTCAGATATCCTGAGACTTCTGACCTTCCCACTGGAGGTGCTCAGACCATTTTGTATTCATCTTTTGCTGCTGGCCAGAATAGATATTAATGATAAAACGTTATGAATGCTGTGGGCTCTTGTCAAAGTTTTCATGCTTCATAGTCCATCCATGTGGCTCTGCCCATCAGAATGTGGCATGATATGCCATTCTGTTACCAAAAATGTTCAATTCCATCCTTGGAAGACAGTTCATGCTTGGTGGGTGACATAAGATTTTAGGGGTAAAACTTGGGCTGGGTAGCCTCTCTTTTGCACATGAAGAGGCTAACATGCTTATTAAAAAAAAAAAAAAAATTAAAAATTATTCTTTCCCATCTAAATTCAAGAGGGCTAGGGGAAAATGTATATCTGAGAGGAGAAATATGGCCATCTCTGAATGTAGAGACAATCTAGTCTCTCGTGCTAAACAAAGCATTGATTTTCCTTTTCCTCTAGGTATCACACTTAACATGGCTTTTTCAAGCCTGCATGTAGCATTGTTCCTGTATAAATAATTCTGTCTTTAGTATCAAGGTTGCTTTCCTTTATGTGAATAGCATCCATGCACTTTCAGTCAGAATACCCTAACCAAGAAAGGACTCAATTACCTTTTAAAGCATGTTTTCTTTGTAAACTCTCCACTGCCTGCACCAAACTGAAGAAAAAATGACTGCCTGTCTGAAGACAACAGATGTTCCAGAGATGTAAATGTTCATCACCCTTGAATCAAAGTGCCAGCATAGCTGAATATACTGTCTGATAAAGATAATATTGACTGTCTTTGTGTTTGTTTGCTTTTTCTATAATGAGTTGAAAATGCTAGTGATATTTAAACACCTCTTTAGAGTCATTACAAGATATTGTGCAAATACAGTAATTTTTCCCTGGTAAGAAAGCATGAAAGGCACATTTGCTTATCAGAATTAAGCAGTTCCAGAGGAGGCCTTGATGTCTGTCAGGTGAATCATCTAATCTCTAAATTTAATGTATTGAACTGGGTAAGTAAGCCATTTTTTTGGAGGTGTCTAAATATGTATTTCCCTGAGAGGTTTTTCAGTCTCTTAAGGTAAATAAATAATGCCTGAATAAAGACTGGTTTAAAAAAAATATATAAAATATATGACTACCTGAATAAATAACTGTGTTATAACCACACCAAATATATTTGATTCTGTACATTATTCCCTGTAAAAGTATGCATTACCGAGCTGCATCAGCCATTTAAGATTTAATAATCTGTCATATTTCCCTCTCCTACTTAAGAGAAAAGAAAAGCAAAAAGCAGATACAAATTTCACAGTCAACAAAATTGCCATGCCTCTTAGAAATGTTTAAGCTATAACATACCCTGACAAAATTCAGGATACTAAAATGCAAACCTAGCGCCGTATCCTTATTTCACCCCTTTGTCCCTTTTCTTATTACCGTGCAGAAGAACACAGCCATTTCTGCCGTCAATCTTTTCAACACTAAGTTTTCCTACCGCATTTTAAAGATGACTTATTCAGGCTATTAGCTACATCCAGAACTAGTAGGGTAGGTCATCTAGTCTATCTCTGCCAAAGTGCAATTAATCCCTACTGCACATTTACCAGGGTTTATCCCACCTAATGTAATGCCCTGTGTAAGCTTGCTTTCTCTTTACCTTTGCTTTTCCACAGAATTATTATTTAGGCTAGGAATATGTATTAAAAATCAGATTTAATCAGGATCTTTCCCTTAGCATAACTAATACTAAAAAGGGTGCTTGGTATTTTCCTACAGCTGTACAATGTCCTTTGCTCTGTTTTCTTTTCCTTCCCTTCCCAAAAGGCAGTATCTGGAAGTACTATCCTCTTCTCTGACTCTGTGAACGACGGCAAGAATCACTGCCCAGCCTTTGTCTTCCTCTTTGGGATTAGTCCTTTACTCCCAGATCCCTCTTGCAAGGCTGTTGTTGTTCTCCACTTGCTTGGGGGATACTGTGTCCTTAGTTTGTCTGCCTGGCCTATCTCCCTTGCTTCTTAGCACCGATAAGCTTATGGTAAAATTCATCTGGGATTTATTTAGAAAGTGGTGTAAGGTCAGACACCATCCATGTCTTTCTGCCTTTCTTACAGCTTATACCTTGGCAATCCTACTGGAACTGGAAACACTTCATGACCTGAGCTAAAAGCATGTGCCCCAAGTACGTGTCCTATCCAATCTGGTCTGTAAACCAGACCGTCTGTTTGGTCTTTGTTGTCTTTCCCCAGGGCAGGATACTTAAAGGACCAAATCTGTCCTTCTCCATGGTACTTGCTTATCCTCAGCAGCATTGTTCCTGCCTAACCCAAGCTCTTCATGTCAAACGCACAAGATTTGTCTTGACTGTGATTAATGCTGATAACACCTTCACAATGAGGTGGTACCATGGTTTATGGGCACTGGGAGAGGCACAGACTCTCTGCGGAGATCCTGCACCACAGAGTCACATGTGGCCACATCAGAGCAAACCTATGACCGATTTCCTGCTTTGGTATGTAACTGCTTGGCTAAGCTGCTTCTTTCTCAACTGAGGAAGGGGTTTGCCAAGTCACCGTCTGCGTTCTCAGTGGTTTTCCCTCCCTACCTTTGATTTTTGCTGTGGTGGGAAGGGAGAAAAAAGAAGGTAAATGCATAGAAAATATTTTCAGAACTTTAATTTTCATTGCTGTATAATATGTAAATGATGAAAAGCATTAGTGGGAATGTATTTATTTAAATGAAGTAGCAGTATGACTTTATATCTGATGGGCAAGAAACAGATGACAGCATATTGCTGCAGAGTCCACTCTGCTGTATTAAGCTGGGAATAAACTGCAATATCTACTAACAGCTTCTCACATTTCTTTCATTTTATTTCCCTTACTTTTAACCATGATGTGAAACTAAGCCAGGAAGGAACTGCTTATTAGTCTTGCTAAGCATATTGTTCATGGCAATTCTACACAGTTCTGCTGGCATCCAGAGGACTTGAGCAGGACAGGCTGGTTTTGGAGACTGCGGTGGGGTGGAGTTAAGCTGTAGTTTCTAAATGTTGCCTGATTTCTGAACACAGGTATCTGGAACTCAGATCCTCCATTAGTTTATAATTATAGGGAATTTTGTTTGAATGACTGATTTAATTGATAGTACAAATATTTAAATGCTAAGCACCAACATTTATATTGTTATTAATAGTATAATGAGGTAAGTAAAAGGGCTAAATGACCTGTTCTTATTTAGACAACACAGCATGTTTTTTCTCTTTATATTTTTCCATCTTTTAGTTATAACAAACAACAATAAGCCATAAGCACTTTCTACTTGAATCATCCTTTGTAAAGAGTAGCGGCATCCCTGTTCTGCAGGTAAGTAAACCAAAGACAAAGACTGTGCCTATTTGTCTGCTGTGCAAGTAGCTGAAGCCAGGATACGCGAGTGCAGCAGAACAAAATTAATTTCAACAAACCAGTGCCAGACAGCACCACAGGAGGGAATATCAACATTTTGTAACAGCTTCTGGATCTGCTTGCATTGTGATTCAGAACTAGTCTGTGCAGGGGCAGGACCTGAATGAAAGTTAATAAAATGTACTTCTAAATGTAATGGTTAAATCACATTATTTTATTTTGGTGACACTTCGATTTTGATTTAAAATAGGCTTTAATTCTGGTTTTGGAATGCAATGTGATTTATCTGGTCCAATTTAAATTCACACCGTGAATTAGCTAAGCTTACCTTTCCTCAGCATCCCAATACAGGTGGGACTTAATTTTGTTCTCTCGTCTTTTACTTTCTCTTCTCAGTGCTGCTGAGATATTTTTTATTTCTGTACTTCCTATATTGCTGCATGCCCTGCTATCACATAGTTAATTTAACTAGCTGTTAAAAGGTTTAAGGTGTTAGCAGATTTTCTCTTAAAAAGCTGGTGATTTAAAAGAAAGTGAAAGAACAGGGCGAAATACTAATTCACAGAGTAAAAATGATGAAGAGATGGAGTAACTATAACCTTAAAAGTAAAAAAAAAAATTGCAATGCAACCATCTGCGGGACTTGTCAGTTTCATTAAGGCTAGGGAATGAAGAGACCGTGTGAACATGGGCTTTAAGAGATTGTTTTTCTTGCACGGGGAATGCGAATGAACTGGGTTTGCACTTGGTGGCAGTGCTCTCCCATGCTGCTGGCAGCCACGGCTGCCTGGATGGTGCTGCCTGCAGAAGATACAGAGGGGGAGTGAAGGCTCTGCACAACCAGGGGCTCATAATATGCTTAATATTATTTTTCTTAATTAATTTTAAATAGTGTTTCTCTGCTCCGACAGAACTCTCCTGGTTTGGAGCTTTAATTGCTGTCTGAAGGATTCCCTAAGAGGACAGAAAAAAAAAGAGGTGGTGGAAGTGGCTTAAAATATTTGTAGCTCAGGAGAAGGGAAGACTCTGTCATACTCAGAGTCCTATGAGACTCAAGAGAGATATTGGAAGGGAAATGGATGGGATGTTTTAGGGCCATATAAGATACTTAATTTCTGCCTGGCACATCACTGCTTCTCATGGACTGCTCCTAATCCCTCCGTCTTTCACTTCTTCCCTCCCTGCCTTCCTGAATTCCTTCCTTTCTGAATTCCTTCCTTTTCCAATTCCGTCTTGAATTCCTTTCTTCCCTCCTTGTCTCCAAAGATGGATGTACTCCTGCGATGAAATGCCATTAATTTCCCAGCCTTATCTGTGAGACGTCTGGAAACAAGGAATCACACCATTCTCCAGCAAACTCCTGTGCCAAAGCATTTATTGATTGTCCTTCAAGCTCTCCAATAAGCCAGGACAACTGGTGCTGGAGGTGAGGTTTAGTGCAAAATTGTCTGTCAATGACAGCACCAAAAGCCATACGCTGCTCGCAAATGAAGCTCTAGTCCCTGTGGAACTCACTAAAATTATAAAGACTGAGTGCACTGGACCTGAGCTGTTACCTCTCCTTCAACAAGACACCCATAGGATCACAGCTGTGAAGAAAGGGGTGATAAAATGCCTTTCAAATGTCCCATTCCTTGTGTAATGGAAATCTTGCATTTTGACAGCCTCCCTGCTGACTCTGCTGATGACAAATGACAGCCTTCTACACCACTTTAGGATCAGCTCACCGACAGCCTCGCAACATGTGAGCTGCTGACATCAGAGCGCTGATGTATTTTTACCTGGAGAAAGGTAGAGTGAATCACAGAATCATGGCCCAAGCTGGAGGGGACCTTAAAGGCCATCTAGTTTCAACACCCCTTCCATGGCCAGGGATACCTCCCACTGGACCAGGCTGCTGAGGCCTCATCCAGCCTTAAGCACTTCCAGGGATGAGGCATCCACAAATCTGGGCAACCTGTGTCTTACCACCCTCATTGTATAAAACTTCGCTAATGTCCAATCTAAATCTGCTGTGCTCTACTTTTAAAACCATTGCCCCTTGTGGTATCATCACAGGCCCTTGTTAAGTAGTCCCTCTTCAGCTTTCCTGTAGGACCCCTGCAGGTTCTGGAAGGCCACTGTAAAGTCTACCCAGAGCCCTTTCTCCTCCAGGCTGAACAGGCCCAATTCACTCAGCCTGTCCTCGTAGGATAGGTGCCCCGACCCTCTGATCATCTTTGTGGTGGGGTCAGGTCTTACAAACTTACTATGAATTTCATAGCATGAGATACTTCCCTCAGGTTTAGTCTGCATTCATAACACGGACAAAGAAGTGAATCTCTCTTTCTTCCTGGTGGTGTGGAACAGCTTAAAAATGGAAAACAGAGGCTTTGATGGCAGAAAACAAATTCCTGCTGTTCCTCCCAAGAAAATTCAAGCACTTTAGTCTCATGCCTTTTGCAGGTCTCAGGCAGCCACTGGTCAAGATTAGTGGAGTTGTCCTTGCCACAGCCACATACAGTTTTGGTGTAACAAAATAAACTATACAATATTCTACAAACTGTTCCACCAAGGCATAGTGGCTCACAATGAACCACAGTAGGAAGAACAAAGTGTCTAAGGATGATAATATTGGCACAAAGGAAAAAATACAAAAAAAGAAAAAAAAAGGTGGGAACTGACCATGTGGAAGTGCATCATGGGAGTCTAGTAGAAATTAAACTAGAGAGAATCTGTAGGTTCCATGTCAAAACAAAGGGAGAGGGAAATCAAAGGGCTTTTAAGATGCAATGTGACTTGTTTCTGGTAAGAAGGTGAGAGCCACAAGACCAGACTAAGTGAGACAGGACAGCTCTTTGAGGTTGATTATGCACCATGCAAGTTCATAGTCCATTCTAGTAGCAGATGTTTAGCATTTAGCACTCAAATAGGCCCAAAGCACAAAAATAATCTTCCTTCCCATGGTACATCATGAACAATGTGGTTTATGTGGTTTTCTGTGGCTGACTGGGACTGCTTGTCAAGCAGCTGACATTGCTGATGGATTTATCTATCAGCAGAGATAAGCCTCACTGCTTTTACAATTCAGTGTACCTCCTGATCAGCCCAAACTTACTAATGAACAAAGGCTGTGAAGTAACTTGTATTCTCTTTTAGAGACAAACAAGAACACCACCACTTAAGGAAGCAATATAAATAATGAATGAGTAAAGAAATATGGTCCTTTCTGACAGAAATGATGCTGGTTTTAATTTGTGTTTATGGCACCTAAAGTAATGGGCACATGAAATATGCATGGAGAGAGAGAACCAAGAGAAAAATCCCTACAGAGTCTGACCACAATCCTCTGGACCCCAACCAAAACTTTCAATGGGAAAAGTGTAACCAGGAAAAAGAAAGCTCCTTTAGGAAGAGAAAATAATAAACACTGGAAAAATACAGTGCCTACCTTTCTCTGATGCCAGCTACACTGCTAGAAAATCAAAACACTTTAGAAAATGAGCTCAAAATGTAAGATTGCCTAGTGAGACAGTCTTTAGCATTTGGCATAAAGGGGATAAGCGTTCATGGAGGGAAAGACAGTGTTTCAGTTCTGTTTGTGTACAGAAAGTCTTTCCTTAAAATATCTGAACCTCTCTTTCAGGGTGCATTAAAGGTGGTTTTCTTCTAAATTTAAAGGTAGTATGCCATCAGTCAGATTATAACAAGGATGTAGCCTATCATCTTGATTCTCCCCTTGGAAAACAAAATTTTAGCTAAATATTCTCCTGAAAAACATTTTAGAAATCTGTGACATAAGGGACAAAGTGATTGTAGCTTTGTGGATTTTAAAGAGTCTGCACAACTGCTAATGTGTTGAATATAACAAGTAGGGTTAGGAAATTGTACATTTTTTTGATTGAGCTACTGAACAATAATGTCCCAAATCTACAACCAATCAGACTGACTACAGTTTTGGGTTTTTTTTCCTCCTGGAACAACAGTGGAACATTTTTGAATGAGCTTGACCACAAAAACTGATTGATTCAAAGTACTGTATTTCTTTTTCATTCCAATCACAGGGCTGGCTCTTTTTCAGCGGGGATTATAAGGGAATGTTATGTACTTAAATTTCAAATGTGGATTTTTTTCCCACAAAGGTGAAGTGGGACCATAGATTTCCTAACAGGATTTCTATGTACACCGTACATAGAAATCTTTCTCTTCAACAACTACACAGTCATGTGGCTGGAACACCTCAGTATGTGTGTGGCCTAGGTGCGAAAACCACATCTCTGAGGACAGTGTCATCTATGAAGGTGTTGTAAATCATGGGAAGACTGTTCTGAAACTTGTCAGTCCAAAGAGAAGTGAAAGATAATACTCTTTAAATTGGTAAAAGGTTACTATAAAGAGGGGGGGTGGGGGGGGGGGTGGGGGGTGGAAATCCTGCATAACCAGGAGAAATTCAGAGATAAAAATCTTCCAAAGGTAAGAATAGCAAAGGAGTAGATGCACTTATTACGGAGTATCTGTCAAAAGGAACAGATACTCTGTTTTTTAGATTAATGCCAGGCTGAAATTTCTGTCCAACATTGCTTTGTCACAGACAGTTCTGTGGGATCATGACATTAATGGGGAATAAAGTAAACAAAAGAGGAAGGATGAGATTGCTTGAGGCCTCTTTAAGTCTAGTGGTTTAGTAAGCTAATGACACTACCTCATTGCTCGAGCACTTCATGGCAGCGCTCAAGTTGCAGCATTGCCCTAGCAGTAGTTGTTTGAATTAATGTTACATGTAAGTTAGAAGGAATGTGTGATATGCAGTGTCAAGACTGCAGGATGTACAGCAGTTCTTGTACAAATCCTTCATATGTTTGCTTCATCCCTTGCTGAAAGATTACGTTCATGCTAAATAGGAAAACATGAGGGGTCACGAGTCATTCTGAAAGCCAGAGCTGTAGGAGAGTACAGATAGGTGAAAGGTGAAAGCCTGTGTGCTCTGGGAGTTTCACCTACTTCAGGGCTCTGATGACTCTCCTAGCAGGTGAAGGTGGAACAGATTCTTTGTGTTTTGTTACATGGATCTGAAAACACATTTGAGAATGCATCTTTCTGGCATAATCTCAGAGAGGTACCTCCAGCATTCATGACTTATTTTGTTTGTTTTTTTTTTTTAGGTGAAAATTATCTGCAATCCCACCTGAATTTACAGAGAAGTCTGGCCATCTAAAGCCTGCATTTTCCAGAGAATTTGCTGAAAGGAAAAAAAAAATAAAAGAGAGAAAAGGAAAAAGGTCCGTCTCTAATAGCAAAACTATTTGTTTACTAGAACTTCTCACAGATGACACAAGAATTTCCTGTCAGTCTCTCTGGGGCAGATTCTTGCATGCTACAAATTGGAGTGTGTCTCTATGTAAGCCAGTATTTCTCTTTTATTGATATTTCAGAGATTATCTTTGAAGTGCCTCCATTTGCACAAAAAAATGGACTGAGGCTACAGCTGTGCTGAAACGTATCAAAGGAATATAGACTTGTATTTTCAGCTGGTAGAAATCAGTATATCTCCATGATTATGGACTGTTTATGTAAGCATTAGCTGGGCTAAGGAGCTCAGCAGGGACACGGGGAGAGCTCAACATTCCTGTGCAAGGACTCCCAGACAGAGATGTCTCATTCTCTTTCTTTCTCCAAAGCAGCCCATGAGAGCCACTCTGTGATTTCAGCAAGCACCTGAAGGAAAGCACTGTAGCAGAAAATCTTCAGCAAGCTTGAGATGCACTGGGTAAATAGGGAAAATTGTAAAGAACACCTCCCTTTCCAGGACTCTGGTGGACAGGCAAAACTGTTTTTTTGCTCACATGCTAATCTTTGACTATGGATTTTCTACTCAAGTTCTTTTGATCAGAAGTTAGCATAACCACGAAACTACTCGTAGAAATTTGCAAGCCTCTAAGTTGTTTCTCAGAAGGGTCTGTGAGCAATGAGCATGGATCAGACCTTTCTAGGACATGCATGTATCATCTACAAATATATCAGCTAATATCGTTTGCTCTGAAAAATTAAACAAGTAGGTTATGTTTGGATGTCTGGGAAACAAAACATTCTCCCCATCACAGAGAATCATATTTTTTGTTGCATTATACTCTGCAGGAATTCTGAGCTTAAATCAAAACAAGAGAGTTGTTGCTCAGCAAATCCCAGGTTGACAGTAAAAGCATCAAATCCAAGTAATGGAAAGAAAAAGGCCAACTATCACTGTGAAACAGTGCTGTTTACAGTGCTGTTTTCAAATGAAAACAGTCTGGTTCATGGGCTTTTTCTGTCTTCTCTGTGCTGTAGTAGTGTGTAACAGTTGCCTCAAGATAAGCGCAGAATTTCACTGCCACAAGAATTTATTTTTTAGCAGTAAAAGCAATGATGAACTAACAGAAAACTTTTCCTAACCTCGTGGCACTAGGTTTGGGCTAGATCTATTTTGAAAAGTGTTACAGTGCTGCTGTGGCCTTGTGTCTTTTCCTTTCTGAAAAAAAAAATACTCTGAGACTCATAAAGGCAAGACATCTCTGCTAGACAGGTAAATGGCACTTTCTCAAGAAGCCCTCTTACCAGACACTAGGTTTTGAACTGAACAACTTCCTCAATCACAATAAATTCCCACTGTTCTACCCAAACCTGTGATATGCTAAACATCTAGTCCATTTTGTGATGCTGGAATAGTCTTGCCAAAGAAGACTATCATTCTGGGGTGCAAGGAATTGTGAGCTACTCAAAGTTTCTTAGAAACACTTGGAGTGAATTCCCACTTGTACAAGAGGAAAAGATGGCATCATAGGTTTTATGCTACAGATAAAAGTAATCTCTGCGAAGAAAATGTAACGTCTGCAAATAATGAAATGTGGGCAGGTGTACCATCATGGAGCTGTTATAAGCAAGAGCACTCACCATTGACAATTATGCCTGCTTGGAAGGGTTGCTTAACTAATGTTAAACTGTGTTTTAGCTGAATGATTTTCAGATAGAACAAAGATGTACAGCATAAAGCTGACTTAGAGACACCACAACCCCAGCTGTGTCATGCACAGGTCTAAAGTAAGCAGATCTTCCTTTGATAAGTCACTTTGATTGTTTGAATGCTGATCAANATGTGAGAAGAGTAACTTTTTTTTTTTTTTTTTTTTTTTTTTTTTTTTTGGTGAGAAGACAAAATTTCCTGGAACATAGGCAGGGCAAGAGCTAAAATCTCTGATGAGTATTATTAAGGACATTGTTATGCAAATGCAATATGTTGTATTTCTTTGGAGGAAGGATTTTCCTGCCAAAAGAGACTGTACTATTTCAACAGTTATTTTAATGAAAACATGCTCAAATGCATTTGTTTAGACACTTTTCTTTCCTCTTTTGTGGAGCAAGAAGTTTCAGAATATATGGGCTTTGGCAAAGCAGATGTGGAAATTAGACTGAAAAGACTTGCTTTGGAGTAATGCTATTTTTCTGTTTTATCATACTGAAATACCATTCTGAAACACAAGATTTCACTTCCATGTGGATCCAATGCAATTTTTTTTCCTAAGCATTTCTTTGAACGTCAGAAAATCAGAACATCCGAAAATAACAGCAGAGTGCCACAAAATAAAAAATGCCTGCGTGACCCCATTCCCATTGGGAAAAAACCCAAACATATCAGTAGTTGAGTATTAGCCATTGTCAGAGTTCATAAAAACCCCACCAAATCTACCCACTGACTTCAAATCTATTACTTACCAGGACAGAACAATTTTCTATATTATGTAATTTTAACACCATTCTGTAAAGACATGATAGTTCCTGTTCCAGATGGGTACAGAGAACATTTAAAATGTAAAAGCATCTAAACCCTGCTGAAGTTCTGGAAATCAACAGGAGAGGCTGACCTGTGCTTGTGGAGCAAACATATTACACAGAAATTTCAGATTGGTGCCAACTCCAGCACACCAACATGCCTAAGTGACACAGACAGAAACTGGCCTTGCTTCCATGCAGCTGCAAGGATGTGAGGTGTACATATTGCCAGTTCATTCAAGCCTTCTCTCTTTAGGTCTGGCATTAGGCAGCTTATGACTATCAAATATTTATATATTATCAGAGGACAATATTATAAATCATAGGATTTCTTGTATTAACAGAGGGCTAATTGATATCTTCAACAGCAGAGACCTACACCATAAGCTGATAGTGAGTGAGCTTCCTTGGCTCTTCAAGGAATAGAGCTGCTCTTATTATTATTTATCAAAAGCCCTATTCATTTACACAAGGCTGACAAGCCATGGGAAGATACGTGCTATGCATCCTACAGACTGGAGAGAGACAAGCAGCACAGACAGATCACCATCACTAGCCTGGTAGTGCATGTACAGTCAGGTCTGTGAACAAGCACGAGAAGTGCTTCAGCTGGCTTCTGTCACTGCAGGTCCAACAGGAGGGGATGGACAGTGTCAGGACTGTATTGGGTTTGGCTGAGATGCAGTTAATTCTGCCCAGAGCACCTATCTAATGCCGTGCTTTGTAATGTAGCTGGGTGCTGGTAACACACCAGTGTTTTGGCTACTTGTGAACCGAGCACCACAGCCATACTTTCCCAACATTTCCCTGCCCCTAGAGTACGCTGAGGGATGAGAAAGATCTTGGGAGAGGGCACAGACAGGCCAATTGACCCAAACTAACCAAAGGGGTATTCCATGCTATATTATGTCATCTCTGATCTAAAAGCTAAGTGGAGGAAGTGGGGGGACATTAGTTGATTGCATCTGTCTTCCAGAGCAACTGCTACAGGTATTGAAGCCCTGCTTCCCAGGGGTTATCAAAACATTGTCGGGCTTGATGGGAAGTAGATAATAATGTCTTTGCCTGCTTTTGTTTCCGTGCCTGACCTTGGATTTTGCTTTGCATTATTAAATTGCTTCTGTCTTATTACAGGCCTTTTGTTATATTTTCTCCTCTCTCCTGTCCATCTAAGAAGGGGAGTTATAGAGCGGCTTTGGTGAGCATTTGGACCCCAGACAGGGCCAAACCTGTTGAGCAGAGGTAGAAAGCCACCACAACCCTTGGAGAAGGGATGCTGCCAGCATCTTTGGCTTCTAGCTGAGAAAGAGAAGAGTGGGTTTTGTGACTGTCATGAGGTGAAGGTACTTTTGATCCCAGACAAGTCAGAGATCATGCAAAAAAAAAAAAACAAAAACAAAAAAACCCCAACCACACACAAACAAACAAACCCCCCAAAAAAACCCAACCCACGAACAACAAAAAAAAAACCCCAGGGAAAACATTAAGTTAACGTTCAGATTCTTCATATTTTAACTCCTTTGATTCATTCTGTCTCTATTTAGCCAGACAGTTCCTTCCAACAAGATTTTTACTACATGAAGAGCTTGGAGCTTTAAAAAAATAAGGATAAGGGCTCTGTAAATAGTTAATTTTTTTTACTATTTTGTGACCTTGTGGAGTTTCTTGCTGACTAATTCATGTTCTAGTGCCTCACATACTTCACCACTGATGCAGGTATCATTGTCCACACAAAAGCTGTGACCAGGAGCATAAAACCACATTCCTAAATATGTAGAATTAACATATAAAAGAGAAAATAAAAAGGAGGAAAGTGTGCTTATTTTTATGACAGAGAGTGTACTTAAAGGGCTGTGATTCCCTGCTAGATAAGGAGTATAGCTCCTGGTGACTTTGCAGTCAGGTTTAACTTAGTCACAAATTGACAGCTGTCAGAGATAGCCATCTGGGTATGTATTTGTTTATCCTAGGCTTACGGTAAATTACTTGGGTTTGAAGTCCATTTCTGAAGGCTCTGTAAGGGGCTGGATGACTGTATTGTGGAACACAAAGGGATAAGCTTAATTCTCTCCATGGAGTTGTAAATCCAAACTTGTGGTCAACTCTTCTTAATAGCTTTACAACCCCCAAAAAATTTTAAAAACTCAGTTGAAGAGATAACATTTTGATCAGTGCTATATGCAGTTCAGTAAAAGATTATGAGCACTCTCCTTCATCCCTAGAGCATGGCCTCTGATGTCCTTCTAGACATGAATTTTCTTAAATGGCAACCTTGCTCTGTGGGAGCTTATGCCATTGGCCAGTTTTGCATGGAAGTAGCCTGATGTCGTTTTCATGTTGACCTCCCATGCTGTTGTTTATGGCTTTTTCTCCTTGTGCAACATTTCCCAGAGTGTTTAAACTTAACTGAAAAAAAAATGAGTGGGTTCCTTTTCTGTGGAGATAGATATAAATATTAAAAGCAGGCATAGACAAAACAATAAACACTCAAAACAGTTAATTGTGAATTGTGCTTTGTTTTGTAATAGATTCCTCCTGCATGTGCAGATTCAGAGATATATGATTTTCCCTTGGTATTGAAAACTAGAAGTGTTTCCACAAGTCATCTGATCATGCAGCATAGTGTATATTATTCAAACCCTTGCTCACACTATGCTCTCAGAGAAGGTTTCCCTCTCTCTCTGACACAGACTGCTGTTATTTTAGAAAAACAAAGCCCTGTAATTCCTGGAATGATTTCTTCTGCAGAGAAGTGATAAGCTGATTGACATCTGAGTGTGTGATCATTATCCTGAGCTAGCAGGTAACAGGTGTGTCTCACTTTGAGGACAGGGAAAGAAAGCTCAGGAGGTTTCTCTGTATTTGTTCACCCTGAATTTCTGCTATGGTGAGTCTGGCTTTCTGCAAAGATAATTTTCTTAGCCTGACACTGAACTGCTATTTCTTAGTTTTCACAGAGTAAGTCTTGACAAGTAAAACATTCAGGTACCCACCAGAGCTCCTTCAGAGGGTTCTTGTATGGGTAACTCTTTTCTTCTGTAAATTGGCCCAGCCACACAGCCCTTGGTGTTCAAATATGGTTTAAGCCCCAGGTGTTCTAGGGGAACTAATTTCCTTGCAAAACAAGGTCACTGAAGTACAAGAGTAAAATGTTTGCCTTATAATTTTCCTGATCATGCATGTTTTCCTTAGTTAGACTCAGAAACACCACCTAGATTTCTGTTTCCAGAAACAGGAGGCATGATGGTGTATACCAGCTTACAGATGCTATATAGTACAACACATGGTGCAAGTCCGCATAAGCCTGGTGAAACAGCTGTATTCTGTCTCCAGAATTAATAACAGTGTCTTATACCACCTTTTAGATTACTGCACCCCTCTTACTTTTAGTATGATGGGACTCCTGAAAAATAAATTCTACGGTTACTGTATGTCCAATATGACCAATTTTGAGAGGTGTTATTAAAAAAATATCACTCACCTCTGTATAAATTTATTTCTTTACTATCATTCCTTACACACCATAGAACTAAGTTAGTTTCAGTGGCCACTCCACAACCCATGTCCAAGCTAAGCCAGTTTCCACTTTTGTTGTACATAGGAGTTGACAATGGAGAAAAAGTCAGGAATGCTGCTTGTGAGATTAGCTGGCCAAGAGCACACTCTCAGAGTTCCCAGAACTAGTCCCAGACCTTGTTTCCCTAAGAAACCTACTTCTCCTTCCACTCAGCAGAATTAAGCCAGTAAGAATTATGGCTTTGGGAGAAACCACGGCAGCAGTACGTGTGGGGATCTAGTGAGTAATAAACAGTTCTCACGGTTCTTAATCTTAGCAGTTACGAAAAGGTGTGTTTTCGTGTCAAAGCAGTACTTAAATACAAGGTTATCCACTGCAGTTTATGGTCTCCATTTTAACCTTCCACTGTAAGTTTTGAGAAATTATCCATATTTTTCACCTGTAAAATATGGAAAAGTTGGCAGTAAAATACCTGCCCCCTAGTGAAACCAGGGAAAGGTCTGCCCATTAATTCTTTGCACAGTTTCTTACCTCCATTGTGGGAGTCTCCAGTTTGCCTAGTAACATCATTGACGTTGTTGTAGACAGTGCATGCAAAATTTTCACAGAAGGGGTTTCTAGCCCAGTGTTGTAGAGTAATCAAGTTTCTTTTGGGATTTGGCAGTATCATTGCATTGCTGGAGTCTAGTAACTCATAATTGCATAACCCTTGAATTGGACAAACATTCAGATTTCAGGTTTCCAGACTTTGTTGATTTTAATCCCAACTGAAAATCTTTGCCCAGATGAGTATAAACATGTTTATGCAGGGTATTGCTCTTTTGACCTCTCAGTATGGTTGCTCTGTGTTTAAATATTAGAAATGAGTCAGCAGTTCAAAACACTTGAAATATGCTCTTCCACTTAAAACTAACCTCAGGTTGTTGCTAGCCCGAGGACCCCTCCTGAAAATGTACATACCAGTGGAGGGGAAAAAAAAAAAAAGCAGCTTTTAACTTGCACCATACATGATAATGATAGAGTGCCTTTGAAGAGCATTGGGGTTTTTGAAAATCACAAGAGTGCAAAGGGGTCATCCATAGATATTTGAATTATTAACACATGTTTAACCATTAAAGAAAGATGCATTGATAGAATATCAATGTGATTAATTATTTAGTTACACAAAGTATGTCACAGAAAACAAGTTAAGTATTCCCCCCCACTCTTTGAGAAGGATGAACCTTGGATAAATGCATCATAAAAGGGTTTGTTACCACAAGGCTTGTTAATAACAGATAAAGTACTGTGGAAAATGTGTACATAGTCGTCACATTTATTTTGGTTAGAAGTTTATCTATAGGGAGATGGAGTGGAGAAAACCACAAAGAACCAACTTTGTGTGTTTGATGGAAATATGGCAGCTGTTTAGCTTGTGGCTAAAAGGTTTTCAAAGGAAATGTGTACAGCTATTAAATAAGAAAATCTACATAATAAAAGATCTCACACCCACATTTTTCTGTGTCTGTTAAGTAGCCTCACATGCATTTGTAATGCAGATTGGAAGGAAAGGACTTCCTTCTCCTACCCTATGTTAGCCGGAAAAAAACCAATCTTGTGCTGTTGGAACTTGTAGCTCAGGTTTTTATTGTCAACTGTGACAAACAAGATCTTGAAAGCTGAAGCACTGGATTTTTACTCTGCAATGCACTCACAGCTGAAATTCCTTTAAATTATTATTCCAGTATGTGGGTATTGCATAGTTTCTTCACTCATCAGTTGATTATTCAAAAGACCCCAGGTGTATGATACAGACCTGATTTATTTTCTTTATATATATGACACTCAAATTGTTGAATCAGTAAGCATAGCTCTGGGAAAGACTCTTAAGGCATGCCTTTATTTCTTGTTTGTAGGCACATGGTAGAGTTAGGTGTCCAGTAATCAGTAGTGTGTTTCATCTATAGTGCATTGTAAGGATGAGGTACCTCATATATGCTTCTCTACCTACAGTGTCGAGAGACTTGCTACAGCAGGTCGGTTATGTGCCAGTGCTCTCCATGCTCGGAGAAGATAAAGGCTGCTGGTTTATATAAATCTCTTGCTCCTTTGGCTGAGACAGTATTAAAAACTCTTGCTCCATTTCCTAGTGTTGCTTCTTCCCCAGGCACTGGAGAAGCACCTCTCTCCTAGCTGAAGCCTTGAAGGGACTCTCATGATGAATAGAAGGGGAGCAACTGTCCACAGACCCAAGGGGCACGTGCAGGAGAGAGTGTAAAGTCCACATGTGACAGCCAGAGTGACTGAGGTACAAGTGGAACAAGGAAAGTTTGGGTTTATCTGAGTATAGCCTCAGGCTTGAGCTGCACTGGGTCACAAGTATGGCGATACATGCACTTTGTTGATGATAATTCCAAGATGGGAAAAGTAATATGAACTATTTGGATGTCTCATATTGTTGTACTTTTCAGAAGCTAGGAGATCTGCTTTCCTTCTAGAGTAATCTCATTACATAGTATTTCGTGTATCCAGCTGGACAATCCATCTGGAAAGCTAGTATACAGACAGAATAAAAACAAAAGAAGAAAGGAAAGGAGTGAAAAAATATAATAAAAAGCACGTTTGTAATCAATAATTATGCAAGCAATTTGCATTGTGCTTGAAATTAAATAGAAAACTAAATGGGAATACTTCAGATGACATCTAGTCTCTATAGCATCTGAAGAGCTGTTAGCTCAGACATCTTTGTTGTTTGGTTTGGTTTGGTTTGTCAGATGAAGATTCCCAGCTTGTCAGTCATGTGCATGGTATTCAGCTTATGTATTAGTACACAAGCATAGCAATCATTCTCCAAGTCATGAAACAATTTATTGCTCCATGTTTACAATTGCAGTTGTCCAGAGAATGTAGAGTAATAAACTCTGGGTTCCTCAGGAAAAATCATACTCCAGACTGTTGTGGTGGTAGGTCAAACAGGCCAGCATAAGCCCTACACAAAGTCAGTACAAGTCCTGGCTCATCCAGACATGATTACCCTCTCCCTCCCTGCTCTTTGTTAGAGTCTAGGGACTGCAGGAGGAGGACAAAGGGGGCCTGGAGCCATGAAGTCTGGGTACAAGGGATACATCCTCCCTTTGGAGTAAGCAATAGGCAGATGTACTGGCCATGCTTTACCTCAGCTAGGCCCATGTCTTTACTCTATATGGTTAAAGATGGCTTGCGCTGGTTGCTGGGATTACGTACTGACCATGTTGGTTCTTGGGCAAATGATAATTACAAAGCCAATGTGAAAAACAATTTGCCTTGCCTTGGTAAGCCTTGCCTCACCTTGCCTTGTATTGCCTGGAGAAACAAGAAGGGCCACTGTCAAGGTTGCAGTTGAAGAACCTTCTCATAGTAAGCAGCTATACAGCTGCCATGCCAAAAGCTGCAGGGACAAGAGGTGCTCCAGACCCATGCACCTCATCATGCACACCAGCAGCCATCTCAAGGACAAAACTGCAAGCCACAGCCTGCTGGCCAACCATATCACCTGCTTGCCTGCTACATGCCAAAGGGACGCGCCCCTTATAAAAGCAGTGTAGCTGTAAGCTTGTCGAATCTAACCTTCTACAGTCTCTTGAAAGGTTCTAGGTGTCCATCTGTAGACGCTTTTTAGCAGAAAGGGCCCTCTCTAGTCCCCCAGTGGGCAAGCGGAATAATTACTGCCACCACTCTTTTTCCAGTTTAAATTAATGTTTGCATTGTATTTTGCTGAACTGTTTAAATTGCTTGTTCCCTGGGTAGATAACCACAAGTGTGCATTCACACCCTCTAAATAAGTTTTCTGGCAAGATGTAATATTAATAAACAAATTTAATAATTTTATTAATGTTTTTAACGTGGTTATTAATATTAAAAATAATAATTCATATCTTGTCAACTGGCTTGGAAGCAGGTCTCCTGTGTATCTCGCTCCAGCGAAGCTCATGAAAGGTGCTGGGATACATTTCAATCTGTAACATTGTCACATACTGAAAACCTGTCTTTAACCTGCAGGAGAGCGGGCAACCCTCTGTTCAGGTCCAACAGGACTGCCTGTCTTGGGGTTTAGCGTCACAGTAACAGAAGCAATAGTCCTGGGGCGTGAAACACTGAGACACTGTGAAATCAGACTCATAGAGTTTATGAGGGAGAGCTCTCTACACCTTGCCCGATAATTTTAGGGAACTTTTTGAATAATTTAGCTCTAATAGGCTGTAGGGACTTCTCATGTGGAAGGCTTCTGCCAGTTAATAATACTTACTACATATATTGCTCTTCACATCTGCAAAACACTTTGCAAACATTAACTAATTACGCCTCACAACACTCTGGGGAGGTAAGTATAAGGTATTATTGTTAAGTAAGGAAGGCTTTTTGCTGTTCTTTTAGTGGAAGTCTGGGGGGAGATCCTAATCCTCCATACTGCAGCCCTTCTTGTTCTTCTGTCCCTCCTGTGAGTTACATCTAGAGTGAATTCAGAAATGAAACTGCACTCCCACTCCATAAGGAATTTTAAAATACTCTGCAACTGCTTCTTTACCTCTCATACCTACTTCCAGCGCAGCATGGACAGTTTTTGGGATTGTGTAAGTCTTGTGACTTGTCTCCTGGGCCTCCTTCTTTTTCTGCTCCCTGAATGGCTGCAGTGATCACAGATGTAGTGATGATTTTCTTGGACAAGTCAGGAAAATCCAAAGAAAAACACTTTTAGAATGATAGAATTATATAATTGCTTGCTTGGAAAAGGACCTCAAGATCATTGAGTCCAACCATAATCTAACATCTCCCTGTACACAACTGTTAGACCATATTTCCTAAGCACCTCACCAAACATCTGTCAAGCACCTTCAGGCATGGTAGTTCCACCAGTTCCCTGTGCCCAGTGACTCTTTTGATGAAGAATTTTTTTCCTAAAATCTAATCTAAACCTCTTCCAGTGCAACTTAAGTCCATTTCCTCTACTCCTATCATGTGTTACCTGGGAGAAGAGGCTGAGCCTCCACCTCACTTCAGCCTCCTTTCAGGTAGAAAACAATGAGGTCTCCCCTCAGCTTCCTCTTCTCCAGGCTGAACAAACCCAGTTGCCTCAGTCCCTCCTCACAGGACTTGTGTTCAGGACCCCTTCCCAGCCTCACTGCCCTTCTCTTGACACATCATTCCAGCATCTCACTGTCTCCAAAACAGGACCCCAAAACTAAGCACAGTCAGCATGATCTCTTATCTAGTCCTGCTGGCCACACTGGTTCTGATACACAACAGGATGCTGTTGGCCTTCTTGGTCACCTGAGCACACTTCTGGTGTGTGTTCATCTGGCTGTCCACCAGCATCCCCAGATCCCGATCTGCCAAGAAATTTCTCACTCACTCCTCCCCAGGTCGATAGTATTGCATGGGGTTTTTCTGACCAAAAGGCAAGACCCAGCACTTGACCTTGTTGAATACCATACAGTTGGCTTTTAGCCCATAGAACGGTCTGGGTTAGAAGGGACCCCCAGAGGTCATCTAGTCCAAATCCCTCTGCAGTAAGCAGGGGTGTCCTCAACGAGACCCCTGTCAAGCCTCACTTTGAATACCTGTACATCTGTGCTGGTTTGAACTAATTGGGGGATTTGAGTGAGAAAAATAGACTATCGGCTGAAAGATGAAAATGCATGATGACTCTTCACTCACAGCTTTACCAAGAAAGAAAAAAAATAGTTTTAAGAGTTGTGCCCTGGTATGGGCATAATTACTGCCCAGAGTTGGTTCACTTCCTGAGGTTTCCTTCCACTTCTGTTGTAAGGTCCGGAGGTGGGTTGCAGNTTAAGCAGGTGCAAGGGGCCATTAGCGCGCTCTCTCTCTCCACCCCTGTGAGGAACACGTGTCTCCGTACCTCGTGCAGCAGCGGCCACATTTTGCAATGAGCAGCAGCAGCACAGCATTTTGCAAACATGGCAAAGGCAAACCTCTTTCTTTTCCTCTTTCCTTCGGGACAAGCTCCTTCTTTCCTCTTTCTCAGGAAAAAGCTCTTTATCTACTGTGCATTTGTATTTTTACCCGCGGCTAGGATTGCTTTTGTTATTAGGCTCTCTGTTTCCTAAGTTCTGACTGTTTAAACTGTTTAATTCGGTGTTTTAAGTGATTTTGTGTAGTTATTCTTGACAACCGAACATCCAAACGAACTTGGGGAAATATTCCCAGAACCCCCGCGATTATTAACAGCAATAAAAATTAATAATCGCAACATTAAAATGGCGACGAGGATAGGATGTTCCATCGTGCAAGTTTTGCACAAATTCAGGCATGAATTAGCAGTGTCAGACTTAGAGTGGGCAGAAAAGCACGTGAGAGACCCAGCAAAGATTGCCCGGAATTTACTGAAAAACCCGAGCAGAATAGTTGCGATTTTGGCAGCTTGTCTTGTAGAAGGGTTTCAAGAATTTTATAAAAATAGGGAGAAAATTGTCTGCATAGAGAGGGAGATTGCGTGTGCAGAGAGAGAAGTAATGGCGCTTCAGGCAGAGGTGTTGCGTCTGGGTGGTGCACCGCCACTTTCTGCCTTTATGGGTTTTGCATCCGTGCGTGGCATGTCTTTTGCGGGTTCTGCAGACCAAGCGGACACACGCTGGGCATTTGCACGTGCTTGCCGCTCTCTTTTTTTCCAGGCGTCACTTCCTCGGGATTCCCAGTGGCTGCAGCGCCATACCCTGCGGGGTCAGGCCAGACCACATTTTTGGTACCAGTCCCCACGAGTCCTTTGCGACTGGCCAATGTGAGCGGGCGCTTCCCCAGCTTGCCCGTATGGCAATTTTGTGCCATTTCTCCGGCTGCCCTTCCAGCACTGACCTGCATTTTGTGTTCCACGCCGTCGTGGTTGGCTGATTCCGGGGCTCCTTCTGCTTTGCTCCAGCCGTGTGCACAGTCGCTTGCCGCAGCGCTGACGATCGCGTCCCCAGCATCGGTCTCCGTGGGTTGTGCTGCCCCTGCGGAACTTTTTGCAACACTGCAGCCGCCAGCTGCGATGCTCCCAACTGGTTTTACGGCATCGGTCCCTGTCTTGGGTCGCACCTTTCAGCAAGCTGACCTGAACCCCATGCCGCTAAACCTCTCTACCCCGGGACCAGCTAACGTGAGTGCATCGCTGCTAGCTCTGCTGCCTGCACTGCTGCTGCAAGCGCCCCTGCTAGCTGCACATGGCGTCTGCCTGCAAAGCTGGTATTTGCCGCAAGAATCTGCCTCACTGCCAAGAGGCAACACGTGTTTTCCGCCGGCACCTGACCAGTCTGCACAAATTCAGGCTGGCCATGGTACGGCACTACGAGGCTGCAGCCTGACCAGACAGGGCACGCCTACACCCCCTGCAAGAGATGCAAGCCCGAAGGCAGCAAAACCTCTGCCAATCTGCAGCTACAGAGACTTGGACTTGAGCGATGAAGAAGAAGTCTTGCTACAGAGGCAGTCCGCCCCGTGATCCGACAAGAGATCACTGCTGGCAGCCGCGGCCAGAGGACCACCACAGTTAGGAAGGTTTACCCATACACAGAAAAGCAGCTGAGGACTTTCCAAGAGACTTTCTCTCGCAAACCAGGCGAGTCCACCATGGACTATATATACAGAGTCTCAACCTCTGGGGGTGATCGTGTCTTCCTCAGCGCTGAGGAAGCAGATGTATACTGGGTACCTGACGTTTTCATGGATGCCGGGCCAGACGAGAATTGCTCCCTGACAGCCTGAGTAGCTTTCTGGGCTGGACAGTGGGAAATGGTTGAGAGAGGGGAACCCACTATTGTCTGGGTAAAAGACAATGATGAACTCTGAACGGCAGTCCGACAGCTGGCATGTGTCCAGGCTATGCATGACAAAAGACTTTATTCCTGTCCCATGGACGCCCTGATCAAGCCGAAGAGTTTGAAACCCCTTGCCCGAGGCCTCCCAGCAGCTTTTAAGAAATGCATTCTTTCCTTAATGACTGAGATCCAGCAGGTGATTGAGCAGAACCAGGGCTCGAACAGTCCTCCAGAGCACGTCATGACCTGGGAAGGACACTGTCCAGTTTTGGACAGATGATTAGATTCGGGGACCAGACACCTCCAAAGGGGAAGCAACACACTGACACCCCCACCACCAGCCACACCAAGAGACGGGAAGTGCGACAAGTGAAGAAGACATCACCGCAACCAAGTCCACCCAGAAGTCCACGCGAAAGCCCACACAGCAGCCCACTGAACAGCCCACGCCTCATCAGACGTCACTCTGGAGAGAACCAGGAGTGGGACTGAAGACAGAAGCAAGCTTCACTGCCCAGGAACTGGCTCCAGGAAGCTGTGGCATTGGGCATGCCAAAGCACTTGTTAGAGTGCATGGACACAGGACAAATAAAATCCCTGGTGCTCAGGGCTTGGAAAGGGCATGGGGGGTGGTGAAAGGGAAGCCACAGTAGTAGTAGTAGTGAGGGTAGCAAGAGTCCTCCTGCACCAGACCCACCTGCTGCAGTGAATAATCCTTCCATNTGATGGTAGCCTCAGACCACTCCCATCGCTTCATATACATGTTGCAGTGGTCTGACAAACATGAACCTCTTGTTTTTATTCCCACAGGACCGACCCAGGCTGCTGTTAAGTTTTTAATCGATACTGGTGCATAGATTAGTGTATTGAATGTGCAGCAGGCGAAAGAATTGGGAATCCTGCCATCCCACAAGAAGATTAAAATCAGTAGTATTACAGGTACCCCTAGTGTTTGCCATCTGGCCAAGGCGAAGCTGTGGCTCCCAAGTGATAAGCGTTGCACCATTGTGGAACTCGCCTTGAGTCCATATCCAGGAAACATCTTAGGATTTGATGTCCTGGCTGGTAAAAGGTGGTATCTCCCTGATGGCACCCTGTGGTCTTTTGGGTTCTACGGGAGGGGGCAGGGGGAGCAAAGGGGGCAAGTAGTTCTTGTATTAATGCTTTGCATGTTGCTCTAGCTCTTCCCAAGTCTAGCCTGACCTGCGTGAACCAGTATTCCCTGCCAGCCGCAGCCAGACAAGGCATCTCTGAGGTGATTGCAGATCTGGAGTGGAAGCAACTTATCAGCAGGACGCATTCACCATACAACTCTCCAGTGTGGCCAGTGCGTAAGCTGGACGGTCGGTGGAGATTAAACATTGATTACAGAAGGTTAAACAGCAAGAGAAGCGCTCTTGCAGCAGCAGTCCCCAGCCTTACATCGTGGTGAGTTATTCAAGCTGCGTCCCATGCATGGATGGCCATGATGGACGCGAAGGACATGTATTTCATGGTCCTGCTGCAAGAGGAAGACAAAGCCCAATTTGCCTTCACCTGGCAAGGTGTCCAATTCACATTCAATGTCCTCCCACAGGGTTATAAACATTCAGGCACAATTGCACACAATGCTCTAGCTGCATTACTTGACGCTGTCACAGTCCCCCAGGGTGTTGTTTATCAGTACATAGATGACATTTTG
>VWZI01020848.1:0-20666 GCA_013396835.1 Psilopogon haemacephalus | reverse complement strand
TCCAGAGAAGAGCCACGAGGATGATCAGAGGGCTGGAGCACCTCTGCTATGAGGACAGACTGAAAGAGTTGGGGCTGTTCAGTCTGGAAGAGAGGAGGCTCTGAGGTGACCTGATTGTGTCCTTCCAGTACCTGAAGGGGGCTACAGAAAAGCTGGGGAGGGTCTTTTTAGGCTATCAGGTAGTGACAGGATTAGGGGGAATGGAGCAAAGCTGGAGATGGGGAGATTCAGATTGGATGTGAGGAGGAAGTTCTTCACCATGAGAGTGGTGAGGGCCTGGAATGTGTTGCCCAGGGGGTAGTTGGGGCCACATCCCTGGAGGTGTTTAAGGCCAGGCTGGATGAGTCTCTGCCCAGCCTGATCTAGGGTAGGGTGTCCCTGGGCATGGCAGGGGGGTTGGAATTAGATGATCCTTGTGGTCCCTTGCAACCCTGACTGATTTTATGATTCTTCTCCCAAATGACAAGCAGTATAATGTAAGGGAATGGCCTCAGCCTACACCAGTGGAGATATATGTTGAATATTAGGAAAAATTTCTTTTCTCAGAGTGGAAAAGTATTGGAGCAGCATGACCATTCAAGTGGTGCTGTCACCATCCCTGGAGAAGTTTAAAAATGTATGGATATGGCTTTTTGGGACATGGGTTAGTGGTGGAGTAGGTAGTGTGGGTTTGAACAATCCTCACTATCAATACAGATTAGAGGAGGAGGTGATAGAAAGCAGCTCTGTGGAAAGGGACTTTGGGCTACTGATGGACCAGAAGCTGGGCATGAACAGACAGGGTGAGCTTGCAGCGCATAAGGACAACAGCAGCCTGGGCTTAAGTGGTAGTTTGAGGGGGTCCCAGGTGCCCTTAAGAAAATGTAGGGCAGGAGGCCCAAACTGGGGGGAAAGGAGCAAAACTAGATGTGAAGATATTGAGATTAAACATTAGAAGTTCTTCAGCATGAGGATGGTAAGAGACTGGCACAGGTTGCCCAGGAAGGTGGTGGAAGCTTCATCCTTGGAGGTTTTTAACATCAGACTGGATGTGGCTCTGGGCAAGCTGATATAGTGTGAGCTGTCCCTGCCCATGGCAGTGGGGTTGAAACTGGATGATCCTTGGTGTGCCTTCCAACCCTGACCATTCTGTGACTCTGTAAATAAATTTAGATTAATGGTTTAATCCTGTAGAGTTAGACAATGATTGGACTTGATGATTGTGAAAGTCTTTTCCAGTGGAAACAATTGTATGATTCTATGAGCACAACTGTGTTGTTGATTTATTATTTGCCACCAGGTTTAAACTGGCAGAGGGGAGGTTGAAAATGGATGTTAGGAAGAAGTTATTTGAAGTGAGGGTGGGGAGACACTGGCACAGGTTGCCCAGGGAGGCTGTGGCTGCTCCCTCCCTGGAGGTGTTGAAGGCCACCTTGGATGAGTCCTTGAGTGACCTGTTCTAGTGGGAGGTGTCCCTGCCTGTGGTGGGGGGTTGGAACTGGACGATCTGTGAGGTCACATCCAATCTAAACCATTCTATGATTCTATGAGGATGTAATTTCTTTACTGAAGGGCTGCCCAGGCATTGGAACATTCTGCCCAGTAAGGTGATGGAGTCACCATCCCTGGGAGGTGTTCATCCAAGGAGTAGGTGAGTAGATATGGTACTCTGGAACATGGTCTGGAGGCCAAGAATATCTTGGGTAGAAGGTTGGACCTAGAGTTTTTTTTTTTCCAACTGTAATAGTTCTGTGATTCTAGATGGATAGGGTGGGCTATATTAAACCTTTCCTGTTTTAAGACCAATTTCCAATCTGGGTAATGCTCCTGAGCCATTTTTTATATTGGTGTCTCTGTGCCTTGGTGTGGAGAAGACTGAAATGTATGTCCTATGACACATCTTCATCAGTTTCTCCCCTTTCTCTGGAAAGAAATCATGTCAGAATCAACTAAATGAAGAGAACACTGACTGAAAGGCTTATCTGAACTTCTCAAAGGCTTGACATTCATCAATTATCATCAAGGTTATTGATTTTCCTGCTAGGCAGAAGGCAGGGCACTTTGATATAATGATGGGAAAGTTGATGCATGCAGTATTAGGAGAATAAAAATAGGGTTCTTGTACATGAGCTGTGTTCTTATGCCATGCTTCAACTAATTGAACAGTAGTACCAGCACTCAGAATAGCTCATTTGTTAACAATTTGCTAAATAAGTTATCAACCACTCAGTCTCAAGTCTCAATGAAGCAGAATGGTACTTTGATTTGCTTAATTATACAAAACCGAATCTGCAAGACAGGTTTCACTGCAGACATTTCTGGTTTTGAGGTATGGAAGGGTGGAACTTGCTGTTCTGTTCTTCTCTGAACTTTGGAGACAGCAGTTTTTCAGGGCTGACCACTTAGACAAAAGCAAACACAGGGTCACAGAATTGTTACAGTTGGAAGAGATCTCAAGGGTCATCCAGATCCAAACCAGGTGCAAATAAATTTTTCCTCATCTCCTACCTGAACCTCCCCTGACACAATTTCAGGCCATTTCCTATCACTGTATCACCTGATAGTAAGGAGAAGAGACTGACACCAAGTTGATTTATAGGTGACTGAAAACTAAAAGTAAATATGATAGTAAATAATAAACCATCAATGCAGCTCTGCTTGTAGAATCATAGAATGCTTGCACTGGAAAAGACCTTCAAGATCACCAAGTTGAACCATAGTTCAACTCTACAAGATTAAGCCATTAATCTAAGTCTATTCACAGAATCACAGAATGGTCAAATTTGGAAGGCACATCAATGATCATCCAGTTTCAACTCCCCTGCCATGGGCAGGGACACCTCACACTGGAGCAGACTTGCCCAGAGCCACATCCAGTCTGACTTTAAAAACCTCCAGGGATGAGGCTTCCACCACCTCCCTGGGCAGCCTGTACCAGTCTCTCACTACCCTCTTGCTGAATAACTTCTGACATTGAATCTGAATCCACTCAGTTCTGGTTTTGCTCCACTTCCCCCAGTCTTATCACTACATGACACCCTGAAAATTCCCTTCCCAGCTTTTGCGTAGGCCCCCTTCAGATATTGTAACACCACAAAGAGATCTCCTTGGAACCTTCTCTTCTTCAGACTCAACAGCTCCAACATAGCTGCCTGATATTTAAAATTGTGCTGCAAGAAAAGGAAGAGATGGTGGTGATTCACTACTGTGCTTTTTCTAGTGGTCATGGAACCCTAGACCAGTTTTGTTGAGAAGAGACCTTTGAGACCAACCATTAGCCCAGCCCTACCAGGTCACCACTAAACCACATTTCGAAACATCCTATCTACACAACTTTTATAAACCTCCAGGTATGGTGACTCTACCACTTCCCTGGGCAACATGTTCCAGCACTTGACAGCCTCTTCCAGGGAGAGATTGTTCCTAATACCCAACCTAAATCTTCCCTGACGCAACCTGGAGCTCTTTCTTTCTGTCTTTTAATCATGGGGCTGGCAGAAGCATACCTCCATCGTATCAGTTAGCATAGCCTTCATCACTCCTGGTAATTTACCATATGTTAAACTTCACTGACTAGCAATATGCTAAAATCCTAGAATTGAGGGTCACTTCTCCTCCCTTCAAGGGAACTTAGCCCTGAAAGGAAGCCTCCTCAACCCTCTCTTTCCAGTCACTGTGACCTATGCACTGTGGAACACCTTCAACAGCAGAATCTAAAACTGGCTTAGATATGGACATGTAAACATTTCTGTTAATCAAGTTCGCATAGCAGATTCTGATCACATTTCTAAGAATGAAGTATCATGACAGAAGTACAAAGTCATAACCAAGTCTCCCACATCACAGAATTGTAAGGACTGTAAGGGACCTCAAAGATCATCCAGTTCCAACCCCCCTGCCATTGGCAGGGACACTTCTCTAGATCAACTTGCCCAGAGCCACATCCAGTCTGGCCTTAAAAAAATCCAGGGATGAGGCTTCCACTGCCTCTTTGGGCAACCTGTGCCAGTTTCTCACCACCCTTATGCTGAAGAACTCTTTCCGAAGGTCTAATCTCAGTCTGCCATCCTCTAGCTTGGATGCATTTCTCCCAGTACTATCACTACCTGACACCCTGAAAATTCCCTCCCCACAATTTTTGTAGGCCCCCTTCAGATACTGGGAGGCCACAAGAAAGTCTCATCACAGTCTTTTCTCCAGACCGAACAGCCCCAACTCTCTCAGCCTGTCCTCATACGAGAGGAGCTCACTATACAGATGGGAATTTCTATGGAGTATCCTCCAGGTGTAACAGAGGAGGGAAAAACTCTCTGTAGGACTGCAATTGCTTTGTGGGTTCTAAGATGGCTACAATGCAGGTCTCTGTTATAACAGCAGATTTGATACACATGAATGCACTCAGTCAGTCAACGCCCATGTGAGATAAGGCCCTATAATTATCCTAACATTATCCTATAATTATCCTGACTATGTACAAGGAAATTGAAACTCAGAGCAGACAAATGGTTTGTCCATCATTATGCAGCACAAGAGGAGGTGTACAGATCTTGGGTTTTCCTTGTTACCATCTTCTAAGCCTTATTGTAAAAAAGGCAATCTCTGGGAAGCCTGAAGAGTGGCAGCCAAAGCATTTTTTCTGATTGTTCATTTTTCCTTACTGTGGAGGGATTGGAATAATCTCAGTCTTCAGGGAGCCCTCATTCTTCTCTACAGCTACCTTAAGGAAGATTGTAGGGAGTTGGGGGTTGGTCCCTTCTTCCTAATATCAGGTATCAGAACAAGAGGAAATATTCTGAAATTGCTCCAGGGGAGGTTTAGGTTGGAGATTAGGAAAAATTCCTTTGACGCAAAAGTGATCAGGGATTGTCACAGGCTGCCCAGGGAGGTGGTGGAGTCCTCATCCCTGGAGGTGTTCAAGAAACCTGTGGGCATGGTGTTTTGGGATGTGGTTTAATGGTCATGGTGGTTTAGGCTGATGTTTTGCCTCCATGATCTTGAAAGTCTCTTCCAACAGAAAAAAACCTATTACTCAGTTATAGAATCATAGAATCATTTAGATTGGAAAGAACCTCACAGATCATCCAGTTTCAACCCCCCACCACAAGCAGGGACACCTCCCAGTAGAACAGGTCGCTCAAGGCTTCATCCAACCTGGCCTTCAACCCTTCCAGGGAGGGAGCAGCTACAACCTTCCTGGCGTCCTGTGCCAGTGTCTCACCACCCTCACTGCAAACAACTTCATTCTAACATGCACTTTCAATCTCCCCTCTGCACCTCATAATAGTCCCTCCCCAACCCTCCTGTAGCCCCCTTCAGATACTGGAAGGCCACTCCAAGGTCTCCTGGCAGCCTTCTCTTCTCCAGGCTGCAGAGCCTCATCTCTCACAGCCTGTCCTCATAGCAGAGCTGCTGCAGCCCTCTGAGCATCTTTGTGGCCTCCTCTGGACTGGCTCAAACAGTTCCATGTCCTTCTTGTGTTGAGGGTTCCAGAACAGTGCACAGTACTCCAGGTGGGGTCTCAAGAGAGCAAAGGGGGAAAATCCCCTCCCTTGACAGTTATAGTGCAGTGATCACTACAACATCCCTACATCTTCTCCTGCTGCCAGAACCTGACTACTGCTTGCTGCTTTGGCTTTTTCCTGTCACTACTGAAACTCTCAATCAAATTCCCTGTAAAAATTAATCTGTATTATTTCTTGTTGAAGGGCAATAATGTCCTTTCAAAATGACAGAAATCACCTTGCTTGGTACCTGGAAAAATGGAGAAGCTTCTCATAACTCTTGTAATTTCTGATGGATGCTAGCACAATATATAACTCATCCCAAAAGTGAGGATTGTGCTATTGGCATTTATGTCTGCTGCCATCACTCTAAATTCCTCTGAGGCGACCACAGGCATGCAGGCTTTTGTGGTTGACTGTATAGGGACAAAAGTGTTCTGGATATTGGTGGTCAGATATCTCAGAATCATAGAACCTTCTTAGAGGTTGGAAGGGTCCTTCAGAGATCATCCAGTCCAATCCCCCTGCCAAGGCAGCAGCATCCAGGGTAGTTCACACAGGAATGCATCCAGGTAGGGTTGGAAAGACTCCAGAAAAGGAGTCTCTACAACCTCTTTGGGCAGCCTGCTCCAGGGCTTTGGCACCCTTACTTTAAAGAAGTTTTTCCTCATGCTGAGCTTCTCTGTTCCAGTTTGCATCCATTGCTCCTTGGCTTATTGCTGTGAACCACCCAGAAGAGCTTGGCCCCCTCCACTTGACACCCACCTCTCAGCTCTAGATAGACATTGCTCAGATCCCCTCTCAGCCTTCTCTTCTCCAGAATAAAATGGAAGCTTTAATTTTGTTCCATTGATATTCCACAGTGATTAGAAGGCTTTATTACCTGTAGACAGCTCTTTCATAATTAAATTGGTGCCTATCCATTCCTTAATGGAAAAATATTCCTCTCATTTGCAACAACAAGAGAAGGACACTTCAATTGGTGCTAAATATCCTTTTTTTTTCATTAAGACTTTTCAAAGCAGAGATACCATGGTAGGATGAAGCAAGACAGAACAAATACATTCATTCCTGAGAAGTGGTTTCCCCGGGAGAGATTCTGGATGCTCCCTGCCTGGAGGTGTAAACACCACATTGGATGAGGCCTTGAACATCCTGCACTAATGGAAGATGTCCCTGTCCATGGCAGAGGAGTTGTAATTAGATGATCTTCAAGGTGCCTTCCAAGCCAAACCATTGAATTAGTCTATATCTTAAATTAAACCCCAGGATAACATGAACTCTGCTATCTGTGAAATCATAGAATCACAGAATGCATTGGGTTGGAAGCAACCTTAAAAAGTCATATACTCCAAGCCCATGCTAGATCAGGTTGCTCAGAGCCTCATCAAGCCTGACTTTGTCTCTTGGGATGGGGCCTTACCACCCTCTTGGGCAGCCTGTTCCAGTATTCTACCACTCTCCACCAACAGAGAGCCACAAGGATGATATGGAAACTTGAGCATCTCCCCTGTGGAGAGAGACTGAGAGCCCTGGGGCTGTTTAGTCTGGAGAAGAGAAGGCTGAGAGGGCGATGTCTATAAGTAGCTGAGGGGTGGGTGTCAAGGGGAGGGGGCCAAGCTCTTTTGGGTGGTGCACAGCAAGAAGCCAAGGAGCAATGGATGCAGACTGGAACACAGAAGGTTTCAGCTCAGCATGAGGAGAAACTTCTTTAGAGTGAGGGTGCCAGAGCCCTGGAGCAGGCTGCCCAGAGAGGTTGTGGAGACTCCTTCTCTGGAGATGTTCCAAACTCACCTGGATGCATTCCTGTGTGGATTGTCCTGGGTGACCTTGCCTTGGTAGGGGGATTGGACTGGATGACCTCTGGAGGTCCCTGACAACCTCTAACATTCTGTGATTCTGTGATAGCAAAGATCTTCTTCCTAAAGTCTTCTTTAAGATATGTGTGCTGGAATGCAAAGAAAAGAAAAAAAAGAATTATGAAAAGCCATCAGGCCACTTCACTTCTCGTAGGCACAGGCTGAGTTCTTCCACCTCCTCAAGCAGAGGCAGTTTCTGGTTAATAGCATGTAAATACAGTCAATGCAGCTGCTAATGTGTTCTTCTCCAGTCATTTGTTGCAGCTGATTAAGGAGAGAAATGTAAAAGGTTAATTTTCTAATTACATCCTCCCCCAAGGTAAATTATGCATGTTATCACATCCATTGATACTCTGTAATGGGCACTTTTTATTGCCAAGTGATTTTCTGTGAAACTCCTCTGGATCTTCACACAGTTTATTTTTAGTAAGTAGAGAAGATGGAGGGAAGAAAAAGAGAACATCCATCCTACCAAAATTCCTTAAGTCTATCTGGAAAGCCTTCCTGGCCTGTATAAGCAACAGTGTGGCCAGCAGGAGCGAGGAAGTCCTTTTGCCACTGTCACTAGTTAGGCCACACCTTGAGTCCTATGTTCTGTTCTGGGCCCCTCAGTTTAAGAAAGATGTTGAGGTGCTGGAATGTGTCCAGAGAAGGGCAGCAAGGCTGGGGAGGGGATTGGAGCACAGCCCTGTGAGGAGAGACTGAGGAAGCTGGGGGTGTGCAGCCTGGAGAAGAGGAGGCTCAGGGCAGACCTCATTGCTGTCTACAACTGTCTGAGAGGAGACTGTAGCCAGGTGGGATTGGTCTCTTCTTCCAGGCACCCAGAGACAGAAGAAGAGGACACAACTTCAAGGTGCAACAGGGCAGGTTCAGGTGGAATTTTAAGAAGAAGTTGTCGCTAGCAAGAGTGATTTTGCAGTCTAAAAGACATGGTCCAGCACCCTGTTGAGTCTTAGCACTGTTCACAGAATCACAGGATCAGTCAGGGTTGGAAGGGACTACAAAGATCATATAGTTGTGACATCCTTGCCATGTCTCTGGCCAACCTGATCTAGAGTAGAATGTCCCTGCCCATGGAAGGGGGGATTGGAACCAGATGATCCTTGTGGTCCCTTCCAACCCTGACTGACTCTATGATTCTAACTCATACTAGGTCAGGCTGTCCAAAGCCTCATCCAGCCTGGCCTTAAACACCTCCAGGGATGAGACTTCCACCATCTCCCTGGGCAACCTGTTCCAGGGTCTCACCACTCTCATGGTGAAGAACTTCTTCCTAATACCCAGTCCAAATCTACCCATTTCTAACTTTGTTCAGAGTAGGGGAATCTACTCCTTCCCCTGGGAGATGATTCCAATGTCTAACTGTGCTCATGGGGAAACATTTTCTTCTGGAGTCCAAGAGGAATCTCTGCAACAGTCACATGTACCCATCACTCCTTGTCTTTTCCATGGGACTCCTTATAAAAAGGGAATTTCCATCCTCCTGGCAGCCACCCTTTATATTCTATTCCCCTAATAATCTTCATATCCCTTTGTTGTACCCTCTCAAGAAGTTTTCTGTCCTTGAACAGGGGAGACCAGAACCTGGGCACAATACTCCAGATGCTGTCTCAGCAGGCACAGCACAAAAACAAGAGAACCACCCTCCACTTAGTGGCTGCATTCTTCTTAACGTCTCCTAGAATGCCATTGGCCTTTTTGGTACAGAAGGGTGCACTGCTGTCTCATGGTCAAACCCTTGGCCACCATGTCTCCCAGATACATAGCTAAGGTGTAGTGTTTGCAGAGTCTTACTCAATACAAGTTGTTGTAAGAAATGCTTCAGCTAAATTCAATGGTTTGATAAGCCCTAAATAAGCAACACTAACACATGGAGCTGCATGGAACTGTTGGAGAGAGTCCAGAGGAGGCACAAAGATGTTCAGAGGGCTGCAGCAGCTCTGCTATGAGGACAGGCTACAAGAGTTGTTGCTCTGCAGCCTGGAGAAGAGAAGGCTTTGAGGAGACCTTCTTGTGTCCTTCTAGTATCTGAAGGGGACTGTAGGAGGGCTGGGATGGACTCTTCACAAGGTCTTGTAATGACAGGATTTAAAGTGGCAGAGGGGAGATTGAAGGTGGATGTCAGGAAGGAGTTCCTGAGACAGTGGCACAGGTTGCCCAGGGAGGTTGTGGCTGCTCCCTCCCCGGAGGTGTTGCAGACCAGGTTGGATGAGGCCTTGAGTGACCTGTTCTAGTGGGAGGTGTCTCTGCCTGTGGTGGGGGGTTGGAACTGGATGACCTGTGATGTCTCTTCCAACTTAAATCATTCTAAGATTCTATACCAAACAAAGCACCTGGGTCACAACAACACTATCAAACACTATAGACTAGGGGCAGAGTGGCTGGGAAGTTGCCCAGCAAAGGAGGACCTGAGGGTGCTGGTTCACAGCTGTCTAAACATGAACCCACAGTGTGCTCAGATGGCCAAGAAGGCCAGAAGCATCCTGGTCTGGATCAGGAATTGTATGGTCTGCAGGAACTGGGAGTGATTGTGCCTCTGTAGTCAGCACTGGTGAGGGCATATCTCAAATCCTGGGTTAAATTTTGGGCCCCTCACTACAAGAAAGTCACTGGGGTGGTGGAGTATGCCCAGAGAAGGGCAACAAAGCTGCTGAAGGGTCTGGAGAACAGAGGAACAGCTAGGGAAACTGGAGGCATTTAGTCTGGAGGAAAGGAAACTTGAGGAGAGACCTCAGTGCTCTCCATAGCTCCCAGAAGGGAAGCTGCAGTGAGGTGGTGTTGGGCTCTTCTCCCTAGTATCAGGTGACAAAAGGAGAGGAAATGGCCTGAAATTGTGCCGGGGAGGGTTAGGTTGGGGATTAAGAGAAATTTCTTTGCTGCAAAGGTGGTCAGAAATGGACAGGCTGCCCAGGGAGGTGGTGGAAGTACCATTCCTGGAGGTGGGGCAGAAACTAATGGCTGTGGAACTTTGGGCCATGGTTTAATGGCCATGATGGTGTTGGGTTAACAGTTGGACTTTGTCGTCTCAGAGGTTCTTTCCAACCAAAACAAATCTGTGCTTCATTGTGTCCAGTTCTGGGCCCTCCAGTTCAAGAGGGATATGGAGCTGCTTGAGAGAGTCCAGTGCACAGCCACAAAGATGATGAAGGAAATGGAACATCTCTGTTGTGAGAAGAGCCTAAGGGAGATGGGGCTGTGCTGCTGGGAAAGAAGGAGCTTGAGGGGTGACCTCAGTCATGGTGATAAAGATGTGCAGGGTGAGTGCCCAGGGGCTGGAGCCAGGCTCTGCTGGGTGATGTCCAATGACAGCACAAGGGAAAATTGTGGAAGCTGAGGCATAGGAAGTTCCATGAAAACAAGATGAGGAATTTTTTCCCCTGTGAGAGTGACAGAAGCTTAAAAGAGGCTGCCCAGGGGGATTGTGGAGTGTCCCTCTCTGGAGATACTCAAGACCTGCCTCTAGGTGCTCCTGCTCTGGCTGGGGAGTTAGACTGGATGAGATTTGGAGGTCCCTTCCAGCCCTTGGCATTCCATGATTCTATAAATCAGCGAAAAAGAAACAAGCAATAGAATTTGACTTGCTCAGAAATAATTCCATTTCCAGATTTGTAGGCATATATGATGCTGACATATTTATAAATGTATAGCTTCTGTTTTTTTTTTTTTTAAAAGGGGTTCAGGTCCAAATGTTTTCAACATATATTTTCACCTACCTTCAATATTAGCATGAACTAGAATTTTGATTAAGGATCTTATGACCTGAAATTCTGTTGTGCTAGAACCTTACTGACTAACATGCGGAGGAGTGAAAGTTTGAGTTAGCTGAGCTCATGGCCTTGCTTCATTCTTGCTGCCAATAGTCCATTTTTCACATGGCTGGGAGCTCTTCTCTCCTTTCCAGCCTCTACTATAAAGAAGGTTTATGGCCCTTTACTGCTATCTAACCTTTGTAGCTCTTCAAACTTTTTCATCACTATTAATTCTGTCTGGTGTAGCCTGGGTACTACATCTGGTCCCACGAATTTAAAGCAGCATAAACAGAGCCTTTGGTGTGTCTGAAATGCAGCTGCTATAAATGGATGCACAGAGTTTTCTACCTCATCTGAGTTCTGCCCAATTACACCAATAAAGTATTTAACCCTTCCATGCCTTCCACCTCAAGCTGAATCTCTGCTCTTTATTCCCTTTTCTTCTTTCTCTTCAAAGAGGAATTCTGAAGAATGATCTCTGAAGTTTAATATACTCTGGGTGCCCCAGGTCAATTTGCCATTAATGCAGAAACAGAATTTCCTTCCAGCTTTTGATGTTATAGCTTACGAAAATCAGCCTGTCTCCTTCTCTCTGTCCTCCAGTATATTATCCTAAGAGAAGTGGAAAAAAGAAAGTGATGATTCTAAGCTTGTGGATGAGCTAGAAGGACAGAACTGGTCTCTTTAAGCTGTGATACATCAGTATCTCAGGGAAGAATTGGACCAATGAGGATTTTTTGTTTGTTTATTTCTTTTAATTAAATTAAATTTAGGTGAGATGCAGGTGTCAAAGCTCAAATTTAAGGTAAGACCTTAACGATAACTCTACAGAGTCTGTTTAAAGGGTGATGAAAAGTTTCTATCACAATGATCTCAGAATCTCAGCATGGTTGAGTTTTGAGGGACCTCTGGAGATCACGTAGTCCAAGGCACACTACCAAAGCAGAACCACCCAGAGAAGGTTGCCCAGGAGTTTGGAATCTCTCCAGAGAAGGAGACTCTACGACATCTCAAGGCACTTTCAGAATAAAGGAGTTGTTCAATTTAGAGCAGTCAAGTCTAATGGCTTCTCAGAAGTAAGTAGGGGTCTGATTGAGTTTTCTTCATCATGTGACAGTTCTCTGCAATTGCAACACATTTTGGATCAAGGTAAATATAGAAGCAACCACAGGTCAGGCTGTAGCTGCTAGGCAGTGCATGGACACTGAGCACTGCCAAGACTCCAGCATTTGTACCTGAAGGTTCACAAGACATCCAGGTGTGGAGGCTAAGAACTGTATCGATGGCTGATGTGTGATGAAGCTGAGACAGGACAGACAGCAACAGCTCCAACTTGGTCCAGGAGAACATATTATAAACCTGCACCTAGTTAGCAAACTAAGAAGTACCTAGGACATGTGGAGACAAACCAGCTGGCATCTTTTATCCTTCCTGTCACTGCAAAAGATAATTAGGGAAGAGTGGATTGAGATTGGATGTTAAGAACAAGTTCTGCACCAGGAGGGTGCACCAGGAGGGTGTTGGAACACTGGAACAGGTTGCCCAGGAAGAGGGTTAGGTCCTCATCCCTGGAGATATTCAGGGTGTGGCTGGAGAGAGCTCTGCGCTTCCTGATCTAGTTGAGGATGTCCCTGAAAAGGGCAAGGGGTTTGGACTGGATGACCTTTGGAAGTCCCTTCCAACCTAGCCCAATCTGTGATTCTCTAACACATCCTGGACCCCACATGTGAACATAGGAGTCATGATGCCTGAGTATGCCAGGGCAGACCAAACACCCCTGCCATAGTGCTTGGCTGCAAGAGAAACTAAGTTCATGAGGCCTAAGCTTCAGGGCAAGCTGCACGTTTCTAGCTGTCTTATATTTGGAATAGGTTATGTGAGTCATAGAATCACAGAATGGCAGGGGTTGGAGCTGACCTCTGTAGATCATCAAGACCAAGCCTGCTGCAACAGCAGGACTCCCTAGGGCAGGCCACACAGGAAACATCCATAAACCAAATGAGAAGCATATAAAGCAAAGAATTCTGTGATGATGGTGGCCAGCTTACTGTTTCTCACAGAATCACAGAATGTCAGGGGCTGGAAGGGACCTCCAAAGTTCATCTAGTCCAAACTCCCTGCCACAGCAGGGGCACCTAGAGAAGGTCACATAAGCATACATCTAGATGGGGTTTGAATATCTCCAGAGAGAGAGACTCCATAATCCCCCTGGGCAGCCTGTTCTAGGCTTCTGTCACCCTCACAGGGAAAAAATTCCTCCTCATGTTTAAATGAAACTTCCTATGCCTTAGCTTCCACCACTGTCCCTTGTGCTGTCATTGAGCACCATCCAGTAGAGCCTTGCTCCAGCCTCTGGGCACTCACCCTGCACATCTTTATCACCATGACTGAGGTCACCCCTCAGTCTCCTCTTCAAGCAGCACAACCCAACCTCCCTCACGCTCTCCTCATAACAGAGATGTTCCATTCCCTTCAGCATCTTTGTGGCTCTGTGCTGTACTCTCCCCAGCAGTTCTATGTCCTCTTGAACTGGGGTCTCAGAACTGAACACAGTACTCCAGATGCAGCCTCACCAGGGCAGAGCAGAGGGGCAGGAGAACCTCTCTCGACCAGAGCCCTTTTACTAATTCTCTGATGTTTGGAGAATGGAATTGTTGTTGTGCTTACGAAAAATGCAGAACTGTGATTGCCGGTTTGAACTAATTGTAATATTTTAATGAGAAAAGTTAGATTATAGGCTGTGAAAAGAAAACAGTGGCGGTGATGTCCACTTCACTCATAGGTTTCCTGAGATGTATAAAAACAAGAACATAAATGTAGATAAGACAGTGTGGGTCTGTTCACAGGAGTCTGCTAGTGTCTGCCTCTCTCTCTGGCTTCTGCTTGGATCTGTGTAACCCAACTAATCATTCTGTTTCTAACCCCTCTGGCTGATCCTTCCAACTCACTTTGCATGTAAGGCAGATGCTAGGATAAGAAAGTGTTGTGGAAAGAAGGTGAACGTGTAGTTGGGAAACCCTTCTGGGGACTCTGATTTCTGGGAGGAGTATTGTGTTTCTGTACTGCTCTTAACTTACATATTTCTGTATCTAGTTGTAAATATTTGTAAGATATTTTAAATATCTGCTTGTATATTATGCTAAGCTGTGAATATAAAGCTTCATTGCTTAATTTCCGACCGGATAAGTCTATTCTGGGTGAATTCTTTGGGGGGGGCATGGGGATGTGGGTAACTCCCAAACCATCACAATTTGCCCAAAACAGTCCCAAAGGGAGCACCAGACTTTCCCAAGTGATGAATATCTGCTTAATTCTCTGTAGCTCAAACACCTCTTTTGCTAACCTTGGAATTTCTTTCCATTACACATTTTATATCTTCAGAGAAGGAAAATACTATGGCAATTTGTTGTCCTTGTGTACACTTATCCACCAGCAAACTACTTTGATCCCTGTAAGCTTATCCATTCTAATGGAATTACCCAGAGCATGAATTTGCCCCATGTTCTTTATTCATGCAGTAAACGCTGTGGCTGCTCACCCATTAAATCAACCCAATACTCACCCCTCCCCAGTCCAGTCTCACTGCAAAGATTGCTAAACCTCTGGGCCAAGAAGGGTGACTGGAGGCCAAGAAGCTCTGACCCACCATGGTTTATATGCAGCCTCCTGTGACTTGTATAGCTTAGCTGGAAAATCCTAGAAAGCAATAACCAGCTTTACTGGCAGTGCCACAGGGACAGATAGAAGCACAGAGGAGTAATCTGATGTCCCTTTCCTTTTTTTTCCCAATCTCTTTTCCATTTTTAAAAGTAGTAAAATCCAAGTGGTATGACACAAATGTGGATTGCACTTACATGCAACAAGGAAGGTCTTTTTTTTTCCTTTATGTTGGCAAAAAAAATTAGAAGTTGCTATAATTGCTATTATGGTCGTATCATGAAATGTTCTCATTTTCTATTATTTCCAAGCTCTCTGTGTTCTATTTTCTTCTGCTGATTGGTTCTAAGGAAATCCTTATTCAATACCAGTGTGATTTTATTTTCCCTGTCCAAAAGTAATAAATTAAGTCTGTAAAATATTATTTGTTTCAGCAATGTATGAAACAATACAGTTGAAACATTTCATGCCAACTACTGAGGCTGTTTACATCCTGTCCATGCTTTTCAACATCTTTGTTTAAACTTGATGCTTGCAACAGAATAACCAAAGCTGCTTGAATCTACAGAGGCTTAAGCAGTGATGAGGAACCCTAAGAGTTAAAAATTAGTTATAGAGCCATAGGATTGCTTCAGTTGGAAAAGCCCTCTATGGTCATCAAGCCCAACCATTATCCTAAGACTACTGTGTCACAAAGTGCCATGTCCACATGTTTCTGGAGCACCTTCAGGCATGGTAACTCCACCACGTCCCTGGGCAGCTTTTTCCGGTGCCTATTTCTTTCCAATATCCATCCTAAACCTCCCCATTTAATATCTAAGAAAAAATTGCCTTTTCTGATTAAATTACAGCATGATTAGTGGTGATGTTTTAATTGGTTCAGTCACCCCTAAATAGAATCTGATATTGACATCTTTCAAATGCTACCTGCATCTTAGAATCATAGAATGCATTGGAATGGAAAGGACTCGGACTCTTAGAGGTCATCTTGTCCACCCCCCCTGCAGTCATCACAGACCTCTCCAACTAGTCCAGGTTGCTCAGGACCCCATCAAGTCTGACCTTGAGTGTCTCCAAGGGTGGAGCTTCCACCACATCTCTGGGCAACCTGTTCAGGTGTTTCAGCATCCTCATTGTGAAGAAATTCCTCCTGATGTCCAACATAAATCTACCCTGCTCTAGTTTAAATATAGTTTCCTCTTGTCCTGTCACTGCAAACTCTTCTAAACAGTCCCTCCCCAGCCTTCCTGTAGGTCACCTTCAAATATTGAAATGCAGGTAAAATACTCCCCCAGAGCTGTCTCTTCTCCAGGCTGCAGAGCCCCAACTCCCTCAGCCTGTCCTTATAGGACAGATGCTCCAGCCCTCTAATCATCTTCGTGGCATTCTTCTCAACCTAGTCCAGCAGCAACATGTCCTTCTTCTGTTGAGGACCCCAGAGTTGGACAGAGTTCTACACTATTCTGTGAGTTTAAGTTGACTGAAAGTTCTGGATTGAATCAATTAAATTTCTACACCTTCTCATAGGATAATATTCAGCAAACAGACAGTTAAAAGGCACCTGGCTTTAAACTCACTGCTTGTCAATGCTACCCAGAACTTTCAATCTAGATTCTCTCTGCCTTCAAGCATCATAATCGTTTTAGTGCTGTTCATCACATAAACACAGAAACATTCAGGTAGGCAAAGCCCCTCAGGATCTCCAAGTCCAATTCATAACCCTATTCTGCAAGATTCACCTAACCACCACATTCAAATGACCCTTAAACACATTCAGGGTGGGTGACTCAACCACAATTGTCTGTGGACAGTTTAAATATTTTAAAAATCAAAGCATGCAATTCATGGGTTGGTTTTTGGGTTTGGGTTCTTTTTTTTTTTTTTCTCCTTTCATTTTGGGGGGTTTTGTTTTCATTATTCATTTTAATAAGACAATAAATATTAAAGCATGCATCTTAACCACTGATGGTTGGTACATACCGGTGCTCACAAATAAAAACTGAGGAGTGCCTGAGATAAGAAGCTGAACTCAAGAACAGGAATTTTGGTTACTTTGAGCTAATATCTCTAGTGGCTAAGCAGTTGTCCCTTTCTTTGACAACTTGGACCACAAAATTATCTGCTTGGGAAAGCATCTAACAGAGGTTTCTGTAGCTTTAAAAAACAGTAGCAATTATTAACCCAGTCCCTTTAGGATGAGAGAGGAAAGAGAGTTTTTGTTTTCTGTTTGTTTGTGGGTTTTTTTACTGTGTCCAATTTTGGGCCCCTCAATTTAAACAGATGTTGAGGTGCTTGAATGTGTGCAGAGAAGGGCAGCAAGGCTGGGGAGGGGGCTGTAGCACAGGCCTGTGAGGAGAGGCTAAGGGAGCTGGGGGTGTGCAGCCTGGAGAAGACAAGGCTCAGGTCAGACCTCATTGCTCTCTACAACTACCTGAAGGGAGGCTGTAGCCAGGTGGGATTGGTCTCTTCTGCCAGGCACCCAGGGACAGAAGAAGAGGACACAGGCTCAAGCTACAGCAGGGCAGGTTCAGGCTGGATGTTAGGAAGAAGTTCTTCCTAGCAGGAGTGATTGGCATTGGAATAGTCTGCCCAGGGAGGTGGTGGAGTCATCATCCCTGGATGTGTTTTAAGAGGAGGTTGCATGAAGCACTTGGTGCCATGGTTTAGTTGATTAGAAGATATTGGGTTATAGGTTGGACTGGATGACCTCAGAGGTCTTTTCCAACCTCTGATTCTGTGATTCTTTCCTGCAGGCTTTATCAGGACAGTTTGAGAAAGTGGCAAATTCCAAGGAGCAAAGAGTAGGTCATGAGAACTAAGATGATTTGAATGCCTAAATCCAACATAATGGTCCCTTAAGGCTGCTTCTGGTGATTGCTCACTGGATGCTGACTTTCTGCTGTGTTTTATTTGTTTGTTCCTAGCTACCACAAAGCTTAGATCTTTCTCTGATGCATTTGGTTGTTTTCGAACCTCAGAGGGGCAATGAAGAATACAGTTCTCCTTCATCTTGACGGTAGATGCAGTCAGGCATTATCTGCTGATTGTCAAGTGGTTATCTGAAGTTTAAGCAATACTCAACAGTATCATAGGTTGGAAGGATCATTTGAACCAGCCTTCCTAGTTAACAATCTGGAGAAGGCCTAGCAGCCTATCAAGAAGAGTTTTGAAACTTATTAACCTAAAGGAATCCACTGCTTTTTCTGGGAGGTTTTCCCAGTGTTTAACAGTTCTCATGGTTAAAAATATACTTCTAAAAAAAAATAGAAACAAAACAAATGTACTCTCAGTATTTTGAGGTTGTGTGGGTTTGGGTTTCTTTGGGATTTTGTATGGTTTTATTTTGGTGGCATTTTGCTTTTCAGTTGAGTGCTGAGTTGGTGTGGTTTGGGATTGGGTGCCAAGTTGCTGTGGTTTGGGGTTGGGTGTGTATTGCTTTAGTTTGTGGTTGGGTGATGTATTTCTTAGGTGTGGGGTTAAGTTCTGTATTGCTTTGGTTTGCAGTTGGGTGCTGTGTTGCTTTGGTTTGGGGGTGACTGACAAATTGCTGTGGTTTGGGGTTGGGTGCTGAATTGCTTTGGTTTGGGGTTAGGTGTTGTGTTGCTTTGGTTTGGGGTTGGGTGTTGTTTTGCTTTGGTTTGAGGTTGGGTGAAGACTTACTTTGGTTTAGAGCTCGATGCCTAGTTGCTTTGGTTTGGGATTCGGTGCTGTGTTGCATTGGTTTGGGATTCGGTGCTGTGTTGCATTGGCTTGGGTTTGGCTGCTAAGTTGCTTTGGTTTGAGGATGGGTGCTGAGTTGCTTTGGTTTTGGGTTGGATGCTGTGTTGCTTTGGCTTGGGGTTGGGTGCTGAGTTACTTTGGTTTAGGGATGGATGCCTAGTTGCTTTGGTTTGGCATTGGGTTTTGTGTTGCTTTGTTTTGGGATTGGGTGCTGAGCTGCTTTGGTTTGGTTTGTGTAAAGGGTTAAGGCCACATGTGACCCCCTACCTATTCCCCAGGGGTGGTTTGGCCCATTTCTCCCAGGTAGCATAGTTGAACACTCCCACTTCCTGCCCTGATTTGGACTATAAAGGGTGGAACTCAGCCCCTCTCGCTCTCTCTCTGGCACCCTCTGCCTCTTCTCGCCGCTGCGACCCCCTGCCGCTCCTCACTGCTCCTCCATGTGCTCCGCAACAAGCCGCGTGGAGACCGAGAACTGCTTAGCTGCGTTTTGCAACCTGCTTCTGTTCTTCAGCACCACCAACTGCGGGACCACGACCTTTGCTTTTTCGGACTAAAAACCCTGCTGCGGTGGTATCTCCTCTCCCTTACCCCCCTCCTCCCGGGTTTGTTTCTGTATCCCTTCCCCCCACCCCGCTTCCTGTAAGAAACAAAAAAAAAACAACCATTCTCCCTGTTATTTATTATTGAAAGGTGTTATACCCCATTCTCACTTCCAAACCGCTTTGAGGTTTTTTTTTTTTCCTTTGGGCTTTGAGCTCGGGGTAGCTGGGTGTAAACCAATACAGTTTGGGTGTTGTGTTGCTTTGGTTTGGGGTTAGGTGTTTTGTTGTTNGTGGGGCTAGCATTTTGGTATATTTTTCTGGACAGGATTTGGAAGTGAAAATGGACGTGCTCAAGGTTTTGTTTATTCAGGCTATGGGGTGGTTGTTTTGGACAGGGGTATGCAATTTCGACACATATCATGTTATATGGATTATAATAGATATGATACTGGGATATGTCAGAGCTCTGCCAGGAAGGATGTACGAGTTTCTAATAGACTGTGTTGGGAATGTCACCGGGGCGGGAAATATGTCTGAGAGCTGGAACCACTCAGCGAACATGTGCTATGAGAGTGAACTAGAAGCCAAAGGCCAGGATTATTGGTTTCTGGTGGCGGTGGTCTCATTGTGTCTGAACCTCGCGCTGATAGGAGCCTGTGCTCTCGCGTGGCAGCCATGGGTGGTCACAGTTTGGAAAATTTTAAAGGCAAGGACAATGGGGGAGAGAAATGACTGCTGCTGCTACTGCAGGTGCCGTTTTAGCACCATGGTTAAGGGGAAAGCTGGAACCACGGGCAGCACCGGGAGGGCTGACTCCAGTGGCAGCATGGCCAGCGCCATTGTGCCGGGCTGCAGGGGCGGGGCCAGAGGCAGCGCGATTGACGTCATGACGCACGCAGATGGCAGGGGCATGGCCAGCAGCAGTGCGATCAACGTCATGACGCACGTAGACGGCAGAGGCATGGCCAACGCCAACTGCGGCATGCCCCACCCAGCCTCCGGCGGCAGCGTGACCCTGCCCACCACAACAAGCCACAGCCCACAGAGCTTCTCTGTAGCGCCTGTCACCACAAGAAGAATGAGGCTCCAAGCCCCCGAATCTGCAAACCACACAGCTGCAAGCACCAGCACAGCACCACAAGGCAGCAATAACAATGACTGTGAAATCATAACCATTTCCAGCATCCCTCACAAAGAGATCAGAGACACTAGACGGGATTATGTACGCTCAAATGGACAGTCACTGCTGGCCTGGCTCCTGCATTGCTGGGATGTAGGTGCAGATGCTGTTCAGCTGGATCAGAGCGAGGCAAAGCAACTCGGGTCTTTGTCAAGGGATGGGGGAGTGGACAAGGAGCTGGGGAGGTTGGATGGGACCCACTTGCTTTGGGCTAGGCTTCTTGCAGCCNTGGCCCAAGGTGCACCCAGGGACTATGCTCCCACACTGGGAGGGCTGCTCCTGGGGAGGGACCCTAATAATCTCCCAACTATAAGGGAATATGTGGGGGACCTCAGGCAGTTTGAGGACAGTGTAACCCGTAAAGCCCTGGTATCAGCTGTACAGACCCTCACCAGAGATATGGATGAGCTTAAGACCATCAGAGAGCTCCCTCTCTGAGCTCAGGAGGGGAGAGGATGCTTGCCCCTCCCCCTCTG
>VWZI01020847.1:595690-613797 GCA_013396835.1 Psilopogon haemacephalus | reverse complement strand
TCTTCCAACCTAGACCATTCTATGATTCTATGATTCTATGGTTATAGTCTAAGTATATGGATCAGAATGGTTTCAATGTCTGCTGTAGCACACTTCACGTGATCTTCATGATTAAGGGACTAGAACATCTCTCTCATGAGGAAAAACTTAAAGAATTGGATATTTTAAGCAAAGACTGAGCAGAGGGTCTCATCAATGATGATCAATACTTCAAGGGTGGATGCCAGGAGGATGGGACCAAGCTTTTTTCAGTGATGTCCACAGGACAAGAGGTATCAGGCATAAGAACTTCCATCTAAACATGAAGAGGAACTTCTTTAATTTAATAGTGATGAAGCACTAAAGCAGGCTGCCCAGAGAGGTAGTGGACTCTCTATTTCTGGAGACTTTCAAAACCCATGAATATGTTCCTCTGTGACCTTCTCTAGGTGATCCTGCCTCGGCAGAAGGATTGGACTCAATGATCTCAGGAGGTTCCTTCCAACCCCTACCTTCCTAGGATTCTGTGATTCTTCAGAAAGATACACTGTGAACAACATGAGTAGACAGATTAGTGTGATATCATGGGAATGAAAGAATGCTTTTACTTGCCCAGTACTTTTAAAAGTGTAAAATACACATTGATGGATAAAGCAGGTGATGCAAAACAGCTCAGAAAATACATTAAAAAAATAATATGAACAGTAAGTTGTCAAAAGTTAAAAAAAAAATAAATCAATAGAATTATAGAACTGATTTGATTCTACGAGACCTCTAAGATCATGAAATTGTCCAACCATGAACCCAACATCAGCATAGCCATTAATCAAGTGCCATGTCTACACATTTTTTTAACACCTCCATGGATGGTGATCACCAACCACCTCCCTGGGCAGCCTATTCCAATGCCTGACCACTCTTGCATGAGAGAAATATTTCCTAATATCCAAACTAAACCTCCTCTGCTGGAACTTGAGTCCATTCCCTCTTGTCCTATCACTTGATATTATGGTGAAGAGACCAAGTACTACCTTGCTCCAACTTCATTCCAGGGTGCTGTAGAAACAATAATTGTTGGTCTTGATGATCTTTCAGGTCTTTTCCAACAGAATGATTCCATGATTCTATGAAAGTTGTTAATAGAAGCACAGGCTACCTAATAGTCTACATCTCAGCTAGGCTTTTGTTTGCAAATCCAGTTCATAACTTGATAAGAAAACACAGATGACATTTAAGAGTTTCTGTTGAAGCCGGTGGTTTGTAAAAATAATTTTAGGATTGATTAGACCCTGTTATCTCCTGTGCAGCTTGAAAATAAGCAAATTTATACCTGCTGTTATCTTCCTTCAGAAATTCTGTATCTGAAGAGGTATGAATTTGGCTCTGTTTCTCATGCTGGTTTTGCAAGGCTGCTGTTGTTCACTGAATATTTTGAGAATTTAGCTATTGGTTTGTATATTCTATTGAGAAAAATATATTTCTTACACAAGAAAGTACAGTAGTGACACAGTAAGAATTAATTTTTAGAGGAAATAGTGAAGACAGAGACATCAGCATACAAATACATGTGTAATTATTGAAATTATCATTGCTTCCAACAAATGAGCTTCAGAAAATCCTTACGAAGCATTCAAAAGCACAAGAAAATCAGAATTATTTTCTACATTGCAGATAAAAATCAAGCCTTACAAATATGAACTGTGACTCCTTATTGAACCACAACCTTCTCAAGGTTCTGATTCAGGCAATTATTTTTGACTTGAGCAACCTGTGTTGAAAGTGTATTTCTTTTATTTTTCGGTTAGCAAAGAATCAAGTAAACTCCAGAAATATCTCCATTACTCAGCTTTCCTATCTATTTTTCTCCTCTTTGTTTTCCTTTTTTCTTTACTTCTTTTATTTTTTTTTCGCCCTTTCTCTTCTCCTTCCTTTTCTCCTTCTCCTCTGTAATTCTGGGGAATTGTTCTTCATATGAAATGAATCTATATTCTAGATAATAAATGCAAAGCCATGTTTCTTCAAGCGATTTTACTTTTCACACAGCTTCTTCTGACTGTCCTCCAGTTCTGCATGCAAAAAAAATAAAGTTCAAGGGAAACTATTCACACATGAAGAAGTGAGTTCAAAGTAAATGTGAAAGGTTATTGTAAAGGACTTTTTGCTCAAGAGGAAGGTCAGTTTCCTTTTGCCGGCTTTGGGAATTTGTTACGTACTGATATTGATTCCTTTCTCCACTTCATCCTACAACCACTTGCAGTGAAAAGCCTGTTGAAATCCAGATCAAAGTCACCATTAGAAATTCAAGAAAACTAGAGGAAATATTTTGAACCTTAGCGATATTAATCCAATAGCAGCAAGAAACATAGTTGATACAAATCTGAGAATGTTCTTTTTAAGCAAGATACACATTTTTATTTTTCTTCAGCTCAAGAACAGGCATTAAAAGACCTGTATTGTCTCTATTGTCTTTTAATGACTATGTAGGACTGTATTATACTACACAAGAGTTCTCCACTCATTGTAATGCTTCATTTCACTGTGTTTTCATCTTATTCCTTCTTATTTCTAGTGCTCTGAAATGCACTTTGATAATAGTCATTATTATTAGACAATACTAGATTATATAAATTGTGTTGCACATTTCAGCACACCTGTAACTGAATCGAAGAAATTAATTTCATAGAATCATACAATCGTTTTGGTTGGAAAAGACCTTTAAGGTCATCAAGTCCAACCATTCTTTAACTCTACCAAGGCTGGAATTGTAGAATCATAGAATGTTAGACGGGACATCCAAAGGTCATCTAGTCAAACCCCTCTGGAGTGGAAAGGACATCATCCACTAGATCAAGCTGCTCAGAGTCTTGTCAAGCCCCAGGGATGGGGCCTCAGCTACCTCCCAGAGCAATCTATTCCAGTATTCCATCACCTTCACAGTAAAGAGCTTGCTCCTATCATCCAATCTAAATCTAGTCTTCCTTAATTTAAAATGAAGTCACTCAGCACACCATCTCTGCATCTTTTAAACACCTCCAGGCATGGGGATTCAAACACCTCTTTGGAGAGCTGAGCTGACTTCTGAGATCTACTACACTTCTAAGATCTACTTCACTTCCATATAATCCTTTCTTTACACAAGAGATTTCTGGAGATCATTGATATAACTTCTAGATCAAGAAGCTGCTTAGGGCAAGCACTCTGTTGAACCTCAAAACCAAGGATAAAGTGATTGGGGATGTGAAACTTAGAAGCTGCAGTAACTATAAGCTCTGGAGTAGACACTCGTGAGAAGAGGAAGGAAGGCAAATAGTGAAGCCCAGTCCTAGACTCCCACAGACAGTAACATCTGGGACTTTCTTGAAAGAATCCCAGAGGGTAATCATTCTGGAGAACAGAGAGAAATTTCCAAGAGAGTTGGTAGGTTTTCTAAGGGTTACTTCTTTATCTAAGAAGCAATACATCCAGACATACAAAAAGTCAAGCAGAAGTTGTAGGAGGATTGCATGGATGAAGGACCTCCTGTTGGAATTTAAAAAGGGAAGTGAAGAGAGTCACAGGCAAAGTTTGCATGAGGTGCACGTGGATGAAGGAGATCCCAACAAAACTCAGAAAGGGAAGTGGTGAAGGCAAGCACAAAAACATTGGCTTTTTATCTAGGTCATAGTTGTTCCTCTTGTTAAGGGGAATTACTAGCATTTTTTCTCCATTATTCACATCATCAGTCTCTCTTCCATTCAACTGAGAGCATGGGCATAGCAATATTTCTTCTCAAAAGATCACACAATCGTGACTGCAATATTAACTTTAATATACACCATCCAGTTCTGTTCATTGTGGTTTGATACAATTTACCTTTCTAAGTATTTTGTTTATGAAACAGTCTTTGTTATGTACAATGAAATATCCATGATTTTTGGGTAGTATTTTTTGTTATTTTGGATGAAGATTCCCTTTAAAAAAATATATTTTAAAACATTTTTAACCAAACTTAGAAGGCAAACAAACCTCCATTACAGAAATCAAATCACAACAAAATTCCATTAGAACATCATTTCCCTCAAATTTATTTTCCATTATCACAACATCAATTCATTCTCTTAATTACATTTCATACTTATTCTCAGCTGTTGACAGAGAATTATCAATTTCATGTGTGATAATGACTTTAATTTTATTGCTATTCAGGAATAACCTGATGCTATTCAAGTTATTTAGTGAGACAAAATGTGGTTCTTAAAAATGGACCTAAGTTTTCTGATGGAATTGAGTGAGAAAAAAGAAAAAAAAACTTCAACAAGAAGAAAAGCAGAGGAAGAAGAAAAAAAAAAACAACCAAAAATAAAGGAAGTAGATGAAAAGAAGAAAATATGTCAGCAGATGCCCAAACAGATGACCTTGAATGTCTCCAGGGATGGGGCCTCCACCACTTCCCTGACCAATTTGTTGCTGTGTTCCTCCACCCTCATAGGAAAGAACTTCTTCCCAATGTCCGATCTAAATCTACCTAGTTCTAGTCTAAAACCTTTGTCCTAGTGCTACACATCCTTCTAAACATTCCCTCTCCAACTATCCTGTAGCCCAATTCAAGTACTGGGAAGGCTGTTGGAAGGTCTCCTTAGAGAAGAAGAGACCTCTTCTTCTGACAGAGCAGCCACAACTCTCAGCCTGTCTTCATAGCAGAGGTTCTCCAGCTCTCTGGTCATTTTTGTGGCCCTCCTCTGAATAATGTCCCTCAGGTCCATGCCATTCTTGTGTTGAGGACCCAAAAGCTGGACAGAGTTCTTTAGATCTCTGTCAACAGAGTAAAGTGATAGAGTCACCTCTCTCCTTTGGAGTCTGATGTCACAGAATCATGGAGTGGTAGTTATTGGAAGGGATGTGCAGAGATCACTGAGTCCAACCTGTGGCCAAAGTAGTGGTGCTGGACTTGATCTTCAGAGGGCTGCAGTAGCTCTCCTGAGAAGACAGGCTCAAAGAATTGGAGCTGCTCAGCCTGTAGAAGAGAAGTCTGTAAGAAGACCTTATGACTACAGTTCGGTGCCTGAAGTGGACCTACAGGAAGCCTGGAGAGGGACTGTTAAGAAAAGCTTGTAGTGACAGGATGCGGGGAAGTTGCTTGAAACTGGAGCAGGGTAGACCTAGGTTGGGCATCAGAAGGAAGCTCTTCACAATGTGAGTGACAAAATATAGAGATCTGTTTCATCCCCTATCCCTGGAGACATTCAAGATCAGACTTGATGTGGCTCTGGGCAGCTTGATCTACTTGTAGGTGTCCCTGATCATTGCAGGAGGATTGAACCTTTTGAGAGTCACTTTCTACCTGATGTAGTCTGTGATTCAGTGAGTCTCTAGAAGCCCCTTCCAATCTGTACCATTCTGTGGTTCTGTGCATCATCAATGGCGCTTCTAGCACAACTCCAAAATCCAGCCCCATGATACCAACTAAGAAGAAAGTTCGCTCTGCTCCAGTCAAAACTGAGATCAATTTCTCCGCATCATAAATTTAGTGCATAGGACACCTCTACTTTCCTGAGGGGGAAAAAAAAAACCAAAGTTGGCAGTTGGTTGAAAGGATATCCTGAGGGCTGTTCATGAGCATAGAATGTCTTTAAGGCTGTCAGGGACATCTAGTTAGCTACTTCTGTCTGTGATTGCCAATGGCACTCTAATGAACAGCTTGTCTTATCCGAGACCTGTTCTTTATGGTGGCCATAAATGGTACCCGTACAAGGCATCACTCTTCTCTGCAATAAGCATTAAGATAATATATTCCCTTTGTTCAGGCTCTGCAGGGAGAAAGAATTCTTTTCTTCTTTTATATTTCAGTCTATGGCTGTTGACTATGCAGAGAGGGCTGAAACAGCATTTAATGAAAGCTTCCTTGGAAAATAAAAGAAAGAATCCCATAAATTCTACAGCAGACATATGCCAGAAGCAGAACACCTGCCACTGACTTTTTCCCATGGATAGCAGTAAAAAGACTCACTGCTTGTAGGTAACAGCCCGCTGGCAGGGAGTGCTCAAAAATAGCTTTTTGAAGTTGATACCCTTGTGTGGAACCTGATGACCTGGTGCAGCCAGTTGTATGCACAACTTTCCTTAAAGAAATGTTGTGCTTTGGGGTTTTGTTTTGTTGTTGCTTCATAGAAGCAAGGATGCTTTGTTTTGATTTGTTTTGTGTTTTATTTTTTTTCCTTAATAACAATGTCACCTTTCCCTCATATGGGCATTGTAAATAAGAATTTTGGCACATCACTACCTTGTGAACCATATATTTAAAGCTCCAATATTATTACATCATAGCGCAAAACCAGTTCACAGGATGTCACAGGATGTCAGAGCAGGACCATACAGCCTAGCTCAGGTCACAGAGGAATGCATTCAGATGGGCCTTGAAAGTCTCCAGAGAAGGAGACTCCACTGCCTCTCTGGGGAGCCTATTCCAGTGTTCTATGATCCTTACAGTAAAGAAGTTCCCCCTTGTGTTGAGGTGGTACCTCTTGTGCTGCAACTTACACCCGTTGCTCCTTGTCCTATCACAGGGTGTGAGCAGATCCTGTCCCATAACCCTGAGCAGCCCTCAGAGATTTATAAACATTTATTAGATCCCCTCTCAGTCTTCTCTTCTCCAGATTAAGCAGCCCCAGGTCCCTCAGCCTCTCATCATCAGGCACTGTTCCAGTCCCCTAATCATCCTTGCAGCACTCTGCTGGACCCTCTCCAGCAGATACTTTGTCCCTTGGGGAGCCCAAAACCAAGTGCAGCATTCAAAATGAGGTCACAGTAGGGCAGAATAAAGGGGGAGGAGAACATCTCTTGATCTGCTCCCTTGATCAGTTCCAAAAGATAAACACTTAATGAACACCAAACACTTTCCAGTACTTTCTTGAATTGGTATTGGTCTCTTCTCCCTAGCATGAAGTGGTTTAGTGGGCATGGTAGTGACCTTTAACCATCTACCAGCATTGAGTCTAACTGCTAACTCAGCACCACTGTGGCCACCAAACCATGTTCCCATGTGTATTGTCTACACATTTCTTAAATGTCTGAAGGGATGGTGACTCTGCCACCTCCTTGGACAGCCTGTTCCACTGCTTGACCATTCTTTCAGGAAAAAAGTCTTCCCTAATATCCAATCTAAACCTCTCCTGGTGCAACTTGAAGATGTTACCTCTCCTCCCACTGTTAGTTACTCGAAGAGATCAATCCTGACCTTGCTTCAACCTCCTTGCAGGGAGTTGTAGAGTTGTGGAGACAGTGTCCTCTTTTCCAGACTGAACAACTGCAATTGCCTCAGCTGCTCTTTGCATGACCTGTTCTCCAGATCCTTCAATAGTTCCACTGCATTTCAATGTCCTTCTCGTCAGGAGGCACACAAAAGTGAACCCAGTGCTAAATGCCTAAAAACCTTCCTGATATTTCCCATTAAAAAAAACAAAACAAAACAAAACAAACAAAAATCCAAAAAACCTAAAGGGACTAAAATTCCTGTAGTAAAAATAGGTAAGCTTTCATGTTGGCCCTTATCTTCATGAGCTTTCTATGAACTGTAGAATCAGAGAATCATAGAATGGTTTCGTTTGGAAGGGACTTCAAAGATTATCTAGTTCCAACCCCTCACCATAGACAGGAACACCTCCCACTAGAACAGGTTGCTCAAGGACTCATTTAACCTGGCCTTCAACACCTCCAGGGAGGGAGCAGCCACAATCTCCCTGGGCAACCTGTGCCAGTGTTCCACCACCCTCACTGGAAAGAGCTTCCTAGCATCTAGTTTAAATCTCCCCTCTTCCAATTTAAGCCCATTACCCCTCGTCTTGTCACTAAAATACCTTGTAAATAGTCCCTCCCCAGCCCTCCTGTAGACTCCCTTCAGATACTGGAAGGCTACTACAAGGTCTCCTCAAAACCTTCTCTTCTTCAGGCTGAAAAGTGCCAACTCTTGTAGACATAGTCCATCATCACACACCAACTCTTAAAGCTTGCTCATGTTCACATATCTATCAATCAAAATACTAAGCAACAATAATCATGATAAGAAGAATTTTATCTCCATATCTTCTTTTCACATTGTCTTTCAATAGGAGACTTAAAAGCCAACAAAACTGTTGCAGGAGACATCTGCTTTGGTCTTTAGAAGTCAGAGATTTTACAAGAAAGGAAAGGTCATATTGTAAAATTCAAATAGTAAGGTCCAGAGATGTGAACCTTTAGAAGGTATAACATCAAAGCTTTAGAGAATAAACTGGCAGCCTCTACTGCTGCACGGATATAGCTCAGGGTATCCTTGCCAGAGCACAGAGGGGAGTTGAGCCAGAGCCAGATTCTATCTCTGGTCTTAGGTAATTCTGCTGGACTCACTTTCTGTCTATTTTTTTTGACTGTGCTGCTCAGCTTTTCCTTTTTTTTTTGACACAATCAGGTTCTAATAACCTGTCAGTGCATGCGTCAATGTTAACAAAAAACTGGCCCAAAACATGGAGAATATAATGAATTAATTGTAGAGAATCAGTTATGAATATCAAAGTGAAAGAATGGATCATGTCTGGAAACATGTCACAAGTTCCTGGGAAAAAGGGAATGATGGTGGACTATCAGATGCTCCTTTATAAGGAGCTGGGAACAGGTGGACACTTCAAGAATTCAAGAGAGTATTTTCCACTCAAACTAAATCAGGAATAGATAGGATTTATAACTAGAAATTAAGTAAATAGAATCCTTGAAAACAGGTTGGAAGGGACCTCAAGGGTCATCTGGTCCAACCCATCTTGGTAAAAGCGCTGTCATCATTTCTCCTCAAACTTCTCTGCTCCCATCTGTAGGGATGTTGTTTCCTACTGAAAGGTTTGAGGAAAGCCAGTGGAAGGATGAAACAACAGGGAAGTCCACCTCCAATACCCCAGCCCAGCACTGCAGGTGGCCTTGACTTCCATCTCCTCCTTCCTTCTGCTCAGCTGCAAAGTCAAAAAATCATGAGATAAGGAAGGAGAAGATGCTACACATGTGGGAAAAATCCCCCACAATCCAAAGCCCTCAAAAATTAATAAAATCAATTACAAATCCAAAATCCACAGACTTTTGGACAAAACAATAGTGATTAATGGCTATTTCAAACCTCCCTATAAGCATTCATGCTAGGAAAGTGGAAGAAATTGCATTAATAAGCAAATTCCCTAAGTACAATGATAAATTCTTTTATTTTTCATGCAAATGTACAAAGCATTTCAGCATCCTATACCCTAAAATTTCTTTGTCTCATGCACTCTGCTTTATGTCAGACTCTCTGCTTCCAAGTGAAGATGAATTATGTTTTGAAGGTACCCAAGGAAGGCATTTATTTTTAGAGACCTCAAGAAAATCTGATGTGGGGCTCAAGCTAATGGCATTTAATTTAAAGAGGGACTCACAGCTTTTGAACTTTGCTCTTATTATTGCAGATAATAGATAACAGATAGGATGATTAAATAATAGCAAGGAAACCTCTTTTCATGCAATGTAGCAGCCACAATTCCTCTGGAGGCCTGGATTAGAGGTGAATGGAGGAGAATTTCTTTCAGATCAGCTCCACATGATAAAAAAAAAATAAATCTATAAGTTATCTGTTCTATTTTGACTTCAAAGATTAACAACATTTATATAAGAATATGAAAACAAGCTGTTTGGTGACCTCCAATATGAAATTCTCAGTACCAGAAGGGACCTAAAGACATCTGGGGAGGAACTTTTTACAGGGGTTTGTAGTGATAGGGTAAGAGGCAGTAAATTGAAGCTGAAATAGGGTAGGTTTAGACTGGGTGTTGGGAAGCAGGTCTTTACAGTGAGGGTGGTGAGACACTAGAACAGGTTTCCCAGGGAGGCTGTGGATGCCCCTTTCCTGGAGGTGTTCAAGGACCCGTTGGAGGGGTTCTTGAGCAACCTGTTCTAGTGGAAGGTGTCCCAGTCTGTGGCAGCAGGGTTGGAACTGGATGATTTTTAAGTTTCCTTCCAACTATTAAGGAAGGAAGCCATCCTATTACTGTACAATCCTTATGGGTATAATGGGTTAATTTTTGAAAATAAACATCAAAAGTGATTTTACAGAATCACAGAATTAACCTGGTTGGAAAAGACCTCTAGGATCATGGAGTCCAACCTATCACCTAACTCCTAATTAACCAAACCATGGCACTAAATGCCTCATCCAGCCTCCTCTTAAACACCTCCATGGATGGTTACTCCACCACCTCCCTGGGCAGCCCATTCCAATGCCAATCACTCTTTCTCTGAAGAACTTATTCCTGACATCCAGCCTAAACCTGCCCTGGTGCAGTTTAAGACTCTGTCCTCTTGTTCTGTCACTGGGTGCCTGAGTCAATTAATTTTTTTAAAATATATTTTATTTTTAAGTTTTGAGGAAGTTTACTTGCAATGATAATGAAATACAGAAACCAGAAACATAATAACAATGTTTAAATTCTACGAAAGACTCTCTAATTTTCTTCTAATAACTTAGCAAGTTTCTAAGCTTCAAGTTGTTCCAGGTAAGGTTCAGAGTAATATTAGAAGAAATTTCTTGCCTGAAAGTGTTCTCAAAGACTGGAACAGGCTGCCCAGGGAGGTGACTGAATGCCCACCCTTGGAGGTGTTAAAAGAGGCAGAATTGTGGTGCTAAGGGGCATGTTTTAGCACCAGAATTAGCATATTTAGGTCATGGTTGTTCTTAATGATATTAAAGGTTTCTTCCAACTGAAAAGATTCTCTTTCTAATAAAGACCTTACTTAACTGCTCAAATTATTATTTTATATTAGGTATGCTTTCAGAAGAATATAGTCTTTGTCACATTACAATCTTTAATCTTTCTGTCACTGTATAGTAATAGGAAGTGCTAGCTCTATGTTTATATCTCTTGTCCGATACAATGCACAGGAAAAATGTAATTTCACAGAAAAATCTAATGAAAAATAGACAATTTTCCCAAACTCACTTCAAGAGTCTTTCATTCAAGACTGAGTAAGAGAAGTCACAGGCAAGCAGTTGTTCAGCCAGAGAACAGCACACAATCAGAGAATTGCCTGGCTAGAAAAAGACCTTTAAGATCATGGAGTGCAATCATTAGGCTATCACTGAAAAGTCCTTGACTAAACCCTACCTCTAAGTGCTACGTCTGCAAGACTCTTAAACACTTCCAGACATGCTAACTCCACCACCTCCCTGGGCAGCCTATTCCAATGTCTCTTTCATTAAAGAAATTATTTCTAATATTCAACCTCAGCCTCTCCAAGTGCAACTTGAGACCATTTCCTCTTGCCCTATCACTTGTTACTTGGTTGAACAGACCACCCCCTGCCTCTTCACATCCTCCTTTTGGCAGAATTCCATCCGATAATTGAGTCTCCCATCATATACCTGCCTGGCAGGACTCCTCTCAAGAATGACTTTCCCAACAGAAAGTCTTCATGCTTGTGGAACATTCTCTACAGGGTACTTATTTTGTTGGGAACTGAAAATGAAAAGACTTCTTCTTTCCACTTTAGTGAGTGTGGAATCACAGCCAAAGAATCCATCTTGCTTTTTCAGAAATTTATACCAGAAATACAGGCAAGAAAGTTTAGTTGTTGAGCAGAGAGTAGCTACAGTGAAATAACCATCAGCAGACCAAATAAAACTCTCAGTAAGAGCATGTTATTCTTCCCAGAGGACCATGTGAGATCCATGTTACTATGAAACACCCACAGTGCTGCCAGCTCATTATTGTACCTGGGCAGCACCAACACAAGAATCTTTACTATATCTGAGCTATTTTCTGAGAGATGAAACTGTGCAATAAAATGACTCGAAAACCTATATATATATATATATATATATATATTTATAAGGATAATTTGTTGCTGGATTCTAAATAAAGATATGTCTGTATGCATCTAGCCACTGTTATGGTGAGAGGTATGACTCAGAGATCTACTAAAATAAATTATTAATAAAATTACAAAGGTAAAAAATTTGTTCTGTAATGATTCATACTGGAAATGACTATCTGAAAATAGTAGATTAATAGGTGCAACTCCAATTTCTGCCACATAATTTCACCTGCAGAGTCTTTTTACTCTGTCATACTGTTTCCTCGATTACCTTAATTAGAAGATTGAAAACTGACTTTATAATACAAGGTATAAGTGCCTTCTCCAGAAAAAAAAAGAGCTGAACAGAGCAAGTTTGAACAATTGCTATATAATCATAGAATCGTTTTGGTTGGAAAAGACCATTAAGATCACCAAGTCCAACCATTCTCTCACTCTGTCAATTCTGGAACTAAACTGTGTCCCCTTGGCACTACATGTAGCCAGCCTCTAAATACCCTCACCAATCGTGGTTCAACAACTTTATTGTGGAAAGGCAGAGGTTATGAGAATGGAGCCAATCTCTTCACTGGTGCCCAGTGATAGGATGAGGTCCAACAGGCACAAACTAGAACACAAGATGTTCCATCTGAACTTAAGGAGAAACTCCTTTTTGTTGCAGGTGTTGCAGCATTGGACTAGGCTGCCCAGAGAGGTTGTGGAACCACGAAATTACACAATTTTTTTGTTTGGAAAAAGCTTTAAGATCGTCAAGTAAACCTTTATCTAACTCTACCAACTCTGGCCCTTTAGCATCACATCTCTGTGTCCTTGAAATGGAAACCTGAAGAGCATGGAGTGAGATCGGTGATTTCCTCAAATCACTCAGCACATGGTTGAGAGTTGCAGAGATCTGTAGAATTTCAGTGGGCACTTCATCCTAAGAAGTTTGGGTGATGTAACATTTCAATGTACTGAGCTTCAGTGCCTGGGTTGAAGTCACAAACTGAGGTCTTATCACATCTCAGCTCCCTTTTATCAGATTTTGTTTGGTTTCTTTTGCATTGTGTTTTCACCTTTTGCTTGGAGAGGAATCAGAGAATCATTTTAATTGGAGAAGACCTTTAAGATGATCCAGTCCAACCATTCTCTAACTCTTCCAAGTCTGGTGCTAAACTGTATCCTCCAGCACCACATCTCTGCCTCTTCAAAACGCTTCCAGGGAAGGAGATTCAACTGCTGAATCATTTTTTTTTTCCTTCTCTGGAGACTTAAAAAATCCACCTGGACATGTTTCTGTGCAACTTTCTGTGGGTGAACTGATGCTTGCAGGGTATTTGGACTAGATGATCTTCAGAGATCCTCTACCATCCTGTGCCAGATTGATTTTTCTGCAAATGGAGTTTCTCTTGACACTGTGATATAATCAAACAATTGGTGAGGTTGTCTGACAATGACAGATGTTCTATTCCATCTTTTATTCCCCCTGGATGCCCTCCACTTACCTGGTTCTATCTCATTATTGTATTTTCCTATAGTTAATCTTTATTTCACTGCCATGCCCTCTTTCTTTTTATTGCAATTACAACACCATAGATATAATTTTATCATGCAGTCCTTATTTTTATTACATGCCCCTGAGGACATGCTAGGCTTTCAGATAAAAATGGCATCTGTTATGCTAAGGAAATAAAATGGTGGAATAGGTCATGTCCTTTCTTTTTGAAATCCATTATTTTCCAGTTGGAAATTATGGATGCTAAATCTCAACACCAGCATCCAAATCCAATATCTATCTTACTGAAACCACATGGAAAATTTTCTCCCAATCATTGCTATGTGCTAATAATTATAATCTGCTAATAATAAGTCTGTTACAAAGGTAAATTTGTAACAGACAACCTGAAAAATATGTACTACAAGGCATAATGCTTTTAAAACCTTATTATAATGTGACAAGAAGGTCACACTTCATATTTGCAACCAGTAGTAGACATAATTTGGTGTTAGTGTCCTGAAAGAAAGAAGAGTGCAACTCTATGTACAATAACATAAAACACAGACTAACTGTTGCTAATGGGATAATAATTAAAATAAGATAAAATAAAATAAAATAAAGTAAAAATAAATGATCTCAGCTTAAAATTATTTCAGTAGCTTTTCTTACACAGATCAGGATAAAATGAATAAAAATATCTAACTTTTCAGTATGGAAAAGTAGGTCTTTGTACAGCTTGGAAAATTGCAATGTGAAAAAAAAAAAAATAGAGCTTTTGGAAATACAGCTTTAAAAAAAAATACAAACAAAAGGCTTTGTAAATTAAACATGAAAAGGTATAGTTTTTGATAACACAAGTGAAAAAAATTGAAAATGCAAATTAAAACCAAAATAGGATTTTTGAAAACCACTTTTGTTGAATTGCGAAAGAAATAAATAAAAAATTTGAAGTAATTGGTAACTTGCTGCAAGAAAAAGAAGGAATTGTTGAACAGCTGATTCTAGAGTTTTCTGGTTTCTCTAGTGACCTAGGACATGAACTACATGCTCAAAGTCTGCAACTGTGAGAATCTTCTGCTAAAACAGCTTTATGAACTGATGAGTAAGACAGTTCCCAGCTCATTTTAAAGTCCTGTTTATATAATTGCCTAAGTCATTAAATTCTTAAAGTTATACACCAAAAACTGTAGTAACCAAGTCACTTGCACAAGTGATAGTAGGTAGAATGAAGTAATTAAAGTCATTACAGCACAGGTATGTAAATAACACCTAAAGAAAAGTTCCCAAATATTTGAATGGATTTAAAGTGATGGCTCTTTGAAAAATATTATGCAGTTAGAAACAGGAAATGTTAACAGAATTCTAGAATCACTACAGAGTATGGGTTTGAAGGGCCTTCTGGAGATCATCAAGTACAAATCCCCCTAATAAAGCAAGTTGAACTAGAGCAAGTTGTTCAAGTGGGTTCAGAATCTCTCCAGAGGAGACTCCACAGCCTCTCTGGTCAGAGTGCCCCAAGCTCTGACACCCTGAAAAGAAAGAAATTTTTCCTTAAGTTCAAGTGAAATTTCTGTGTTCTCTTTTGTGCCTATTGTCCATTATGCTATCACTGAGCACCATTGAGAAGAGATCATTCTCTTGCCCTCTACCTATTAAAAATTGATCACCATTGGTAAGATTCTCTCAGGCTGCTCTTCTCCAGGCTAAACAGCTCCAGGTCTCCCATTGCAAGAGAGATGCTCCAGTGCTTTCAGTATCTTTGTGTCCTTCTGTTGGACTCTCTTCAGTAGTTCCAGGTCACTCCTGAACTGGGGAGACCAGAATTGGACACAGTACTCCACATGTGGCCTCACTAAGGCAGAGCAGAGGGAGAGAACCTGCCTCAGCCCGTTGGATGCACTCTTCTTACTACACGCTAGGAGACCATTTGCCTTCTAGGACACAAGGACACATTCCTGGATCCTGGTGAACTTGTTATCCACCAGAACTCATTGGAGCTGCTTTCCAGCAGGCCAACAGCATCACAAGTCTAATCTAATGCTATCTGCCTTAGAAAGGGTTAATCAGAATCTCATTAATGAGTTTTGTTTGGTGATTAAGAATATCAAGAAAGCATCAACTTCTGTTATATTTCAAATGAGCTTTCAGCAAAGGCAGGCATGAAAATGTTCCTGGATTTGGACACACTGACCTCACTTAGCCTGTTGTCTTTACACTGATTACCTTGACCTTGATTGGTTCTATAGGTTTTGAACATTAATTAATCAATATGCATGTTGAATATGCTAGAGATTTGGAATTAATTATTATTATATAACTGCTAAATATTATGACCTAAATAAGTCGTAAGTCACTCATTTTTAGTAAATGCCAGAGGGATAAATATTAATTCTAGTTGACTGTGAACCAAAATTTCTCCACTGCAATCTGAAATATTAATGCAGCCCAAAGACAAAGTAGCAGCAACCACACGTTGTTTGAACAACAGTTAGAGGAGCAGAGAAAGTACAACCACTTCGCTGTGGCCAGTTGGGATTATGGCCTTTAAAAACATATTACATCCATATAAATTATATTTTTTTGGCTGCTGAACCTTGGGCCATCTGCTTGGATGGCTGGGTGCCCACGCAGAAGTTGGTAGAGCCTTTGCCGTTAAGCAGAGATGCCAGGTACCAATAGGATTGAGATAGGAAGGTCTGCAAAACACTGCAAAGGACATCTGTTCTCTGGGAAAAAGGGAGGGAAGTCCATCTTCTCTGACAGCCCCTCTGCACAGACACCACATGGCTCCTTGCACCTCAAGGCACCTGTTCACAGATACCTGCCAAAATACTAAGAAAAATCCTAAACCATCCTTGAACAATAGAAAATGGGTAGCATGGACTCATCAAGGCTTCTGTGATTGCCAGGAAAATAGGTTTCACTGTTGTAGGCATTTGGGAACCCAAGGCAGACCATATGGGATGTTAGAATGGAAGTCCAGGCATTTTGTATACCAACAAGCCCTTGGCAAACAACAGTTCTGGAAAACAACCTAAATGACAAAAAAAAAAAAAAAAAAGTTAAAGAAGAAAGGTCTAGACAGAAGAAATATCTAGATTATCCCGAGAGGGCTTGTGATGGGAAAGGTTTCTGAAAGTGAAAAAGTGCAAATAGAAGACTATGGAGAACGTGAGCTCACTACTGAATAAAGTAGGTGTTTGAGAGGTGCTTAAAAGATGCAGAGATATGGTGCTCAGGGACATGGTTTAGCATCAAACTTGGTAGAATTATGTAATACTTGGACTCAATGATCTTCAAGGTCTTCTCCAACCAAAAAAAAACCCCTGTAATTCTATGATTCTATTCACTAGACTAGGATATTTAGGTCAAATAGTATTTTTCCTTTATCACTATTAAGAAGAGAAATTTCTCATTTGTTGACTGAAGCATCTTAAAAGAGAAAATATTAAAATACTGATAATATTATGATAAATATTCCCAGATTAATTTTACTTTCTGTTATTACTTCTCAAATACAAAACACAGACAAAATATTATGAACTCTGTTTTCTTCATTTGTGAACAACAAATAATGCAATTCTCTTTAGAATACAGAAAATTGAACTTTTCCAGAAGTGATGATAGTCATAGAATTACAGAACTGTTTTGTTAAAAGAGAACTTTAAGATAATCACCAAAGCGCCATCTCCACATGTTTTTTTTAATACCTCCAGGGATGTGACTCTTTTACCTCCCTGTGCCGCCTACTTTAATGCTTCACCACTTTCCATAAAGGGACTTTTCTAATATCCAGACTAAACCTCCTCTGGCATCATTTCAAGTCATTTCCTCTCATTCTATCTACTGATACTAAGGAGAAGATGCCAACACCTACTGTGCTACAACCTCCTTTCAGGGACTTGTAGAGGGCAATGAGGTCTTCCCTCAGCCTCCTCCAGACTAAACAACCCCAGTTCCCTTAGCTGCTCCTCACCAGTACTGTTCTCCAAACCCTTCACCAGCTTTCTTGCCCTTCTCTGGACATGCTCCAGTTGCTCAGTGTCTTTCATGCAGTGAGGGGTCTAATACAGATTTTGATATTTAACATTATTTATAGCATGGAAACAGCCATTTTTAAGGATGTGGAAATTAGTTTCTAACAGAAGTGTGAAAATTTCTGCAGAACTGCAGAAATAACAAATAACTAATGAGTGATAAAGTTGTCAAGCAGGGTTTGCATCTTGCATGCATGTGGTTATGATGCTCCAATGAGTCCTACTGACTTTATCAGAGCAGACAAACTTCCACACTTAAGCCAAGCACAGCTTTCTTCTTGTGTGACTGTCAGAAGGATTGGTGATAGGTTCTTTTCCTAATTGCTGATCTTTTCCTCACATTATGTTTCAAACTGACAAGATAACTTCATGAAGTATAGATCTGGGGAGACCTTATAGCAACATTTCATTATGTGAAAGCTGTAGAAGGGCTGTGTAGAAGGGTTTACAGAGACAGGATGAGATGCAGTGGTTTTTAACTGGAACAGGGTAGGTCTAGGTTGGACATAAGGAGAAAGTTCTTCACAATGAGAGTGGTAAAATACTGGAAGAAGTTGCCCAGGGATGTGGCTGAGGCCCCATAGAATCATAGAATGGTCTAGGTTGGAAGAGACCTCAAAGATCATCCAGTTCCAACCCCCCACCATAGGCAGGGACACCTCCCACTAGATCAGGTCGCTCAAGACCTCATCCAGCCTGGCCTTGAACACATCCAGGGAGGGAGCAGACACACCCTCCCTGGGCAACCTATTCCAGTGCCTCACCACCCTCACTGT
>VWZI01020847.1:498656-594574 GCA_013396835.1 Psilopogon haemacephalus | reverse complement strand
CTTCAATTACAGTGGGCAGGTCTTCACTTCCCCAGACCTTACTTTTGCCCTCTGGAATTTGGACATCATGGCTGGAGCACTTACTGCTGAAGACTGAGGCAAAGAAGTCATTGAGCACCTCAGCCTTATCCATGTCCCCTGTCGCCAGCTCTCCATTTCCCTTCTGAAGGGGTCCCACGTTCTCCCTAGTCCTCCTTTTCTCACTGATATACCTGAAGAAACTCTTCTTGTTCCCCTTAATGTCTCCAGCCAGATTCAACTCCAGCTGTGCTTTGGCTTTCCTGACTTGATCTCTGCTTCCTCGAACAATATCTTATATTGATCCCAGGTTACCTGTCCTTTCTTCCACTCCCTGTAGGCTTTCCTCTTGCGTCTAAGTGTGTCCAGGAGTTATCCATTCATCCATGCAGGTCTCCTTGCATTCTTACCTCCCATACGTGGAGATATTCAAGATCAGTCTTGATGTGGCCCTGAGCAACCTGATCTAGTTGGGGATGTCCCTGCTCACTGCAGGGAGGTTGGACAAGATGACTTTTGGAGGTCCATTGCACCTCAATACAATCTGTGAATCTGTTAATCTTTATTCTTACTTATTGCATGCAAGTGATTTAATCTAACAGTTTTTCAGTCACCTGTCCATGCTGATAACATATGTGAGCTTACTGGACTCTCTTGATTCCAATTTCCTACCCCAAAAGTAAATAACCTCTAAAAGATACTCATAGGAGATGACAGATGATGTACTAAAGATATTTTTAACTGGCTGAAAAGCAGAGGTATTTGTGATTCCAGTGACTTTCTAGATAAAATTTGCAACCCCTAACTGAAGATTCAGATTTCACAGTATGCTAAGGGTATGAAAGGACCTCTGGAGATCAAATCCAAGCGCTGTTCCAAGCCAAGTTTATCCTAAAGAAGTATTTTGAATGTCTCCAGAGATGGATATTTAGTACATAGTGCATCTTTACATTAAGAATATAAAAATATTCTATCCCACATAGTTCATGTGAAAGGATAAATTGTTAAGTGCTGCTATCATCACCCTTGCAAGTGGATTTTTTGCTGTGAATGTTAATATTATCTCCAATGTAAATACTAAAAAACTCCATTTCAAACAAGTTCATTTTATTAAATAGAACTGCTTCTCTATTCATAAATGAACCTTTAAAATTACTTTTTTTTTTTTTTTTTCTCACTGCAAAGTCCATAATTTATTAAAGCCAGGCAGAAAATATTGATTGTTCAGCATCTGTTTTTTTTTCTGGAACAAAAAGGAACGTATTACTCAAAAAAAAAAAAAAAAAATTAAAACATGAGCATCTATAGTGATAAAGAATTATGATTTCTTCTACCCTCAGCACAGTGTAAATTGCTTGTAATATCCTTATTTCATTCTGTGTGCTAGAATCTCAGTGCTACACCTAAGGATTATTCCCATAAATTGATGCGAAGACAATTAAGAGTTTCTGCTTTGGCAAATCAAGCCATTCTAAAGGAAAGAAAGGAAAATCTTCATATTTCTAGAAAGAAAAGGAACTCTTCCATAGAAGCTGATACTGTTCACTGTTTCTTCATTCTAAATCAAATGTTATTTTATATCTGTGATTTTTTTCCCCTAATTATGCTTTCAATAGAGGAAAGGCTACACAAAAACATTTAACATCATATTTAATAGCACTTTTTTTTATTCACGATTACAATATGTAGGAAGGAAATTAAACGGTAAAGGAACATGAAGTGTAAAAGAAAAATTTCCTAATGCCTACAATAAGTCAAGCACAGAATATTTGTGTCTTTACTTATACAGCTGATTTGAAAGCCCAACAGGCAAAAAAGCAAAACTATATTTATTAATTAATCAATTATATTTAGAATTGCTCAGTCAGGCAGAAGAAATAATAGAGTTGCATCTAAGTGACAAATTGCTTACAGAATATTAAATTATGTTCCACAATTATTTTTTCCAGACTCATTTATATTAAAATTCAAAGTTAGATTATGTTTATATCAAAATTTCATTTGGTTTTTTTTTTTAATTATTATTATTTGTCTAATTTTAATTTAAAAATATGAATGGTAAGGTATATGGATAAGATAATTAAGCCTCATCTTGGCTTGGACAGTTTGATAGGTGGGCACAACAGAACCTCATGATGTTCAACAAAGCAAAGTGCAGGTCCTACACCTGCATCAGGGCAATTCCAAGCACAAATACAGGCCGGGCAAGGAATGGCTGAAGAGCATTCTTGAGGAGAAGGACTTGAGGGTGTCAAGTGATGAAAAAACTCAACATGAGCCAGCAATGGTCACTGGCGGTCCAGAAGGCAACAGTGTCCTGGGCAGCATCAAAAGAAGCATGACCAGCAGGACAAGGAGGTGATTCTGCCACTCTGCACTCCTCTGGTGAGACCTGGAGTACTGCATCTAGTTCTGAGACCTCTAGAACAAGAAGGACATGGAACAGCTGGAGTGTATCCAGAGGAAGACATGAAAGTGATCAAGGGTTGGAGCACCTCTCCTATTAAGACAGAGTGGGAGGGTTGTGGCTGTTCAGCTTGGAGAAGAGAAGGCTACAGGGAGACCTTCTAGAGGTTTCCAGCACCTGAAGTGGGCTACAGGAAAACTGAGGAGGGATTTTTAACAGGGCTTGTAGTGACAGGAAATGGACTGAGGCCAGAAGAAGGCAGATTTAGATTAGATGATAGGAGGAAATTCTTTGCAGTGAGGGTTGTGAGGCACTGGAACAGGTTGCCCAGAGAGATTGTGAATGCTCCCTCTCTGGGCATGTTCAAAGCCATGTCAGACAGGACTGTGAGCAACCTGGTCTAGTGGAAGATGTCGTGTCCATGGCAGGGGTGTCAGAACTATGTGATCTTTAAGGTCCCTTCCAAACTAAACTATAGTATGATTTTTGTTCTTTATATGCAGACAATGACTCTAGCAGCTGAACAGTAGTAAGCTAAGAGTTAACTAGCAGAATTTTTTTCCTAATCTCTAGATTAAACAACCCATGTGTTATTTTATTTTCCCCCAGATGACTACACCTTCTTTCACCTTTAACTTCTTTGTGACTTTGAATTCAGAGAAGATCTGGAACACTGAAAATATTCCTTCTGTAAGTTACACTTCTGTGCAGTTAGATTTCTATCTTTAGAGTGCAGCAGGTTAAGAAAAGGGACTTTGAAATGTGACCTCCATATCTGATTCTTTACATATTCCTCCCTTGAAATTCTATCGTATGGGAAAAAGAAGTCAGATACCATCAGTAATTTAACTGACATCCTTCTGAATAACACCCATCAGTTTTTTTCCTATCTGGACTAAAACATAGGAAAATTTCTGGGCATATGCATTATTAGTATATATGTACATGCTCAATGTGTATACAGAAGATCTTCCTATGTTATTTTTCCATCATAACAAAAAGAAAAGAGCACAAATGATTTTACTATGGGCTGGTTTAGAATTTGTAAATATAGTTAAAAGAAGATGTTTGGATTTTTTTTTTCCTCTCCAATTTCTAATAACTTGCTTAATATTTGTTTTCCTTACACTCAGAAATACAACTGAAAATATATTTTAAAGGTTTTTATTAATATAGCATTAATTTAAATAGTAAGAGTAGATTTGAGAAGCTCGGTACTGGTTTAGTAAATATAATTCTTGAAATATATGTTTAAAATTGAAATTTTAAAAGTATGTAACTACATTATTACTTTTTCTCTTCCTCTCCATAATATATGGCAAACACAAATATCAAAGTTTCTGATACTGACTGAAGCCCCACTAGCAGAAAGACATTGAAGTGCCGAAGCACATCCAGACAATGGTAATGATACTAGTCTAGAGAACAGGTCTGGTGAGGAGCATCTGAGAGAGCTGGGGTTGTTCAGCATGGAGAAGAGGAGGCTGAGGGGAAACCTTCTGGCTCTCTACAACTCTGTGAAAGGAGGCTGGAGTGAGGTGGAATTTAGTCTCTTCTCCCTTCTAAAAACTGATAGTGTAAGAGGAAATGACCTCAAGCTGCACCAGGGGAAGTTTAGATTGGATAGTAGAAAAAAGTTATTGACTGAAAAGGTTCTCTGAGACTGGAACAGACTGCCCATGAAGAAGGTTGAAGCCACATCCTTGGAGGTATTTAAAACACAGAAATTTGGTGCTGAGGGACATGGTTTAGCCCCAGGTTTGGTAAAGTTACAGATTGGTTGGCCTGAATGCCCTTAAAGACCTTTTCCAAACAAAATCATTACATCATTTATTTTTGTTTAGCTCCAGACTTAGTTAAGGTAAGCATTGGATTCAATGATCTTGAAGGTCTTTTCCTACCAAAACAATTCTATGATTCTATGTTTGTTTAGCACCAGATATTGTAGATTTTGATAATGGTTCAACTTAAAAGACCTTTTCCAACCAAAACAACTCTATTACTCTATAATTTTATATCAACTATGGGCCTGAAAAATAATCCTTCTGTAATGTAAATCATCAGCAGAGCAAAGATGCTTTGTGTTCTGCATAAAACACCAAGATGTTATTAAATATAACCACTTATGTGGCCCTTTTAGAGTCAATAAGCAATGAACACAGATAAACAAGAACAGAATGGAAGATATATTTCAACATAACCAAACTCAAGGGGAAAACCAGATAATTCTTGTGGTTTTGGAGAAATTCAGTAACATTTGGTACATAATAACAGTGAAATGTTTCTTAGAATGCAATGATCCATTGCATTTAAATAGTCAGGAATAAATTAAATTTCTTGATTCAAATATCTGTTTTTTTCAAGTTAATATTGCAGTTTAAATAGCTCCACAGATAGTTCTTGAAGAAAGATAAGTGTATTGACTCACCAAGGGAATGCTCATTTTACCCTGTTGACTGTTTAGGGAATTTAAAATCACTTTTCTCCAAGTTTAGACATAGCAGGAGCCACTTATTTGATAACAAAATCCAGACATCAGTGAGTTTCTGTAACAGTCAGAAGTTGCAATTTCTCTTTACAGGAAGCAAACTGACTTTTGTTTCCTTCAGGGGAAAGAAAGTGAGGTTTTCTCATCAAAATAAGGACAAAAAGTGACATAAATATTAGAATAAACCACAGAATCATGAAATCACCTTGGCTGGAAAAGGGATTCAAGATCATTGAGTCTAAACATTATCAACCTCTATCAAGTTTGGTGCTAAATCTTGTCCCTCAGGGCCACATCTCTGTATCTTTCTAACACCTTCAGGGATGGAAATTCATTCACCTCCCTGGGCACCCCACTCCAATCTCTGAGAACCCTTTCAGTGAAAACCTTTCTTCTAAGATCCAACCTAAACTTCCCCTGGCGCAACTTGATGCCATTTCCCCATGGGCTATCACTTTCTACAAGGCAGAAGAAACCATGACCCACCTCATTCCAGTCTCCTTCCACAGAGTTGTAGAGGGCCCGAAGGTCTCCCTTTGACCTCCTTTTCTCCAAACTAAACAACTCCAGTTCCCTCAGCCTCTCTTCATCAGGCCTATTCTCCAGACCTTGCACCAGCTTTATTGCCCTTCTCTAGACATGAAGAGTTATGAATAATGTAATGAATGATGGAGAAGATAGGAAAAAAAACAACAGATAGATCTGTTGAAGAAATGTGTAGACATGGCACATAAAGACAGCTTAACACTCATCATCATGCTGGATTAATATCTAGGTTTGATGATCTTAGAGGTCTTTTCCAACTGAAAGAATTCTACTAGTCTATTATTCTATCATCTGACAGAAAGAAGGAAAGCACAGAAACAAAAGTTTGCAAAAAAACTCTTGCAAGAAACCACCATTCTCAGAAGGTCATTAGCATACTGGGGGAAAAGGAAAAAAAAAATAAAGGAAGAAAAAAAAAAGAAAAAAAAGCCATGTCAATTAATAGAATAAATATTTTCCTCATTATGTCCCCAAACAGAGTGAGAAAATGCTAGATTGAGCCTTGGGGAACAAAAATTTCTTATGAGTATGCAAAATGCTACAGTTCTGCTGTGTGTTTTGTTTGTTTTTTGGGTTATTTTTTAATGACAGTGTAATATGTTATGGATCATTTGCTTTTTTGTATGAAAACTCTATTCAGCACCCAAAAAGGCATATGCTGCTATCGGCATGTGTCACAGTCCTTTCCTTCTGACAGCTGGCAACTAGCAAATGCCAGTCAAAACACAAAATGTCAAGCTGAATTTCCTACCCCTCCCTCCCCCAATAAACCTGTTAGTTTGGATAATAGCACCTAAATAAACTTTGATAAAATGCTTCCATTATTCTCAGATGTAGCAGGAAAATAATGACAAGTAAGTCATATTAACCATTTAATAATCATAGTATCATAGAATGGTTTAGGTTGGAAGAGGCCTCAAAGATCATCCAGTTCCAACCCCCTGCCATAGGCAGGGACACCAAATGATGTTAGATTAGGTATTAGGAAAAAAATCTTGACTAAAAGGGTGGTTCAGGCATTGGAACAGGATGTCCAGAGAGGTGGTTGAGTCATCATTCCTGGAGGTGTTGAAGAGACGTGTAGACATGGCTGGTTATGGAACTGTAGAATTGGTTTTGTTGGAAAAGACCAAGATCACTGTGTCCCGAAGTGCCATGTCCATAGGTCTCATAAACAGCTTCTGGGATGATGACTTCAATGCCTGACCACTATTTCACTCAATGTTTTTTTCCTAATATTAGGAAATTATTCATTGTCACAACTGGTGCTGTGGCAGAAGTCCCAGACTGGACTTGGTGGCAGATGGGAGCCAGATTCAGGAGCTGTGTTCTGGAACTGGATTCAGGAACTGTGACTGAAGGCAGAACAGACAGACTCCTCCTCAGACATCAGCCATTGATGTCTTGACCCTGGTGACCCCTCAGCTTTACACCTAAGATGCTGTCCATGGGATGGAATACCTCCCTGGTCAGTTGAGGGTCACCTGAACTGTCTGTTCCTCTCTTCAGGTATAGCTTTTTCATCTGCAAGCTGAGGTGACATCCGAAAAGGAGCAGTGTCCTTGATCTGCAGCCTACACCTTGACACTAACTCTCTCCATCAGCATTCTCACTACTAGCAGCAGCAGCTCCTTGTGGGAATGCAAGAAGGAGAAATATAAGAAACAAAAATAATAAGCTGTGTAGAGAGTGATCCTTTGTTCCCAGAAGCTACAGGATGCCTCCTCCATGGGAGAGAAGTAGTGGAAGAGTGGCAGGGGAAAACAGGAGATGAGAAGGAAGAGTCTGTTAGAATAACAAGGTTGTACATAAATTCTATTATGTTAATGCTCTGCTCATATTATGGTATAAAAGGTAACTCCAGCTGTAATGAAGTGGGATTCTGCTTTGCCCTGGTGAAGTCCGGCCACATTTCTCTACAGCTCCTATCTGTACAAACGTGCTCTGAGCTGCAGAGAGTGCCACACCTGAGCAGAGACTGAGATGGGAAAGGAAACCACTGAGCAGAGTCAGTGCTGGGCTAACCCAAACCAGGACATTGATTCTTATAAGTTATTAGGGTTAAAAGAAGACAAGATGACGTTTTATAAAAGAAATTGTTTACCCTTATAGGAAAACTTTGTACGAAATCACTTAATAAAACTTTCAGGTGATTTCTGAAATAAATGGTGAGAAAGGCTGACTAATGCAAATAGCACAAGATGTAGAATGCTGCTGACTTCATTTAAGTATTGTTTGAGTTCATATATTCTTAATGTTAGGCCTCCTGACTCATGCTGGTTGAAAATTTCAGAACCAAATGCTACTCAGAAACTGAACTTTTTTTTTTTAAATAATGCTTTTTATCTAGTTTGAATTGAAATTGATTAGCATGTTTTGAGAGTCTAAGAGACATTTTCATGCCAGTCAAAGATCTCTAAACTAATCTCTGCAAAACCTACAAGAATAGTTTAAATGAATGGTTTAAACCTCATCAGCAAGATTTTTTTCCAAGATGCATACAAAAAATATTAATTGCATTAGAACCATAAAATCATTCAGGTTGCAAAAGACATTCAAGATCACCAAGTCAAACCATTAACCCTACCGTAGCATGTCCACCACTAAGCCATATCCCCAAGTGGCCCACCTACATGGTTTATTAATAATTGTAGAGAGAAGAAGCCAGGTTAATGTGTTGGGGTTTTTTTAAAGTAATATATTAGGAAAAGTGGTGAAATGTAGACTCATATAATATAAACTGGAAGGGACCTTAAAGATCATCTAGTCCCAACCCCTTCCCCCTATCATGTGCAGGAACACCTTACACTCACAGAATTACAGAATCATAGAAGGTTAGGGGCTGGAAGGGACCTCAAAAGCTCATCCAGTCCAACCTCTCTGCCAGAGCAGGATCACCTATACCAGATAACACAGGAATGTATTCATGCGGGTCTTGAATATATTCAGAGAGGGAAACTGCACAATACCCCTGAGCAGTGTGGTCCAGTGCTCTGTCACCCTCACAGTGAAAAAAAAATAATTCTTCATGTTTACATGGAACAACCTATGCCTCAGTTTCCACCCATTGCCCTTTCTTTGTCTTGTCCTTGGCTCCCTCCTCTTGGCACTCACCCTTTACATAAACATTAATGGGGTCATTTCTGACCACTAGACCAAATTGTTCAAGGCCTCATCCAACCTGGTCTTGAACACCTGCATGGAGGAAGTGTTCATGCTGCTGTCATGCCATCTTCAAAATGCAAGTGCTGGCTGGAGCAAAGTATTATAGAGCTTGAAGCTCATTGTAACATGAGAAGCTTCCTGTTCTGGTTGCTGTATTTGGTTTCTGGGCTGGCATGTGTTGTGGTGGGGGTGTGTGTGTGTGTCTGATTTCTCCTTCTGCATTTTGCCATGCTTTTTCTGCAAACAGGCCAAGGTAATTGTGCATTGGACTGTCTCATTTTGATAAGCAAATCTCTTTATGTCAACAAAAGATTTTTTGTGTTACTTTCTCTCACTTCTGTTTTGGAAGAAAATGGGCTATCTTAAACCAGAATGAGGTAAAGGCTGAGGTACTCAATATCTTCTTTGGAGTCATGGAGTCATCAAGGTTAGGAAAGATCTCTAAGATCATCAAGTACAACCATCAACCTAACACCACCATGCTCACTAAATCATGACAAAAAAGTGCCATGTCTACATGTTTTTCAAACACCTCCAGGTATGGTGTAAAGGGTTAACCCCTCCTGGAGAGTGGTCTGGACCTGACCCCAGGTCCTCCTTAGTCCTGGGAGTAATTTGAACCTGATCCTAGGTCATCCTGACTCCTCTCTGGGGATGGTCTGATTCTGACCCCAGGTGCAGTGGTTAGCCCACTCCCACTTTCTGTCTTGGAACCCTATAAAAACAGAGGAACTTCATGTTTCACTATATCTCTGACTTGCCGCACTTGCCAGCAGCATCCTGGTTCCTGCTGCTCCTGCTTTACCACATGGCCAGCCAAATGTGTAAAATACCTTTATTTATTGTTAAAGTTTTTTTTTTCTTTTAACTTCCAAATCAAATCTAGATCTATTCTTTGGGCGTTTTACCCCTTTCCACTCTCTATATCTAATTCCTTTCTTTCCAAAGAGGAGAGAGGGGAAGGCATCCTGTTATTGTATTGTTCTGTTAGGCTTTTGGGGTCTGGGAAGCTTAACTAGAATCAATACAGATGGCGATTCAACCACCTCCCTAGGAAGCCTGACCACTCATTCTGTAAAGAAATTTTTCGTTGTATCCAACCTAAACCTGGTGCAACCTGAAGCCATTTCCTCTCATTCTGCCTTTAGTTATTTGGGAGAAAAGAGCTACACCCATCTCAATCCAACGTCCTTTCAATCAGCTGTAGAAAGCAAGGTCTTTCCTCAGCATCTTCTTCTCCAAAGGAGGAAAATGCTAGCTAGAAGATGGTATGCAGTAGATAAAAGCAGCCATGAGGTTATGATAAATCAAACAATACTGGAACAAACTCCAGAAAGTCCTTTCTAGTCATTTCACAAATGACAGTGTCTGATTACTGTGTTTAACTTGGTGGATGCTCAGATGGCTTCCACATGACTAGTACCTTTGAGCTCACATGATTTCAGTGCACAGCCTGGCAGCGCAGTGAGCTGGTCTGCAGCCATCTCCTCCTTCTGTCTTGAACAGCTTACTGCTCATGGGATGCTGCTTAAAATGGCTTGCTATTGTGGCATTTAAATTTTGTTTGCTTGAAGATAGAACATCAAAAGCTTTGGCACTAAACCAAGCGTGATCAAAAGTATCCTCAAAGTGTCTTTATGGGCAGCTGTGCTGCGGTGTGTTGTGTTGGTTTTTTTTTTTTTTTTTCCTAGCATATAAGAATTACTTGGGCATTTATCTATCACTTATGTTAACCATGGACCCAGCCCATCACAGCTGGGCATTCATTATTAACACCTTGATAGACATGTAGTCAACAGATCTTAAGGACAAGACAGCTTGCCACCTCATCTCACACAGAGGAGAGCACAGCAGAACACATATAAAGTTGATAAAGGTGAATTATTTGTTGGAGAAAGAGACAACATTGTAACATGAGACGAATATAGTACCTTCATAAAAGCAAATGGAGCAAAAGTAATTACTTTTAACTCAGAACTCCTGGGCACAAATCAAAGTATTGCCAGAAATGCTGAAAACCCACAGATTAGAGATGGTAAATGGACAAATCTTGGGGATTTACAGTGATCAGCTTTTCCTCTTGCTAGAGGAATACACAAAATTGTTGGGCTGAAGTCATGTTTTGTCCAGCTGCTTAAGAAATAAATCTGGGAGTATTGCTATGTCAATTTTTAAATGGGTAAGGGGACAAGTCAGAGGTTAATTTGTAGGAGCCTTCCAGTACCTGAAGGGGGCACACAAAAAAGCTGGGGAGAGACATTTTATAAGGTCTTGCAGTGATAGGACAAAGGGCAATGGCTTTGAGCTGGAAGAGGGTAGATTTAGACTGGATGTTAGGAAGAAATTCTTTACAGTGAGGCGTTCAAGGCCAGGATAGTTGGAGCCATGAACCACTTGGTCTAGTGGAATGCACCCCTGCCCATGTGAGTGGGAGTTGGAACTGGACGATTCTAAAGATCCTTTTCAACCTAAACCATTCTATGCACCTTCAAATTTGAGAGTCCAATCCTGAGACTGTGGAGTCAACACAAATGCAGTTTGATCCTTATACCTTTAAATAATTAATTCCTCCTAAAAAATGATCAAGAGTTAGGACCAATAGCATAGGCTCTTAGAAAAACTGTGTGTGTCTGTCTCATATAAATATGAAAACAAAGAACAACAACTAACCACCAAAAAAACCTGCTATTCTTTCATGAAAAGGACCACAACCACCTCTTAATAAATGGGCAGGTAGAAGACCTAATTCCCTTCCTGAAAACAGCTTTACTAATTTGAAATAGTGGTTTGATTATGTGAAATTATATGTTATGCTTATGATGGTAACGGGGTTTTATAGCCTCTTCTGAAAAACATGCAATGAAAGCTCCTTTTTGGAACTCCTGTAAACAGAAAAGCTACTGATAGTAAGGTATGAACAGAGGCAAATCTCTATCCAGTTACTTATTCTAGAATAATTAGTGGGGTGCACATTTTGAACAACTTAAAATAAGTGGTGGCATTAACATTTTTACATTAATTTAGACTACAGAAGGCAGAAATAAGCTATCATCTGAGAGGCACAGCAGGGCAGGAGCCAGGACGCTAAGCTAGGAAGTCAGGATCGGGTCCAGACAATCAGTAATCATAATCAGCTATGGTGGCAACGACACTGACAAACCATCAAGGCCAGCTGCGACATGTCATATCAGAAGGTTTGGACTTCCCAATTTGTCCTTCTTAAGGACATAGTTTAATGTTCTCATTGAAAATGTAAAAAGCATTTGTAAAAGCTGAACACACCGATGGAGAAAGTTGTTTTGTCAACACAGAAAAAGATTGTTGGAGCTCCACTTGAAGAACTGAATGAAGTTGTAGAGGTGGCAGCAAATTTGACACTGGCAAGTGAAAGAAACTGACAAAGCAACAATAAAGTAGCAAAATAAAGCCTAAGAATAAATTTGAAAATCAATTAGGGTTGTTTTGGAGGATAATGAGTGAAATGATCTGCAGTGAAATTTAGCCTGGAAAGAAAATTGCAGTTTCAATATGTCAGAGAAAGAAAGTACAGTAACAGCAGCAGGTAAAGAAATTCTAATTTTTATTTTATATAGATTTTGAAAACTACAATTTTGTAATCTGCGTGAGCAAGTGGTCAAAGAGCCATTTCTATTCCTACCTCACTATATTAATTTTATGTATAAATAGGTTACATTTAAGCTACTAATGTATATATATTAGAATGTGGCTATACCTCAGGCTAAATATGTCACACATGATGATTTGTCACTTAACTGTGAATCACATTTTAATTCTTTCTTGTTGTGCACCTATCAATCAAAGCCTGAGTGGTGGGTGTTTTTTTTTTTGTTGTTGTTGGTTTTGTTTGTTGTTTTTTAGTCACAGTTTACAAACTTAGTGCCTGCATTTTTCATATGCAAGTCAGAACTTTTCCATTGACTTAAGTGAGGTTGGGATCTTAGGACAATGTTGATTTGTGTCATATTTAATTGAATGATTTATGCAGTGAAGTGCTATGAATACAGATATCAGTTTACGCATGCAGATATGGAATTCTAAATGTGCCATTCATAGGATGAAACAGTAGATTTGATGAGTTATGCACTGCAAACAATTCTTGGCTATAATTTTATCAGCCTGAAGAAAATTAAAAATACTTTTTGAGTTTCTGTCTAATCACTCTTCTTATATTTCCACAAAGACCTATAATAATTTTATTTTATTTTTTAATGCTATAGCCAAATTTGGTCTTAGCTTGCCTACAAGGAATGAAATCACATCATTAAATCAATTCTGGCCCTTTGCCAGGGCAAATTATTGGAGTCTTCTTCTATTAATTCATAAGCTTGGACAACTCCAAAACCTGTTTTTCCATTTTAATTGAAATTAATTACATAAAAGGTGCACCAATTTTCAGAAACAAAACACCCTTTGGAACAGCAGGAAAAAAAAAAACATTCAGTACAACTGAATCCTATTCATCTGTGCATGATCACGTAGCACGTCTCTTTTTCTCTTCAGTAAATGGCTGGTCTGTAAGACATGGAGGAAAAGGAGAAAAAGGTTTTAGAATCTTTGTCATGTCTCTTGTGCATCAATATTGTTCTGTCTCTTGTACTATTTATCCACTCCTTAATTGGTTTCAGCTCCCTAGACAGCAAGGTCCTGTGACTATGTAAAACATCTGAAATATATCTTTCCTCCCCGTCACCCCCTTCCTGCTTATTAGTAGTTCTAAAGATTCATAGGTGGAATACCTGTCAGGATGAAATGTTCAAGTTCATGTATTAGCCAAAATTTGCATTTGTTTTTTCTTTTTTTTTACTGAGGTTGATACAGTATGAGTGCATGCTTTTAAAGACACTAAGACAAGATAACTACTCATATAAATGAAGTGCTGCAGCCTAAATCTTCTGCAGGATATTTTACACGCTGGAAGGCTCATTTTTGAGCCACTTTTACCAAAAAAAAAAAAAAAGAGAAACATCTTATTTACTCTTTCTTTTTCTCCCCAAAGGGAAAAAAACCCAAAACTTTGGAGCTTTCTGAATATCCTTGACATACTTGACATACCCTGAAGTTTTTCAAATAACAATATCTAATTGTTTTGCCTGACATTTGGTGTTCCAGCATCTAAAATATAAAAGTTAAAGATGAAGAAAAAACCCCAAAACTTTGGAGCTTTCTGAATATCCTTGACATACTTGACATACCCTGAAGTTTTTCAAATAACAATATCTAATTGTTTTGCCTGACATTTGGTGTTCCAGCATCTAAAATATAAAAGTTAAAGATGAAGAAAAAAAAGGCTTGTATTATTTTACACCATGCTCAAGCATAAATTGCTAAGTAGTATTATCCTGTTGAATTACATCATGTCATGTTTTTTTCACTTGGTTTGCATCATCTTTACTTTCTTTAATGTTGGCTTTTCAAGGTTTTGTTGTTGTTGTTTTTGTTAGTGTGCATAGCAGTTCTTAAATTGATGTGCCAAATTCCTAGTTGAATATGTAGATGAAGCTTGTATGCCTGCCATCATATTTTCCTCTAGGGTACCATTGAATAATACAAGACAAAAATATTTTGTTCAATTTGGCTTGGAACAAGTGGAACAAATAATATTTTTTTAAAAAGGGTTAAAATGCACATTTCTGTTGACTGTATTAAAAAAAAAAACAAACAACAAAAAAGAGAAATGGAGTCAGCCCAACAGCTATATCTTGGGAATGTATCTTTCAAACCTTGTGAAATACTCCTTTTAGTCACTTTCCAGTGCAGGGTTTATTTTGATATAGGGCATGTAAATCTTACCCTGCACCATTCCATTCTTGCCATAATAATGTTAAATTTAGTTGGAAGTCATACTCAGTCTTGGGCAAGTTATGATATCTCTTTCTAATACTTTGTCTCTAGAGTTATGGTGTTATGACAGAGTAATATTTGCCAAGTCTTGACAAAACAAGTCATTAGAAATATTGAATTTGTGCCTCTCATGTATCAAATGCCCAAATATGTAAAACTAAAACAAGAAATGCACTCATTTATTATTAGTCTTGAGTGTGCTGCCAACACACAGGATCTAATACCCAACAGCATTTCTAGCTTCTTATTGTCCTTTCTTCTCCAACAGCTTTTCTAGTTTCCTATTTTCTGTCTTCCTTCTCCAACAGTACTTAAGGTGTTTTTTTGTTGGATTTTTTTTTTCCCCATATTTATTCTCCTTAAGTACACTGGCATGCACTAAGTTAGACAGTTAATTGCTCCCTCCATTTGTTCAGGGCTACCCAGAGGCCAACACTGGATCCAAGACCAAGTATTGGGAAAAAAATCTTGACTGAAGAAGTAGTCAGATATTGGAACAAACTGCCCATGAAGGAGTCACAATCCATGGAGGTGTTTGAAAAGTGTGCAGACTCGGCACTTTAGGACTCAGGTTAGTGGGCACGGTGGTGTTAGTGTTGGTTGGACTTGATCTTAGGGGTCTTTTTCAACCAAAACAATCCTGATTCTATAAAATTAGGTAGATGGGAATAGCAGAGAGAGACAGGCTGGTGAGTTGTAGAAAAGAGATCCATCAGACTGGGGGAAAAAAACCCAAAACAAACCAAAAAATGGAGATACAGGAATTAATTTTGAAAAATCGACTACTTTTAAAAGATAGGAAAATAAAGAACCCCTATAGTGAGAAAATTAAGTCATATCCTCTAAGGACAAAATACTATATTGTGACAGAGACAGTACCATAAAGTCCAGCACAAAAATAAATCACTTGGCTGTTTTTTTCATAGGCTTTTCCCTGCATCAAGTACCTCTCAGTCTTTCAGCACAAAGCAGACAAGCAGTCTGCATGACAAACAGTACCAGAGGAAAGTGTAAATTTTCCAAGCTGTTGATGATGGAGAAACAGAAAGCTCCAGCATTTTTTCCTCAGAAAAAAAAAAGAAAGGAAAAAAAAAAAGAATAAAATAAGGCAAAACAAGACCTTTTTGGTGAACATTGTAAATGAACATGATTTATCTTCATGAAGAGCAGTCAGGCAAAGAAAGTTGTGAAGGGACATAAATCCTCTGCGGAGCCCTGACTTGAATCTGTGTGACTATGTAAGGTGTGGTTGTAGACTAATCAACCTGTATTATTCATTGTACACAGGAAGAAAATCATATTCATCCAGAAGAGCATAAAAAGATAAAACCGATGGAAAAAAAAAAAAAAAAAAGACTGTTGGAATGGAATGACAAGATGGGCTGTTAGCTTGTCAATGTACCACTGAGCATTCAGAGCATTTATCTAGATTTAAAGAGGCTTTTGTATGCAGATACTGGTTCCCTCTATGCACACTCCAGTTTGACCTGAGCTCCCAGCAGAACAGAGTAGCTGCTATGTTATCACAGAGTGCAAGCTAATGTGCTTGTCTCTCATCAGGGATTACTAGATCATGTATGATAACATGCTGAGGCAAGCTAAGATAATTCTCCATCCAGGAACAGCAAGGCAGCACAAGCTTTAATTTGCCTTCCAGAAAATCCTGTGAACATAACCATCAGAGCATTCAAAAATACTTTGGTAAATACATACAATTTCTGAAAGAATCTGAGCACTGTTTGAAATTTTCAGGTCAAATGATCTATATAGATCCTTTTTTTTATTTTTTTTTTTTTTGGACATGGTGACCTACTGTTAAGTTTCAGCAGTTACAGATCACTGCTATCATACAAAATCTGAGCCTGATATCAAGCTGATGTTCTTTGGCTTTGAAAGGAGCTGTATATGTTAATAAAAACAGCATTTAGAGATTTATGAGGAGTTTTTAGGACTTCCTGATAGAGCTTTAAATCCATATCCTGCTCTGTTTCTCATCATTAGTACTACTGTATTACTGTTAGCACCATATTACTCATCTTCTTGATAATTTTAGATTATAGTAACAAATTTCTGCTTATAAATTTTTGGTTGACGTACATTGGCTTTCTGTTTTGTTGGGGTTTCTTTAAGGTTAAGAATGCTGAATAATAGGCTTCAGTAGTAGTTAATTGGATTGTTCTTACTGATTCCTTGATATTGCTGGCAGAGCATAAGAAGCAAGTGAATTTTTGATCCATTATTATTAAACAGGGGCTGAACACTTATGTATTTATATTATTTAATTAAATATTGAAAATCAAAGCTGAGAGTAAAGGGTTTATACTTTGCAGAGATAGAAGGTAAATAAATAGAATCAGTAAGAAACAGAAGGAAAAATGTTGCAAGGTGATATCCTTAGTTTGAGCAAGATGACACCTTGTCATCCCTTAATCAAAAATTGCTAAATGATAATCAAAGTTTGGGAAACACCTGAACAAATTCTAAATTTAAATGGAAGTGTTCAGTCACTGTAATGGATTTGCTCTGATAACCCTTGCCTCTTCCCTGCTTCCATGCAAGAGCTGAACTATTACTGAAACAAATAATTCCTTTGCATAAGGGACAACAGAGTCATAGCATCATTTGGTCTGTGAATTGCTTGTGGACAATTAATGAGGCATGAATTATAAAATATTTAGTTATTTTATTTCCAAAAAAACCCTGCCACAAACTATATACAAACCAGTTAAATTTGGGTTCTAATTCAGTAGGGAAAAATCTTCACAAGGATGCTTATGGGCAATTCATTAATTTAGGAGAATCAGAATATTGCAAAACTTTATCCAAAAAAAAATGGCTTTGTCCCACTTATAAATAGGCAGCCTGGAGCCATAGTGAAAGTCTGTTTTACTCACAGCAGGGAAGTACCATTCAGAGATAGTCCCTGGCTCCTTTACAGCAGTGTTGGAGCTGCCTGGCATCTTGATAGCCATTGAGAGGCTTCCAGATCTTCCCTGACTCTAGCAGGGTGCTGGGAAAAAGGTAGGTGATCTCTGACCTGATCCTAGTTCCTCTTGGCACAGAGGTTTGCAAAGGTGCAGGCACGATCTCTTGCAGATGTGCAGAGAGCATAATGTCGGTGGCATTTCTCACCATGTTGTGAGGCACTTAATGTCTTCTCCTGGTAAACTTGAGGCTCTTAAGTTTCCAGGTAGTTCAAGCCCAAAACATCAGGACTAACCTGGTCTAGCAGAGCAGAACACATCCGAGCCAAGAGCGTGAGGCAGAAGCATGTTGTCTGAGAAGAGCAGAATGTAGAGCAGAGCAGAACACACTAAGCACAGCAGTGAGGCAGAGGCAGCACAATTGCTTACAACTTAACTCAATTTATATCATTTGCCTGAGTGTAATGGCTCTTTTGGCCACAGAGATTCACCAATCAGAACAGCATCTACAAAACTGACCATATCAGGTGAATCCAGGGCTTGCTTGCCCTTATTTGGGCAAGGCACTAACAAATACCTGAACGCCTGTGGGTACCTGTTTATCACTTTGGGAGAGAATATCATGGCCCAAGCCTTTGTTTTCCCTCTGCCCTTGTTTCCCCTATCAGCAGAAGGGTGGGGCAAGCCAGGACATCTAATAGGCCTATTAGCCTTCCATGACAGTCTGGAAAAGATCTTTAAGGTCATTGAGTCCAATCATTACCTGACTCTATCAACTCTGATATTAAACCATGCCCCTCAACACCACATCCCTGTGTTTTTCAGTGAAAAAGCTTCTGCTAAGGTCCAACCTAAATCTCCCTTCGTACAATGTTCTTCATCTTGTCATCTCTTCCTGGGGAAACCAATACCCTCTTCTCTCCAATCTCCTTTCAGGTTTCAGGATTTTGCAATCTTCATGTGCATACTCATGTATATGACACATAAAACTGAGCTGCATCACTCTCATTCCAGTTTCATTTGAAGAGCTAATCACAGAATCATAGAATTGTGTCAATTAGAAAAGGCCACATCAGGCTTAGCTTGATGGTTTGACTCAATGATTTCTGAGGTATTTCCCAGCCAAAGCAATTCCATGATTCTATGATTTAAGATCATCAAATTCAACCATTATCTAACTCTACCAAGCCTGGTGCTATGCCATGTCCCTCAGAAATATGTTTCGTTGGCTTTTAAATTAATGGTCTCATTCTCAACCAAAACCTCTAAAACTGAACTCTGTGGACGACTGAACAGAGATGCTGTGAGATGGCTGTGGCTGGCACACATCCCCTAAATAATTTTGTATCCTCAATCTCCAGTGGCCTGAGGAATGTTCATTGCATGCACAGATCACCTCTTGCACAGAAAACTGCATTAACATGCAGAAACTGTGCCAAGGGGATAGCCCTTCTCCTTTATTAATTTAAACATTTTAATATTCTCTATATGCAAAGCATAATTAGAATTAATGGACTTTAGTGCTAATTCAGTGCCCGAAGCGAGCTGGCGCATCTATCTTCTGCATATGATAAACATGAATTTTGAATCCCTTACCACCAGCAAGGCTGGAAGCTCAGATCAGTCTGCTGCTGTAGTTTGTGTCCAGATAAAGATCATATCAACTGACAGACAGAGGGAATTATCATCCTTTTGATGAGATAAGCAATTGGTCCTCCAGGGAGGAAGTAAAACATGACTGAGTTACGCTGATTGTTCAACAAAATCTCATTAATCTATAAAGAAAGTGTATCTGGGATGCAGTAACATCTATCAGAGAGAGAATGAATGTCAGATTTTAGGCTGTTGGATTCCAACAGCTGATAGGCTCTATGTGAAGAAGCATATTCCACATGTGGCAGAAGAGGAAGTACAATTTGCATGCAGTTTGCTGTTTTACATTCACACAAGAATCAACAAAAATTATCATTAAGAAAAACACTCTCTATTCAAGCATTTGTGCTCCACTCACCTGGATAGAAAATAGGGCAGAATGACCATTACACCTGTACATTTAATAGAAAGAAATAAAAGAAGAACAGATAGAATATTAGTAAGAAACAATATCTCAGAGATATGTGAGTGGAAAAACTACACAAAGATCTGGATCTCCAGTTGAGAATTATGTAGCAGTATCTATAGAGTCAAAGAACAGTGAGGCTTGGAAGGGACCTCTGGAGATGAGCTAGTCCAACACTCCTGCTAAAGCAGAAGCACCTGGAGCAGGCCGCACAGGATTGCAAAGTAAAGATGGATTTGGAAAGTCTTCAGAGAAGGAGAATCCATAGCCTCTCTGGGAAGCCTGCTCCAATGCTCTGCCACCCTTATTTAAGTTCAAGTGAAAGCTCCAGCCTTCTGCTTTGTACCCATTGCCACTTCTTCTATCACTGGGCACTACTGAAAGAAGCCCAGCCCCATCCACATGCCCTTTAGATGTTTATAAGCACTGATAAGGTCCCCTTTCCGGCTGCTCTTTCCTGGGCTAAACAGCCCCAGGCCTCTCAACCTCTTGTTGTAAGACAGAGGGTCATCTTCCTGTCCTCCACTGCACTCTTTCCAGCAGATAGAGTACATGTTAGTTTTAACTCCTCAGTTATGCACTCAGTTGGGGGAGGATGCTCAACACTTTTTTTCCTTCCTCTTTAATCAAAGCCACAATTGCTGGTAGTCCATCTCTTGGTCAAACTAGAAGATGTAAGAGTTTTTGTACTTGCCCATTCCTCAGTTCAGTAGGTAACATTTCCAGTGGCAACTTACTTTTCAGTACCATCCAGGCTCTTACACACCCTTACAGGATGAAATCTTTCACAAAACATCTGTTGCCAGAAAGTACCTTCCACAGTAAGCTTGGATCTTTGCCAGTTTTCCATAAAGTTATCTGTTGCAGTGTCTGAAACATTAAATTTCCCACTTGACTAAGTGAAAAAAACTCATTGCTCAGTGTAATAATTTTGTGGATAATTAGTAAGTCTCCTATTCCCTATAATTCATTCTCCTCCTTGCATTGTTAATGTTGCCAGCTATAACATCTACTGCAATAGATTATGATCTTTAGGACAGGTTTTGGATCTGATTTACGTTTTCTGTACCCTGATGATAAAGTGAAGCCTTTTGCAGGATTCTAAATATTTTTCAGGTAGAAATATGTGTGTATTTATAATCTCAGGTGGCAGATGTCTGGATCTTTCCCTGTTCCAACTTAAATTCTCTTCAGTGCCCAAATTCAGATTTAAGCCTTGAAAGGTGTTTTCCCAGAGCACCAGTTCAGATCCAATTTTAGCTCTGAGGACCCTTTTCATAGAATCATAGATTCATAGAACTGTTTTGGTTGGAAGAATCCTACAAGATCAAGGCCATACACCAACCTAAGACCAAGATGGCCATTAAAAGATGTCCCAAAGTGCCTTGTCTACACATTTCTTGAACACCTCCAGGGACAGCGACTTCACCATCTCCCTGAGCAGCCAAACCTAACGCACCAGCACTGTTGCAGTAAACAAAATATCCAACCTAAACTGCCCCTGGCCCAATCTCAGGCCATTTCCCTTCAGCTTCCTCTTCTTCATCCTAAAAAACTTTCTTGCTCACATCCATGCCTGCTCAATACTGAGCCACATCATTTTAGAAAACAGTCTGATTTGAGTTTATGCTGTGGCCACAATATTTTGTTTGTTTATCAGGAACTATTTTGTTCTGTGCTACTGATGCTTGTATAATTATAGAATAGTTTAGGCTGGAACGGGGCCTTGAAGATTATCCAAATCATAGAATCTTAGAATCAGAGAATGGTTTAGGTTGGAAGAGACCTCAAAGATCATCTAGTTCCAACCCCCCACCATAGGCAGGGACACCTCCCACTAGAACAGGTTGCTAAAGGCCTCATCCAGCCTGGCCTTGAATACCTCTAGGGAGCGAGCATCTACAACCTCCCCGGGCAACCTGTTCCAGTCTCATCACCCTCACCATAAAGAACTTCCTCCTAACATCTAGTTTAAATCTCCCTTCTTCCAGTTTAAACCCATTACCCCTCTAGTTTAAATCTCTTCTCTTTCAGTTTCAACTCCATGGACAGGGACACCTCCTACTACACCATCCAACCTGATTTTCAACACTTCCAGGCTTCTTAGTGAAGGGAACGCTGACAACTTCCTTCCCCAAAATAAGATTGTAATCTATATTTCCATCAGGAACATTTGAATTTATTCAAAAGGCATCACTATCCCATCTTGAATTCCCGTTTCGAACATCAGAAATGCCTCAGAAATGCAAATTGTGTGACATTGCCATAGCTATAAATGTCTTATTCTGAGATAATATCAGACTTTAAATCTGTGGCCAGAAAGAAAGTATACTGATAGATATCAGAAAATTGATAGGTATTTAAATCAGCACAGGGTAGGTTTAGATTAGACGTTAAGAAAAACTCTTTACTCTGAGGGTGGTGAAACGCTGGAACAGGTTGCCCGAGGAGGCCATGGATGCCTTATCTCTGGAAATGTTTTAACCAGGATGGACAAGGCTTTGCACAGCTTAGTCTAGAATAGAATCACAAGATCACAGGATGTCAGGAGTAGGAAGGGATCCAAAAGATCATCAAGTTCAACCTCCCTGCCAGAGTAGGACCACATAATCTAACTCAGATCACAGAGGAACACTTCCTGACAAGCCTTGGAAGTCCCAGAGAAGGAGACTACACAGCCTCTCTGAGGAGCCTGTTCCAGTGCTCTGTGACACTTACAGTAAAGAAATTCTCCTTTGTGTTGAGGTGGAACTTCGTGTGCTGCAATTTACATCTCTTGCTCCTTGTCCTATCACAGGGAGCAAGTGAGAAGAGCCTGCACCTCCCCCACTCCTAACCCCAAGCCCTTAGATGTTTATAAATATTTATTAGATCCCCTCAGTCCTCTCTTCTCCAGACTAAGCAGCCCGAGGTCCCTCAGCCTCTCCTCATAAGGCAGTGCTCTTCACCCTGTCATTACAAGACCTTGTAAATAGTCCCTCCCCAGCCTTCCTACAGGCCCCCTTCAGATATTGTAAGTCTACTATGAGGTCTCCTCAAAGACTTCTCTTCTCCAGGCTGAAGAGCCTCAACTCCCTCATCCTGTCCTCATAGCAGAGCTGCTCCAGGCCTCTCATCATGTTCATGGCCTTCCTCTGGGCTGGCTCAAACAGTTCCATTTCCTTCTTTTGTTGGGGGCTCCAGATCTGCACACAGTACTCCAGGTGGAGTCTGATGAGAGCAGAGCAAACGGGCAGAATCCCCTCTCTTGCCCTACTGCTCTTGCTGCAGCCCAGGACACAGTTGCTCTCTGGGCTGCACACTCACACTGTAGGCTCATGTTGAGCTTTTGGTCAACCCAGATCCCCAGGTCCTTTTTCTCATGGCTTACCTCAGCCATTTGCCACCCAGTGTGGATTTGTGCTTGGGATTGTGTTGACCCAGGTGCAGGACCTTACACTTGGCCTTGTTGAATTTCATGAGGTTGGCCTGGGCCCACCTCTGCAACCTGTCCAGGTCCCTCTGGATCTATCCCTGCCCTCTAGCAAGTCAACTGCTCCACACAGCTTGGTGTCATCTGCAAACTTGCTGAGGGTGCACTCGATTCCTCTGCCCACATTGCTGACAAAGATGTTAAACAGCAGTGGTCCCAGCACTGACCCCTGAGGGATGTCACTTGTCACTGGTCTCCAGGTGTACATTATGTATAATGAGAAGTTTCCCTGTCCATGGCAGAAGGGTTGGAATTAGATGGTCTTGGAGGTCTTTTCTGACTGAGACAATTCTATGACTGCATGATAACAGACAAGGAGCCATAACAGTAGGTGGTTCTGTATTATTTTGCCTGGTAAATGCTCTGTAACAATATCACTTAATATATATCTATTTTATTTATTGTTCTTTTTAACACCCAAAGAGCTCAAGCCTTTCATTTTTGTCCTTTTCATTACACACCTCTAAATTCCAAAAGCTTGCCTAAATAATTTCCTTCTAAACTTTTAATCGCAATGTATGGATCCTACCTTCCTACTAATAATGATCCCACAGATCTTGGTGTCAAGTTGTAGGAGTTTTATTCCTGATATCACACATAATTAACTAAATTTCTTTGTGCGTTTTGATGCAGTAACCATTTTGCATATCTCTTCTACTGCTCATTTTATTTCTGCAAGTAGTACCTGCCATGCAGACAGGAAAGATCTGCAGAATTTCATTCTTATCCCCTTTGATCCAGTAAGCCTGCATGATCCCCAGTGCATGTCTGTCAATCACCAAGCCTGCATATAGCATCCCATCTTTCCCACCAGGCTGTTGGACTAACTGAAGATTTGCACAGTGCTCAGTGTCACTTTTTTATTTTAATTAGGCTTTGATAATAAATTGAGGAAGAAGACAGCAGATTGATAGCTGCAAAATATCCACTCTGAGGGCACCACTCCAGCTATGAAATCAAAGATTTTAAAATTCATGAAAAGTAGTAATTCTCCAGCTTTTCTCATCAGCTCCCTAATTGGTTCATAATCCTGCTGGTTTATGAACAATAACTTGTGATCTAATATTCATTTTAGCCATTGCAGACATGAAAAAGGGGTCTCATATTTTTCATTAGTATTTAGCTCTTCTCACTTATAACCCCACCTGCAGCAACCTGATCCATATTCACAGAATCATTAGAATGTTTCATTTGGAAAAGACCTCTAAAATCATCAAGTTAGGAAGAAGTTCTTTCCAGTGAGGATGGTGAAACACAGGAATAGGTTGCCCAGGGAGGTTGTGGATGCTCCCTCCCTGGAGGTGTTCAAGACTAAGTTGGATGAGTCCTTGAGCAACCTGTTCTAGTGGGAGGTGTCCCTGTCTATGGGGGGAGGCTTGGAACTTGATGATTTTTGAGGTCCCTTCCAACCTAAACCATTTTATGATTCTATAATAAATCCAACCATCAACATGACACCACCATGGACACTAAACCATGTCCCCAAGTGCCATGTCCACACATCTTCTGCACAGCTCCTTGGTGGCGGCTCAGCAACATCCATTGGCATCCTGTTCCAACACCTGACCACTCTTTAAAGAAAGAAATGTTTCCTAATGTCCAACTTAAACCTCCTGTGGGAAAACCTGAGGCTACTTCCTCTCACCCTATCACTTATTGCTAGAGTAAAGAGATCAACCCCCCACTTTATTCCAAACTCATCTCAAGAAGTTGCAGAGAGGCAAAAGGTCTCCTGTCAACCCTCTATTCTCCAGACTAAACAACAACAGGTCCCTCAGCTGCTCCTCAGCAGACCTATTTTCCAGACCCTTTGCCAGCTTTGTTGCCTTTCTCTGGAACCTCTCCAGCACCTCAATGCCTTTCTTGCACAGAAGGCCTCAAAAGTGAACCCAGGACTAAAATTGTGGTCTCCTCAGGGCTCAGTCCAGGACAACAGTCACTTTCCTGGTCCTGCTGGCCGTAGTACTGTTGATCCAGGACTGAGTCCTGTTGGGCCGCTTGGGCACACTGCTGGCTCATGTTCACCTGTCTGTCAAGCTGCACCCCAAGGTCCTTTTCTCCCAAATAAAACTGTGCTGCAAATGAAACTGTACCCAGGTGTCACATTACATTTAAACACAATCTTAATAAAAGTAGCTGATATTAGGCAGGACATTCCTAATGCCAAAATACAGAAGGCATACAAGCTCTAACATTTCCTGATGTTGCAAGAAAGCATAACTGAAGCTCAAAAGCAGCTCTTCCTCAAGCTACTCAAGATTCATTTTTCACCAGCAGTCTCTACCTGTCCATAAAATATTAGAGAACAAAAGGTAGATTTTAAAGGAAGTGTTATGAAATTTAAGATGTCATAGGAGATATTGGAAGCAGTAGATGCCCTTTAATCATGAGCTTATTTTTTTTTTCTGGTGCTTTTAATCCTTTAAATGGTTTATTTTAAATAAGGAGAGCTAGTCTTTAGAAAACTCATGTGCTTCTATTGCAGCTGAAGGTCAAACCCCAGAATAATTACTATTAATAATCAATTTATATAATAAAATACAAGATTTTTTTTCTTCACTTAGGCAACTGAAGAGCACTATTATTGTTCACAATAACCTGTTTGACCTTGCTCCATAATGAGCATGAATCATTAAAATCAATAGAAACTAAAAATAATTAAGCATTTTAAGTAACAAAACATAGTTGCTTGTATGGTTTTTGACAGAGAGGTATGAAAATTATTCTGTTGAAAGTAAATTTCATATGTTCAAAACAACTTAATTTCAGATCTCTCACCTTTATATAATTCTTCCTTAATTCTCTAAACAGCAGAACTGTAATTCTAATTCTCAAAATTCTATTAAAATAGTCTCCAAACACAAATATTTCTTCTAAAAGAGCAGCACAAAGTTGTTATTGTTCTTTCCCCCTCCCTCCCATTTTTTCCTGTGTGCTTTATTTATCACTCTTCACAAGAGCTTCATAATCACTGAACGTAAAATTCACCAGTAAAAATTCCAAAGTATTTGCAGTGGATCATAGAATTGTGGAATTGTTTTAGTTGGAAAAGACCCTTCAAGGTCATCTATTCCAACTGCCTGCAGTGCACAGGGATATCTGGAACTAGAGCCAGTTGCTCAGAGCCCCAAACAACCTGACCTGGAATGGTTCCAGGCATGTGGTGTCTACCATTTTCTCTGGACCAGTGGTTTCACCACCCTATATATCAGAAATTTGATCCTTATATTTAATTTAAATCTCTCTCTTATAAATTTAAACCATGACCTCGTCTCTTGTCACAACAGGGTCTTATAAAAAGACCATCCTCATCTTTCTTTTCAGCCCCTTTAAGTACTGAAAGGCCACATTAAGGTCTCCCTGGATTATTCTCATCTCCAGGTTTACACAACCCCAACTCACTCAGCCTAGCTGGTAATGTAATCCTGCTAGATTTTCAAATGATTCTAGCCTTTATACTTCAAAAGTTCTCAGGAACCAGATGAAAATAAAGGATCAATATGAAAAACTTAAATACATCCCAACAGAGATTTGAAACTATGTTCAACAGATTTTTCTGTGACAAGTTTTCATGAACCTTCCCTGTCCTAGATGATCCTGCCTTGGCAGTGGGGTTAGACTGGATGATCTCTGGAGGTCTTTTCCAGTCCCTAACATTCAGTGATTCAGTGAGCCCAAGCACAAATACAGGCTGGGCAGTGACTGGCTGGAGAGCAGCCCTGCAGAGAGGGACTTTGGGGGTGCTGGTGAACAAGAAGATCGACATGAGCCAGCAGTGTGAACATGCAGCCCAGAAAGCCAAGCAGAGCCTGGGCTGCATCAGGAGAATTGTGGCCAGCAGGTCGAGGGAGGTGATTCTCCCCCTCTACTCTGCCCTGGTGAAACACCACCTGGAGTACTACATCCAGTTTTGGAGCCCCTATTGCAAGAGGGACGTGGAGATGCTGGAGCATGTCCAGAGAAAGGCCACGAGGATGATCAGAGGGCTGGAGAACCTCTCCTATGAGGACAGACTGAAAGAGTTGGGGCTGTTTAATTTGGAGAAGAGAAGGCTCCCAGGTGACCTTATTGTGGCCTTCCAGTATCTGAAAGGGGTCTAAAAGAAAGCTGGGGAGGGACTTTTTAGGCTGTCAGGTAGTGAGAGGATTAGGGGGAATGAAGCAAACCTATGGGTGGGAAGATTCAGATTGGATGTGAGGAGGAAGTTCAGCATGAGGGTGGTGAAGCCCTGGAATGNTTTTTTTGTACAATCATTACAGTTGGAAAAGACCTCACCGAGTAGAACCACCACCCTAACACCACCATGACCTTAACATCATATCCTGAAGTGCCATGTCTACCTGATTTTTGAGCACCTCCAGGAATGGTGGCTCCACCACCTCCCTGGGCAGCCTGTTCAGTCCATTGCATAGAAGTTTTCCTACTTCAGCCAATTGTTGGTTTTATTTGCAAACCTTGTTAGTATATTCTACTAGATTTCATCAGTAAATGAAGGTCAATATGGATCATGAATTTGCTTTACTGCTGATTTTCATCTATGAAATAATTTGTGAAGCAGTTGAGATATTGTGTCACCAAATAATAGATTTTACATTCTGCATTTAACATTTTTTTTTAATAAGTTAATATCATATGAAGGTAGGAGGTGACAAGAAGATAATCAGGATACTAATGGCATCTCATAGGTAAATCCTATAATGATAGAATCATTATTAGTTGGAAAAGACCACCAAGATTGAGCCCAGCCATCAACCTAAGGTTACCATGAACATTAAACCATGTCCCAAAATAACATCTCCACACATTTCTTTAACACCTCCAAGAGCAATGACTCCACCACCTTCCCAGGCAGCCTGTTCCTATGTCTGATCACATTTCCCATAAAGAAATGTTTCCTATTATCCAACCTAAACCTCCCTTGCCAAAATTTCAGAGACCAACCTCACCTCACTCCAACCTCCTTCAGGGAGTTGTAGAAAGCAATGAGGACTACCCTTAGCTTCCTCTTCTGCAAACTAAACAACCCCAATTCCATCAGCTGCCCTTCATAAGACTTTCTCTCTAAACCTTTCACTAAGATCATCTCCCTTCTCCTCACACAATGGAAGAAATAATTCTTGAAGAGACAGGCAAATTTATGCAATGTTGTCAACCGTGTGCCTTAAGTACTTATGAAGACAATTGCATTTAATGTAGTAGAACCCATTGAAGTGTTAAGCTGCTCTCTTTAAATATAACGCTTCACTCCAAATTCACAGATTGCATTGGGTTGGAAGGGAGCCTCAAAGCTCATCTTGTCTAACCCCCCTGCAGTAAGCAGGGAGACCTCCAACTGGATCAAGTTTCATTGATTTTGACCATGGCAGAGACTTATGAAGTCATTTCAAAGATAGCAGGTAGGGGGAATAAGAAAGAAACTGCAACTGACTAAATAGGTCAAATTAGAAGATGAACAAATGACAGAGTTTGATATAATTTCTCCAATAGGCTCTGCAGTTTGAAATTTCAGGTTTTCTCTGCACAGATAAGGACACATTGACAAGCACTGCCCTGACTTCTCTCTCTTCCAACACAAAGACATGAATAAAATTACAGACTATGCAAAAACGACACGAAATTTGTCCCTGTCTCTGCATTTTGACACCTTATTTTTGCCTTTAAGAAAGGGAGGGGGGGAAGTAAACAACAACAACAACAACAAACACAAAAAAATCCCCAACTCAGTGGCTACATTTGAGCATGATAACATCTCAATAACCCTGAAAATACATACTTGAAACTAAGGTGTAATTTATGGTGCATTTCAGAGAACAGCTACTGAAACCCAGGCACAGTTCCAGCGCTGATATTGCAGTGTAATCAGAAGACACTGAACTATCACACATGTTGTTCCTTTTCTAATAGTGAATAATAGAAGACCTTTTAACTTCTAGGGAACTTTTTGGTGTGGTTAAGTGAGGTGTCCTAATAACCATCTATTTCTTAATACAGAAGACTGTACCATTTTGAGGCAGTGAGTGTTACACTCACCACGGTGAGTGTTTTCTCATTCCAAGAACGATATTGAGGTGCTGAAACATGTCCAGAGAAAGGAAAGGTAGTTGATGAATGGTCTACAGAACAAGTGTGATGAGGAGAAGCTGAAGGAACTGGGGTTGTTTAGTGTGGAGAAGAGGAAGCTGAGGGCAGACCTCACTGCTCTCTACAGCCACATGAAAACTGTTAGCTTTAACACATCCATGTCTTTTCTGTACTGAGGACTCCAGATCTGGACAAACCACTGCAGGTGGAGTCTTGCTAAAGCAGATCAGGACAATCATCTTCTTCAGTTTACTTTTTAATGCAGCTTTCTGGGCTGAAAGAGTACATTTCTGGCTCACATCCAAATTTCATTCACCGGTATCCCCACGTTCACCTCTGTAGGGCTGCTCTCCATCTATTTATCATCCAGTCTATACTGGTACTGATCATTCACCCAGCATAGATGCATCACTTTCCACTGACCCTGTTGGACTTCAGTAAGCTACATTTAGAAAGAAATTACATTATGGATTTTAAAAGTGTTATTCCTTTTGCTTCTGTTTTTTAGTTTTTCATTTTAAAATTTACTCTATGCAGATCATAGAATTGCTTTGGTTGGAAAAGACCACTAAGATCAAGTCCATTATAGGCATTGCTGACACTTGCTGATTCAAGATTTTATAACACCCTACAGTCATTCTAATCCACCTGATTATAACATACAATTTCCTAGCACAAACCTCTAGATAAATATTTGAAATGCACTTTTTTTTTTTTAATATAGTCATATAGTTGGTAAAGATCTTTAAGATTTTCAAGTTCAGCCATTAACCCAACACCATGCCCTAAAATACCATATCTATGTATTTCTTGAACACTTCCAGTGATGGTGACTCTAACACTTCCTTGGGGAGCTCTTCCAATTCCTGGTCACTCTTTCAGTCAAGAAATTATTCTTAATATCAAATCTAAACCTCTCCTGACACAATTTCACATCATTCTCTCTTGTCCCATCTCTAGTTACTAGAGAGGAGAGGAGAGATCAAGATTCACCTCAATTCAATCACCTTTCAGGGAGAAGGTCTTGCCCTCAGCCTCCTCTTCTCCAGACTAAACAATCCCAGGTCCCTCAGCATGCACCTCATAAGACCTGTTGTTCTCAAGATCCTTCATCAGCTTCACTGTCTTGCTCTGGATCCCAAAGGGTTGTGTATTTATGGTCGATACATCATTCCATAGTGGCTGCTATCATCAGTCAAGAGTGTTGTTAGAAACAAAAACAAAAACAAACAAACAAAAAAAAGCCAGAAATATTCCAGCAAAACAATATTGGATGGTTTTCAGAAGCATTTTCCCAAAGATTTTTTATTCCCTTTCCTTCTGGACTGGCAGCCATCTAGAGCATGGTGTTAGCTAGTGATTCACTGTGTGTTATCTATGCCTCACTGCATCATGTTCTTGGTAGCAAACAAGTAGAAATAGCATAATGATTTTTTTATTGATCCTTGTGCTGCTTCTATCTGACTTCAACTGTTTGAGAGACTTGACATAAGACTTTAATTCCATCCCATGCAGATTCAGAGTGGGATTGTATGACTCCTAATATGTTCTATAGATCATACCATAGAATAGAATAGAATAGAATAGAATAGAATAGAATAGAATAGAATAGAATAGAATAGAATAGAATAGAATAGAATAGAATAGAATAGAATAGAATAGAATACAATATCATACCACAGAATAGAATAGAATAGAATAGAATAGAATAGAATAGAATAGAATAGAATAGAATAGAATAGAATAGAATAGAATAGAATAGAATAGAATAGAATAGAATAGAATAGAATAGAATAGAATAAGCCAGTTTGGAAGAGACCTCCAAGATCATCCAATCCAACTTATCACCCAGCCCTATCCAATGGTACTAAGTGCTCCACGCAGTCATAAATACCTCCAGGGATGGCGATTCCACTGCCTCCCTATGGCAGCTGGAAGGGACCTCAAAGATCATCCAGTTCCAACCTCCTGCCATAAGCAGGGACACCTCCCACTAGAACAGGTCACTCAAGGCCTCATCTAACCTGGCCTTGAACACCTCCAGGGAGGGAGCAGACACAACCTCCCTGGGCAACCTGTTCCAGTGTCTTACCACCCACACTGGAAAGAACTTCTTCCTACCATCCCATTTAAATCTTTCCGCTGCCAGTTTAAAACCATTACTCCTCATCCTGTCATAACAAGACCTTGTGAATAGTCCCTCCCTAGCCCTCCTGTAGTCCCCTTCAGATACTGGAAGGCCACTCCGAGGTCTCCTTGAAGCCTTCTCTTCTCCAGGCTGAAGAGCCCCAACTCTCTCAGCCTGTCCTCATAGCAGAGCTGCTGCAGCCCTCTGATCATCTCAATGGTTCACCTCCTCTGAACTCACTCCAACAGTTCTGTGTCCTTCTTGTGTTGGGGCCTCCAGAACTGAAGGAGTTGGCTGAGAATATGAAATGACAAACATCAATCAATGACCACCTGAACAATAAGTATCCTAGAATAGTAGGAGTTGGAAGTGGCCTCTGGAGATCATTGAGTCCAACCTTCCTGCCGCAGCAGGATTACCCAGTGCAGGCCACACAGACACTCATGCAGATGGGTCTTGAAATCCTTCATAGAAGGAGACTCCTTAATCTCCCTGGGCAGCCTGCTTCAGGGCTCCAGCATTCTCAGAGCAAAGAAGTTTTTCCTCATGTTGAGCTGAAACTTCTGTGTTTCAGTTTGTATCATTGCCCCTTGTCCTATTGCAGGACATTGCTGAAAAGAGACTGGCTCCTTCCTGGCACCTACTCTTCATATATTGATGACCATTAATAAGTTTTTCTCTCAGGCTTCTCTTTTCCAGATTGAGCCATCCCAGGTCTCCCAGCCTTTTCTTATCAGATAGATCTTTCAGTCCCTTCACTGTCCCCATAGCCTTCACTGGACCTTGCCACTATAGCTCTGTCCCTCTTTAACTGGGGGTCCAGAACTGGAAGCAATACTCCAGATGTGGTCTGAAAGAAGGAAGAGCAGAGCGGGAGAAATTCCCTTAATCTGCTGGCCACACTTGATGAAATACTATTGGAGAAAGATTTAAAGAGGTGAGGTGGAGGTAACCTGGAAGAAGACTAAAATTGTACCAGTTGTATTAATGAAATGAGAGAGTTTGAATGATTCGTTGCAAGAAACTACTGTAATCCCACTCTCACTTTGAGCGAATACCAGATACCAGAATTTAACTCTTATTGCACATCCTTTACTTGAACTTGTCTAATATAAGCGGACATCAGGAAGGTAGATCTTCAAATAATTGCTGCCTTGAGTTTGGGCTTTTCTATCAGTGAATGAATATTTTTTTACCTAAATGATGAGTCAGGAATAAAAGTTACATATTTAAACTGATGAACTTTATGGCAATCAACATAATAGCTTTTTACTGGAACTGCGTCAGAAGTAAATTGCTCTCATGATTCTCTCTGAACTAATTCCAAGAACAAATTCATTTTCTGTTGTGTTCCAAAAATTCCAGCCCTCTGCAGGGTACAGTACAGTGTGTAAAACTGCAGAGTGAGGTTTGCACATTTTCTTCAAACAATGATTTAGAAAATGGAATGGTTTTTTTTCCTTCATTCTTCCCTTATCTTTTACACTGTCTTTCAGTTTATCAAGTTGGTTTTTTTCCTTTTTTTTTTTTCCCCATATAACAGACCAAAGGATTCTGTGATCACTGAAAGGAGCAACATATTGCACAGGGTGCTCCAAATGTCTTGCTTTTAAAGGCAAGAAAATATATGATTTTTACATATATTTTTTTAAAAGCAAGATTTTCATCAACAATCATAGAATGATTTGTGTTGGGAGGGACATTAAAGATGAATATTGGAGCTATTTTCAAGAACAAGATTCAACATATAGATACTACTTTGTTTCTGCTTAATTGAAAGCAGGAAAAAAATATAGAGAGAGTTATGTTTGCTGACACTGAAGGTAAAATTATGATCAGTTCAAGTGTAAAAAATCAAAATTCATATAAAGCAAACTCACTAGCCACTTTAGAAAATGGAAAAGAAATCAGCTAATGTTCTAGATGCCAAGGAATCAAATGCATTTCTTTGGAGAACATGATATCTGCTGACCACAATTTCAAGAAATACTCTTTTTTTTTTTTTTTTTTCCCTCATCTCTGCTTTCCTAATGTGACAAACAAATATGGAAAGAAGAGGTACAGACATACCTTCAAACACCCTGGATCTGACAGGATCAAGAGACTACTTCCAGTACATTTAGTTCTGTGACAGCTCAAAAAGCAAAATTTTTAGTAGATTACATGCTGATAGTTTTTTTTTCCTCTTCTTGCTTCCAAAATATTTTTTTCTCCCTTATGGGCACTTTTCATCCATGTCTTCTGCTTTTTTTTGTCCCAAAATACTTCAAGCACAATAAGTAATCACTTTAGAGCTCAATGTTTTGTTAATCAATTTAATCCTGCAACTAAAGCATAGGTAATTAGCTTCTAGCATAGGCAATTTCTTGGATTTAAGTATCTAAATGCGTAGGTGAGGTGTGTGTAGCATTAGAAAGATCATATTATGTTTAAACTACATATTCATAAAATCATTTCGGTTGGAATGGATCTTTGGATCAATGAGTCCAATTGTTCTCTAATTCTACCAAGTCTGGTGCTGAATCATGCCCCTACGCACCATACATAAGTGTCTTTTAAATGCCTTCAGGGATAGGTACTCAACTGCATCCTTGGGGCACATGTTCTAGTCTTTGAGAACCTTTTCAGTGAAGGTATTTCTTCTAATATCCAACCTAAACCTCCCCTGGTAGGACTTGAGGCCGTTTCCTCTATCACTTAGAATCATAGAATCAGTCACTGTTGGAAAGGACCACAAGGATCACCTAGTTCCAGCACCCCTGACATAGGCAGGGACACCCTACCCTAGATTAGGCTGGACAGAGCCTCATCCAGCCTTGCCTTAAACACCTCCAGGGAAGTGAGCCCAACCACCCCCCTGGGCAACCTATTCCAGGGCTTCACCACTCTCATGGTAAAGAACTTCCTCCTCACATCCAGTCTGAATCTCCCCACCTCGAGCTTTGCTCCATTCCCCCTAGTCCTGTCACTACCTGATAGCCTAAAAAGTCCCTCCACAGCTTTCTTTTAGACCCCATTCAGATACTGCAAGGCCACAAGAAGGTCACCTGGGAGCCTCCTCTTCTCCAGACTGAACGGCCCCAACTCTTTCAGTCTGTCCTCGTAGGAGAGGTGCTCCTGCCCTCTGATCATCCTCGTGGCCTTTCTCTGGACATGCTCCAGCATGTCCACATCCCTTTTGTCATAGGGACTCCAGAACTGGACACAGTACTCCAGGTGGGGTCTCACCAGGGCAGAAGAGAGGGGGACAATCACCTCCCTCGATCTGCTGGCCACACTTCTCTTGATGCAGCCCAGGATCTGGTTGGCTTTCTGGGCTGCAAGTGCACACTGCTGGCTCATGTTGATCTTCTTGTCCACCAGCATCCCCAAGTCCCTCTTCTTAATACAGAGGAGAGATCAACACTAACCTGGTTTCAACTTCATTTCAGCTGAGAACAGTGAGGTCTCCTTTCAGCCTCCTCTTCTCTGGACTATAAAATGCTAGTTGCCCCAGCCACTCCTCATAGTCAAGAGTTTCTTCTTAATGTTCAATCTAAATCTATTCTGCTGCAGTTTCAAACCATTTTCTCTTGTCCTATTACTACTTGCACTTACAAAAAGCCCTTCTCCAGCATTCCTGTAACCCTCTTTCAGAAATGGTGTGAAAACTGTCACCTGATAAAGAAGCCACTAACAGCAGGATTAATTATTAAATATATTAAGAGGTTGTTATTATTATTATCCTTACATATGCACAAGTTTCTGCCTGAAATATATGCTTCAGCAATGTGATTGCTAGTCAAATCTACCCATAACCTTGCAAATTCGAGTGCAAAACTGTGGCAGATAGGATCCCACAAAGCTCAGGCAACCACAGAAGAATAAAAGCACCATCTTTTTAATAATCCATCGAATTCAATTCCAGATAATGCATAGGCAGCCATCTCTGCAGCTCTAAAATGCCAAATAGCTTGGGGACCTGCCTCAGAATTTATTATTTATTGTTCAAAGGAAAAGCTTTCAGAATATGTCAAGAGTTTCTTTCCATTTTCTTTTAATTTTTTTTCCCCTGTCCAACATCATTTAACCAATTTTCTTCAGTTGTCTAAAGTAAGTGTAAAACACAATCTTCCACGATCCTGTGCTTCTGGATGCATGCAAGGAAGACTGTTGCAGTTATACAGTTTCAGTCAGAATTTTTCCTTAATATTTAATTAGCTGTGAAAATAGAGTTCTTCCCTGGAGATTTTGCTGTTTTCCTAGAAAGAGCAATTCACTGCTGGTTCTGGAAGATGAGCTTTCTTCTCTTCAGTACTTACTTACTGTTCTCAGTTTCCTGGCTCAAGCAGCTTTGATCCTGCATTAGGGATCGAGCACAACCTCAGAAAGTTTACCAGCACCATTGAGCTGTGTGGTGTGGTTGACAGACCGGAGGGAAGGGATGTTATCCAGAGAGATCTGGATAGTCTTGAGTGGTTGGCCATTGCCAGCCTCAGGAAGTTTAACAAGGATAAATGCAAGGTCCCACACCTAGGGTGTGAAAAATTCCAAGTACAAATCCAGGCTGGGCAGAGAATGGCTGGGAAGCAGTGCTAAGGAAAAGGACTTGGAATTCTGGTTGCTGAGAAGATAAATGTGAGCCAAGTGGTCACTCACAGCAGAGAAGCCATGTCCTGGGCTGCATCCCCAGCAGTGTAAGGAAAGACTGAGTGAACTGAGACTGTTTACTCTTGAGAGGTGATCTTATAATGCCTATAAATATCTGAGGGTTGGGTGTCAAGATGAAGGTGACAGTCTCCTCTTAGTGATGCCCAGTGACAAGGCAAGGAACAATAGGTACACGCTGGAACACAGGAGGTTCCACCTCAACATGTGGAGAAATTCCTTTATGGTCAGGGTGATGAAGCCTTGGAACAGGCTTCCCAGAAAGATTGTGGAGACTTTTAAAACCCTCCTGGATGCATTCCTGTGCGGCCTGCCCTAGATGATCCTGCTTTTTCAGGGGTGTTGGACTTTGCGGTCTTTGGAGGATCCTTCCAACCCCTAACATTCTGTGGACATCAGGTGGAGGGAAGACATTCTGCCCTTCTACTGTGCTATGATGACACCTGATCAGCAGTCCTGTGTCCACCTCTGGAGCCCCCAACACAAGAACATGAAACTATTATAGCGGGTTCTAGAGGAGGCCACAAAGATGATCAGTGGGCCTGAAGAACCTCTGCTAACAAAGACAGGCTGAGAGAGTTGGTATTGTTCAGCATGCAGAAGAGAAGGCTTCAGAGTGACCTTCTAGAAGATTTCTAATATTTGAAGTGGTCTGGAGAGGGACTTTGGGAAAAGGCATAGAGTGACAGGATGAGGAATACTGGTTTCAAACTGGAAGAAGCTGGACTTAGATTAATATGACGTAACATCCTTCATATATTTTATTTTTTAATTTAGCAGTTAAGTTAAATGCATCCAGATGGGTTTTGAAAGTCTACAGAGAAGGAGACTCAACAACCTCTCTGGGCAGCCTGTTCCAATGCTCTGTCACCCTCACTGTAAAAAAGTTTCTCCTTGTCTTGAGCTGAAACCTTCTTTGTTCCAGTTTGTAGCCATTGTTGCTTGCCAAATAAATACCCCTTAGGTATTTATAGACATTGATCAGATCCCCTCTCAGCTTTGTTCTCTCCAGAGTAAACAGCCCCAGGGCTCTCAATCTCTATTCGTAGGGAAGATGCTTAAGATCCCTAAGGATCCTTGTGGGCTCTCACCAGCAGATCCCTGTCTCTCTCAAATTGGGGAGCTGTGGTCTCACCAGGGCAGAGCAGATGGTCCCTAGACCTGCTGGTCACACTTTTCTTGAATGCATCCCAGGATGCCATTGGCCCTCTTGGCCACAAGGGCACATTGCTGGCCCATGGAGAAGTTGCTGAAAGACCTCATGCTTTGTATGTGTATATTTAAAATTTGTATTTGTTTTTCTTTTTCTTTTCTATTTTTCCTCTTTATTTCCTCTTTTTTTCCTCCTAGGTAAGTGTGATTTGCTCTTCTTCACCCAACATAGTGAGCTGATGAAAAGGTGCAGTTATTACTCCAAGCAGAAATGACACAGGGTGGGTCACAAAAAGGGAGGTTTCAGTGCAAATGCTGCAGGCCACTTTTTATTTTCATTATTTTTTAAATCTCCCTGCTCCCCCATCTGCTTCCTTTCCTCTCCATCTCCTGTTTTCCTCCTTTTCTTTCCATTTCCTTCCTTTCCTCTTCATCTTCCTCTTCCCCCTCATCTTCCTCCTTTCCCTGCCATGCCCTTCCTTTTCCCCCATCTTCCTCTTTTTCTCTCCATACTTTTTTTCTCTATCTCACTCTTTCCAGCACCACGTCCCCTTTTCAACCATACCTGCCTCTTTCCCACCCCACACTACATTTTCCCCTTTTCTCCCCAAACCCAGAGCACCTGGGTTCTGTTGGAGTCTCCTCTCACTCCAGGTGTGACCACTTTGTTCTTCCTGCCCACTCCTCTATTTAACCAGCTCCAGGAAAAGCAGAAGCCCCAAACTTGCCCATCTGGGCAGAGGGATCCTTCTCCCATCATCACTGGTCAGTCCTCATGGTGCATGCTGGGTGAATGGTGAAGGAGACAAAAAGGCTGGGGGGCCTGGTGGCCACCCAGTTACACAGTAATAGGCTTGATGCTTGCTCTAACATCACCCACAGGTGCTGACTGGGCTTCCTTACTTAGGCTGAGCTCCTCTCTGCTTAGCTCCTTCTTTCCAGGCATAGTCTTAATAAACTATAATTTTGCTATTTCCTATAAACCTCCCAGTCTATTTGGAAATACACATCTCCATTTCCAGATCTGTGTGGTGTGGAAGCCTGGCCCATTTTGCTGCCTTGGCTTATTTCATTGCTTGAGCACTAGTAGTCCAAGTCAAATGATCTCCAAGATATTTTACATATACAGAGATTGGAGATAGAGAATTTCCTTTCTGCAACTATTTTTTTCCAAATAAGTAGGAAAAAATATAAATAGGGTAATTTAAAACTTGAAGCTGAGTTCTCAAGTGTATTAAAATACACTTTTCAAGTGAATTAAGGATCTTTTAAGAAGATCCTACTTCATACTATAGTGAACAATATGGTTTCTTGTTTTTTGGGTTTTTTTCGGGTCAAATTTTCTGAGTGTTGAAGCACTGTTTTGAAAGTTTCAAATGAAACCTGGCTTTAAATTAAGTAATGTGACCCCTTTGATCTTTCTGTTGGAGACAGTGATATAACAGAATCATAATTTTGATTGGAAGAGACCTTTAAGATCATCAACTTCAACTATAAACCCACCACCACCATGCCCAATAAACCATGTCCCCGAGTGTTATGTCTACACTTACTTTCTTTTTAAACACCTCAAGGGATGAGGCCTCCACCTGCTCAACAATCCTTTCAGGGAAGAAACCATTCCTAAAGTCCAACCTTAGCAAATACTAGTGAAACTTGAGTCCATTTCCTCTTGTCCATCTAGTACAACTGTACCTTACTGAAGTGTAGAAAACTGATATGAGATATCCACTGTCTTGAGGTATTAAAAAAAAAACAAAAACCACAGGAAATAATTTGACGATACACTTTAACAGACTGCCCAGGGAGTTGGTGGAGTTGCTATCCCTGGAGGTGTTCAAGAAATGTGTAGGTATGGTGTTTGGGGATATGATGATAGTATTGGGTTGAGGGTTGGACTCAATCATAGAGGCCTTTTCCAAGAAAAAAAAAAAAATTATGATAAAAATAGTTCAAAATACTTAACCTAGCAATGAGGCTGACTTCAACTCTGACTTCATCGTATATATACGCTTTGCATTTTATATCAGTGTTTTTAAGGATATATTAAAATAGGTACTATTAAAAGTTGTATTTAGGCCTCCTTCTTTTATTTTTAATTACTTGCCTAAAATCTCAAAAAGAGAAAGCTTTTAAATTTAATTCACAAAGTAAACTATAAAACAATCATCATTCTATGTTAGAAAAGCAGCAAGTGGAAACATACTAACATTGCCATGGTGAATCCGCTAAAGGTTTACAGTATGAGATGGAAATAAACATTGTAGTCACAGTACCCTAGCAACTGCAGTAACTTACTGCAGCAAATTCATTGCTGCGAAGAGATAGAAGCATTCCTGGAAGAAGAAAGTGCAATATTCGTTGAGTTTTCTTCTAAAATAACATTCTGATATTTCCACCATTAAACCTAAGATATGGAAGGTAGCAGCTTATAATGAAACTAAATATAAATTAAAAGAAAATTAACCACTTTAGTTGCAAAGTGGGGTTTTTTTGTTGTTGTTGTTTTGGGGTTTGTTTTTTTTTTTCCCCTTCAGATGTGAAATTGTTTGGGCACAGAAATTTTATGTTCTAAAATGGGGCACATTTGGATGAACGAAATAAGGATCATAGAATTGGTGCATTTGGAAAAGACCTCTAAGATTGAGTTCAACTGTTAACCTGAGGCCACCATGGTCGTTAAACCATGCCCCACAGTGCCGTGTCCACACATTTCCTGGACACCTCTGGCAATGGTGACCCCACCACCTCCCTGTGCAGCCTGTTATGTGCCTGACCACTCTTGCAGGAAATAATTTTTTCCTGATATACAGCCTAAACCTTACCTGGTGCAACTTCAGTTCACTTGCTTTTGTCCTTCCACTGGCTGCTTGAAAGAAACAATCAATCTCCACCTCACTTCATCTTCCTTTTAGAGATCTGCAGAGATCAATGAGGACTGGCCTCAGCCTCCTTATCTCCACGCTAAACAACTCCAGTTTTCTCAGCTGCTCATCACAACCATGTTCCCCAGACTTTTCATCACCTTTGTTGTCCTAGCTTTGAAGCACCAACCCATCCTACAAGGACAAATACCCTTTTAGCAAAAGAAGAAAATGCAAGGTAGAGATGTAAAGTGAAGAATTTCAAAAGATAAAACAAGTTCTACTGAACTTTTAGGCAATTCTGACAATATTGACACTTTATTCCTTTGTGTCTTTTTTTTGCAGCTTGCATCCCCCCAGGTTGGAGGTCAGAAGGAATATTGATTTGAATTAACCATGTGCATCAACTGTAAATCTGCTTGAATAATTCTATCCTGAATTGAAAAGTAAGTTAAAAGGTATATTGAAGTCCTCGTTGAACCAAAATTGTGGCATCAACACAGCCCCCTTGACCAGTTACTGATTCATCTGTAAAGTGACATTTCCTGGCAAGATCTGAATCAGATGAAAGTCTCTATGTTCACTAAAGCCTGCACAGCAGCCTCATGTTACATCTGCTTTTTCATCACTCTTGGCTTTGGCACCACGTGCAGTGAGCACCTTTTCTTTACCTTAGCCTATGTTGGGTTTGTTCCTGAGAAGATCTTTAGGTAGAAGATTCCAAATGAGTTCTTCCTCTTCTGCAGTGAACCTTTGATTCTGATGGAAGATCTGGGTCAATCCAAGGTCTGTTCTAGCTCTCAGTGGCAAGCAGTACCCTGTATATCTGTATAAATTATCATATTTATAAACTGTGGAGGGTGCAGAACATGAAAGGATTCTTCATCTACCTTTTCACCTCAGTTGCATTTTGTTGACCACTATTATGGATTTGAAGGACACACATCAGTAAAGAATTTTTTCTAATGTCTAACCTAAACCTCTCCTGAGGCAACTTCAGGCCATTTCCTCTCCTCCTTTCACTTGTTACCTGGGAGAAGATGCCAACACTCACCTCACTCCAACATCCTTTTAGGGAGTTGTAGAGAGACAAAAGGTCTCCCCTCCAGTCTCTTTTTCTGCAGAGTAAACAATACCAAGTCGCTCAGCTAATTCTCACCGGATCTGTTCTTCAGGCCCTTCAACAGTTTCCTTGTCCATTTCTGGACCTGCTCCAGTACCTCAGTGTCTTTCTTGGAGCGAAGGCACAAAAACTAAACCTAGTACTCAAGGTGTAGCTTCACCAGTGTTGCATTTGGGGAGACAATCACTTGGTCCTGCTGGCTATACTGTTCCTGATCCAAGCTAGGATGCTCTTTACTTTCTTGGCCACCTAGGCACACACTGGCTCATGTTCAGTTTGTTGTTGATGAATGTCCCCAGCTCTTTTCTCTTCTGGGAAGTTTTCCAGACTGGAAAGCCTGGAGCATTTGTGGGAAATGTAGGGAAAAAACTTCGTTAGATTCCCACGTGCCTTTTGTCATCTCTGATCTCCTGCTCATACAACTGTGTAACAAGAGTGAGGATTTTTATGTACTGTAAGCAAACATATTGACAGGTTCTGTATGGCATGCCCTTTGACCAGGCTTTACTCTAAACAGGAAATTGAGTGGCGTCTGTAAAACTTCGATAATAGTTATCACAGTACTGTTCCTTCATGGTCCAGTTTAACATCAGAAAAAGGAAATAGACTTGAAGAAAACAAAGCAAAGCAAACAGGAAAAAAACCAAACAAACAAGCCCAAACAACTCCCCTAAAATAAACCAAAACAAACAGAAACCCAACAACAAGAGAGAAAAGCTCACAGCCAAATTATCAGAGCCTAGAGCTAGGAAGAGAATTTCTGAAGCACTCAGCCTTCATCAGGTACCAACATTACATTACTATAACTTGTTGTGAAGAGTGTTGAAAGCCTGCCCTGAAGAACTTTGCAATCACAGATCCCAAAAGACTAATTCAAACCCAGGTGGAGCACCATCTACTCATTCAAGAAAAGAAAATTCCACAGAGATAAAGCCTCTTGAAGAGGAAGTTCCAGAATTTCAAAAATGCCATCAAATAGCCTCAAGAACTATTGAATAGAACTCATTGTGAGCCTCTTAATTCATTTAAAAAAAAAAAAAGTTAAGAATGGAGAGAGAGGGGAATATGATATAAATATTCCCTTAACAGAGCAGTTTCTAATTAGTTTGATTATATTTCAATTATTTCCTTTCTTGTAACACAACATTGATTATCTTGTCATTTCTTGTAACACCTCTTGATTTTCTCTCTTCTCTCTGACTCAGTATGATGTAAATTAAGGATCATTCCTCTTCTTTTTCACTATTCTATCAGTAATTGTTCTGCTTATGCACGCACAAAGGTGTTTAAGTCAATGACTATACAAAAGATGATAATATTGCTATTCTGTTAATAATTATACACATTCTCTATTCTACCTATTCTTATTGAAGTACAGGAAGTTGGAAATTCTTATTAATTGCAATATTTAACAATTAAAATCTGTTTACTATAGTTCTGTTGATTCCATACCTTTCTTTCTCATTCTGACTTATGAGGTTGCACCTCAAATACTGTGCTCAGTTTTGGATCCCTTGCTCCAAGAAGGACATGGAGGACAGACTGAAAGAGTTGGGGCTGTTCAGTTTGGAGAAGAGAAGGCTCCAAGGTGACCTTATTGTGGCCTTCAAATATATGAAGGGAGCCTACAGAAAAGCTGGGGAGGGACTTTTTAGGCTGTCAGGTAGTGACAGGACTAGGGGGAATGGAGCAAAGGTGGAGGTGGGCAGATTCAGATTGGATGTGAGGAGGAAGTTCTTTACCATGAGAGTGGTGAGGCCCTGGAATGGATTCCCCAGGAGGGTGACTGGGGCCCCATCCCTGGAGGTGTTTAAGGCAAGGCTAGATGAGGCTCTGTCCAGCCTAATCTAGGGTAGGGTGTCCCTGCCCATGGCAGAGGGGTTGGAACTAGATGATCCTTGTGGTCCCTTCCAACCCTGATTCTATGACATATCCGGAGAACATCAACAAAGCTGTTGAAGGGTCTGGGAAACAGAGAGACAGCTGAGGACACTAGGATTGTTTAGTTTAGAAGAGAGAAGGCTGAAGGGAGGCCTTCTCATTATCCCCTACTTCCTGAAAGGAGGTTGGAGTGAGATGGTGAGATGGGTGTTGATTTCTTCTTCCGAGTATCAAGTAATAGGATGAGAAGAAGTGGCCTGAAATTGTGCCAGGGGAGGTTGAGGTTAGAGATCAGGAAATTTTTTTCTTGCAAAAATGGTCAGACATTGGTTACAATGCCCAGTGAGCCATGGAGTAGTTCAGGAAGTGTATGGACATGGCACTTTAGGACACAGTGTAATGACCATAATGGTGGTGTTGAGTTGATAGTTGGGTTACATTTTAGAGGTCTTTTCCAACCAAAACTATTCTGAGTCTTGTCCTTGTTCAATTGTTTCCTTTTATACCTTTATTGACATTGCAATGTGTGACTTTTACTAGTAAAACTGTCATTAACTGTAGAATATTTTCCTTAAAATATGATGAATATTTAGGAAATAATTTTTCTTGCAACATAAACCAATACTGATTTAATACTCCAAGTAAAATCTCCTACTTCATAAGTGAGGTGCTTAAGCAGTTTGATGTTAAAACAAAACTTACTCTTTTTGTGCTCAAGTGTCAAATGTAAGGTTGTACTGTTAAAAACGTGTGTTTATGAGATACTGTTTTATCCAGGTTTTGTGTAGTCAACACCTAATCAGATCACTTACATGTTAAGTAATACCAATGCCTATTCAAATGGATATGATTACTAACATTACCATGAGAAAAGCAAGGAAAAATGCAGCAGTTTCTCGTTTCTTTTCTGGAAAAAGAGAAAAGCAGATATTCACCAAGTAAATTAATAGTAAATGTGGGATTTCATTCAATTTAATCTGTTAAAGGAGTGGTAAATATACATTTCTCACATATCATCTTAGTGTTTATCCAGTTCTAATACAAGGGCACTGGGTTCTGAAGACAAAACACCAAGTGAGTTGGTCATTGATAAATCGTAAAATCAATAAAATTGGAAAAGACCTCTAAGATAAAGTCCAAAACCATTTTGCCCACTGTATTATGTCCCAGAATGCCATTTCCACATGTTTTATCACCTGCAGTGATGGTAACTCTACCACTCCCCTGCACAGCCTGTTTCAGTCTTGGAGAACCCTTTTTTCTCGTCCAATATAAACTGCCTTTAGTGCAAATTGAGGCCATCTCCTCTTATCCTATCAGTTGTTGCTGATAGGAGAACAGACTGACCTGCACCTAGCTATGATCTCCTTTCTGGGAGTTGTAGAAAATTACAAGGTCTCCCCTCAGCCTCCTTTTCTCCAGGCTAAACTACCCCAGTTCCCTCAGCTGCTCCTTCTAATACTTGATCTCCAGATCTTTTACCAGATTTGTTGCTCAACCCTTATTTTATATCTTCAGACTACTTTGCAGACAACTAATTAGTATGAGCAAGATCCAAGTGACACTGGTGATGGAAATGAAAACTGTTTTATTTGAAGGCAAATATTGACTTGCATGAAAAATTCATCTCAGTACCAACATAAATGACTCTCTCAAAGAGGTACTGGGCTTGTCTCCAGAATTACTTCTATCATTTTTTTTCAGCACACAAGGGCAAGCTCAAAGAAATTCTGCACTTAAAAGCTGTTTGGTGTTTTGTTGGTCTTTGTGGGTTCTTTCTTTTCTTTCTTTCTTTCTTTTCCTCTCCTCCTTCCTCTCCTCCTTCCTCTCCTCCTTCCTTCCATCATAGGTCATAGAAAATTCTAATTTTTAGAAAATTTCAGTGAAAAGTTACTCCTATGAGAATCACCAGTCTGAGGTACTTGTAAAGAGTTAACATAATCTCAATATCCACTTATCCAGAGAAATTTAATCTTCAGCACACCTATGGAGCATGTCTTCCTCCAACATCTTTCCATTGAAAATCATATGGCATTCAATAGGTAGTTAAAAAATTTCATATTCTAAAATTCCCTTTGTCTTAGCAGTCCATAGGGGATTTGAATTTAAAGATGTTCAGCTGAATAACTTTCACTCTGATTCTAAGGAGAATTCATTTAGTTTCGGAGATTTCTTGTTCAAACTCATTGTGTTAGCCAAGGGACAGATATTATACATGAGCTTCCAGCCTGTCTACTTGACCAGACTTTGGCAGGGGGAAAAATAAAAAAGTCTCAGACAATACTAGTTTGGAGGAATGACAATCATATGAGTGGGAGTTTGGTCATGCAAATCTAAAAGAACTTATATAAAATATTAATCATTTTATTTTATTTGAATATATATATATTTTAAAAATTGTCTTAATTCTGAGCAATTATCTCATATGCTTCATATCAATCACAGATCATTGCTTGCACCCCATGCTGATTATCCATTCCTGCATTTGTTTTCTCATTGTTCTGTATAACATATTTGGTTGTTGGTCTTTTTAGAGTTGGAAACTTCTGAATGTCTGCCAAATTGAAGCTCTATTCTCTTGATCTCTTTTGGTAGCAGAAGAAAAGACCTAATCTCCTTTCTCAAAGCTGAACTGAAAACGTAGGCTCTCAAAAATTAAAGACAACAAAGCAGAAGGGAGTTTCCTCTGAATGGTGCTGATAAGACCCATGGCAAAGACTTTAGAAAGTGAATCATTTCACTTTCTCAGTAGGATAAGGGGCAATGGTTTGAAATTAGAGAAGGGCATGTTTAGACTGGACATTAGGCAGAACATTCCAGTTTAAATGATAATTAATTTTTATTATCAATTAATTATTAGAAAGGTAAATATAGATTGGACATTAGGAAGAAGCTTTTTACTCTGAGGGTAGAGAATCATTGGAACAGAGTGCTCAAGCAAGTGGTAGAGGCTTCATCCCTCAAGACATTCAAGATCAGGCTTGATGGGGCTCTGAGTAACCTTATCTAGTTGAAGATGTCCCTTATTATTGCAAAAGGACTTGACTAGATGACTTTTAGATGTTGCTTCCATCCCAGTGCACTCGATTAATAAAATAAGTCAATTTTATATTATAAATTGTATGATGCACAGTATGGACTCTTGGAATCCTACTGCAATTTGGATTTGGTAAAAAACTGATCATAGAATCATAGAATGGTTTAGGTTGGAAGGGACCTCAAAGGTCATCTATCTCCAGTCCCCCACCATAGGCAACAACACCTCCCACTAGAACAAGTCACTGACTTTAGATGAGAGGAGAGCAATCAGCAACAGCTTTAACCTGTGCAGCCATATCTTTCCAGTCATGACTAAATCTAATAAATAAATTTTTAAAAACCAAACAACAACAGCCAAAAAACCCCACAAAAAGCTACAATCAACTAAAACCACTGCTTCACTGAATGTGCCATACTAAAAAGGGTACAAACTACAGTATAAGTTGTCTGAAAATTGTCTCCTTTGAATATTGTTCTTGTTGAATAACTACTATTTAGCAGTAAATTGCTCTGAATCGTAAAGATGCTGAGACTCTGCTGTGGGTTTTAGGCATTTTTGTCTTTTTTTTTTTTTTTTTTTTTTTTTTTTTTTTTTGTTCAGAGACAATGTATTTTTTTTTTCTACTTGATTTNGTTCTTTTTTTTTTTTGTTCAGAGACAATGTATTTTTTTTTCTACTTGATTTAGTTGTTTCCCCTAAACCATTACATAAAATTCTCAGGATCCACATTTCAGGAGGCTTAAAAGAGCCAATTACATCGAGTAATTACAGTATAACTTAGAGCAGAATCTCGGCTTAAAATGCCATGGATGTGTGTACATTTTTCTTACTTTTCATGCAGTTGAATGGATTTTTACAAATGTCCCTGAATGTTCTGAAAACATTACTTTGTTAAACAGAGGCCAGATAACCATTAGAAATGTGTACCAACGAGAAAGGAATTCTGATGTGTTACAATGAATTGCTTAATGAAAAATGGTCCCATAAATTAAAACATAAATCTGGTTTAATTTCCTTTCCCATCTCATTTGACTCTCGCCCTTATTCCCTTTATGTACCCTATGGGAAGACAGAGAGGGTCATTGAGAACTTCTGCTGCTCATTTTAGTTGCTAGCCCAGTCATAACCTTTGATATTTTCTTATGATAAAATGCATTGGGTAGGAAAGGACCCTCAAAGTTCATCTTGTCCAACACTCACTCCTTCCCAGTGCACAGGGACACCCTCAACTAAATCACATTGCTCAAGGTCCTATCAATGTTGGCCTTGAATGTCTCCAGAAATGGGGCCTCCTCTACATTTCTGGGCAACCTTCTCCAGTATTTCACCACCCTCATAGTGAAGGACTTCCTAACACACAACCTCTGTCTACCCTGCTCAAATTTAAAGCTATTGCCCCTGTTATCACAGGAATAGGAAAATACTGAATAGCTGGAATAGCTTCTTTGAGCTGCTGCCCACATCTTTTTCAACACAAGGAATTGCAGGTGTCAGAAGCCTGATTTGACTACAAGATCTTCTGCCCCCTCTATTTCTTCACAGATTGAGCCCAATAAAGTGTTTTGATACTACAGCAAAATCGAGTTGTTCCATTTCAACAATGAGGACAATAAAAGTCCTTTAAGATGACAAAACAAAGCTATTTTTCAGTATTTAGAATCCTTGAATTGACTCAGCCTGTCAGGATGTATTGCTTTTGTTTTCCATTTGATTGCTAAGTACAAAGAGACAATAAACCCCTAGATCCAAACAGAGGAAAATTCTCTGGCGAAGGGAAGGAAAACAAACATTTTTATGAGAATTATTTCACAAAATGGGGACGGGTCTCAAGGTGCAGAAAATGCTTAAAGTAGACACTAGGAAAGTTGTGGAGTTTCTCTGGTAAGTATGAATAATAAAAATGAGCTGAAAACAAGCTTCTTAATTTAGGTAGCTTCTGCTGGTAAGTCAAAGTTAGGACAGAATGGAATGGAATGGATAGAAAAGGAAGCAATAGCATAGTGGCAACAACATAGTATTTTTCTAGTTAAGTAATACTTCAGGATTTACAGATTCATTGAATAGTTTAGGTTGAAACAGACTTTAAGGATCATCTAGTTCCAACCCCCTTGCTATGGGTAGGGACACCCTCCACTAGATCAGATTGTTCAAAGCCTCATCCAAACTGGCCTTGGTTTCTGGGACATTTTATACTCCTGAGTGCTCTCTAAAATGCAGTGATCACTTAGCTTAGAATCATAGAATGATTTAGGTTGGAAGGGACCTAAAAGATCATCCAGTTCCAACCCTCCGTCATAGGCAGGGACACCTCCCACTAGAACAGGTCACTCAAGGCCTTACCCAACCTGGCCTTGAACACCTCCAGGGAGGGAGCAGCCACAACCTCCCTGGGCAACTTGTGCCAGTGTCTCACCACTCTCACTGTAAAGAACTTGCTCCTAATATCCAGTTTAAATCTCCCCTCTTCCAGTTTAAACCCATGGAGTAATTTGTGCTTCTGAAAATTTGTCAAAGATAAATATTATAATTTTCAACTATGATCAAATAGGAGTTAGAGCGATTCAGAGTTATCAGTAAAATACATTTGTCAATAGTTTAGTGCTAGCATTGGTATATAAGGTTAGCACAGTGTGACCCTACCTGCATGACTCCAAATTGCCTCTCACTTTTTCATTTCATTTTAAATTAGGAAAATTGGATGGTACGAGCTGGTTTTATATGTTTTAACAGGTCCAGAAATAGTCTGAGGTGCCTAAAAGGATGGGAATGTCTACCTACGACCAAATGTGTAAATACAAAACACTTAACATCCCAGATAAAGATGAACAAAGTGATTACTCTCCTCTCAACATAAGCACGCTCAAGTGGCTAACGGCAAATTCTGGTCATTCAGAAAATTGCCTTAACCTGAAAAGAAAAAAAAAAGTATCACCCTGTACTACCATCTTCTTGTTTCTCTTGCATAGTATGCTGAGGCAAGTATTGCTTACTTGAGAGTAGACAGTAGCTCAGATTTGCATCAATCCTCACTTAAAATAAAATTCTAAGAATAGAAGACCTTCAGAGTTCACCTTGGATACTTGCCTGACAACAACAAATGTATGTTGGAAGAAGATGCTCTCTAGCAGTCTACAGTTGTGGCTTGTTGCAAAGCTTGCCATACAACTTATTAAGAAATTATTAAGAAAGTTATGAAATATCATTTTTTTTTCTGGTTTAGTGGCCATGGTGGTCTTAGGATGAAGGTCGGACTTGATCATCTTAGAGGTCTCTTCCAACCAGAACAATACTATGACTATATGGTTCTAAAACATAGGCCAACCCAAGCTGTCTCCACAATACCCAAAATGAACAACTCAAAACTGTAAATTGTTAGTATTCTGAATTTACAAAATGTTAAACTTCTGTTAACCTATTTAGTCATAGAATACAAAGTTCTACATGTAAAAAATATATTAGTGTATACACACTTGCATGTCTGTACACAGAGAAGAGAAAAACTGTTGAATTTGAGTGAAATTTTATAAATGTAATATTTTTGTTCATTTTCCATGTCACTTTTCTATGGTTACCATGTTTATATATTTCTATGACTAAAAAAAAAAAGATTGAAACCATTTTTTTTTTTTTTAATCCCAATTAATACTGAGGTTCAAACTAAAATTCTCTTTTATTCACATCTTTCGCAATAGTGTGAATTGCATTTGTCTTTATCTTTCCCAGTTCTAGAAGAAAGCATAATTCTGGGTATTAACAGAGCAGGTTTTGCACTTGCTTTCTTACACTGAGTTTAAATTTCAGCACATGATTAAATCTCTGGAACAAACTAAGGGAATTTACTGCAGTCACTCAAAGAGAGATTAAGTAATTCATGAACTATGGTTTCAAAGAGTGGATGTCTAATTTTCATAATCTTCATAGGTACAAAGAAACAGAAGTCCAGCTTTTTTTTTTGGCAAGGATGCATTCTGTAACTTCTTGATGTACATACACTTAACACGAAAGGTATCATCACAAAAGAACACAGAAAACATCCAGACATCTGTAATTGCTTTATTTACTTTTTTGTTTGTTTGCTTAAGTCCAACTCCAAATATTCTGTTGACTGGGAACTGTTAGTAACAAAAAAAAACAATATGAGAAAAAAAAAAAAGCAGTTAACTTTATTTTACTCAACAATTATTTTTCCAGAAGGCAATTCCTATAATATAAAAAAGATTTTATAGACTCACAGAATAATGGAAGTTGGAAGGAACTTTTGGAGATCCATGGGTCTACCTTCCCTGCCAAAGCAGGATCACCTAGGGTAGGTCACATAGGAATGCATCCAGTTGGGTCTTCAAAGTCTACAGAGAAGAAGCCTGCTCAAGGGCTCCAGTAACCTCATAAAAAACCAAGGTTTTCTTTATGTTGAGATGGAATTTCCTGAATTCCAGTTTTTATTGTTTGCTCCTTGTCCTATCACACAACACCACTGAAAAGAGCCTGACTCGCTCTTCTTGACACCCATCCTCCAGATATTTATGAACATTTATAAGATCCATACTCTAGGCTAAACATCCACAGGTGTCTCAGCCTTTATCTTTTATAGATTTTTCTTTCAAGGCAAATGTTGAGTGAAAAATCTCAATACTTTTAGGGACAATAAAAAAAAAATATCCTAAGAATTAAAGTAATAAATAAACCTATGGTAACTTTCTCAGTGTTTTCTATTCACCATAATATTAAGCAATGTGAAAATTATCATAGAATCTGGAAGCCATCAAGTCCAGGCCCCCTGCAGGAAGCAAGGACATTAAAGCATCATAGAATCAGTCAGGGTTGGAAAGGAACACAAGGATCATCTAGTTCCAACCCCCCTCACACGAGATCAGGCTGTCTAAAACCTTATCCAGACTGGTCTTAAACACCTCCAGGCATAGGTCTTTGACCACCTTCCTGGGTAACCCATAACAGGGTCTCACCACCCTCATGGTGAAGAACACCCTCAATTCTATCAGGTTCCTTAGAGCCCCATCAAACCTGATCTTGAATGTCTCCAGGGATGTGGCCTCCACCAATACTTCTTAATGTTCAGTCAAAATCTAAAATAATAATAACAATGATGATGATAATTATAATAACATCAACAGCATTTAAACTGGAATAATTTTTTTAATAAAGGATTGTCAGAAGCTTCTACATCTTTGACTGCAGTCTCCAAGTGAAAAATTACATTTGAGGGTTTCTAAAAGAAGGATGTTTTAAAAGTGATGTTAGGAGCCATGTAAATTTTACTTATTAACACCAGCAGATCAGGCTTTTGGTTTCATTACATCCAAATGCACACCTACAGTAGATTATCCAATGTCCTGCTGAGTTAACAGAATTCTTGGTCTTTCATAGGACTGCAGGTTTCATGCTCCACTTTCTGTCACTTAGGGTTGTGTGTGATGCCCTGATTTCCAAAAGTGCACATAATTAAGAGGAGTCACCCACCCCTGTCACATATGCCATGTTGAATTTCATAATTCTGCAGTGCCCTCAGGCACACAGCAGGGATTACCCTTCCAAACCCCACGTCCTCTGTGTTCTCGCTTATCTAATAAGTACCATCAGTGTTGAATTCTGCTTCAGGCTGCTCTACATTTTGGTGAGCCAACTTTTCAATGCAAAGGCAGCATGGCATATCCTGAGTTAACAAGAACCAGCCCTTCCTAAATAAGGTAGCTATTTCCTTCACCCCTTCTCCTGAAAACAACAGGAAGCATGATGTGGTGGTTCTGCTCTTGCTGATTTCCAAGATGCTCTAAAAATACATAACTGAAATTCATGGTCAAGAAATAGAAAAAGAGAAAAAAAAAAAAAGAACATGACTTTTCTGGTTTATTAATTATTATATAATCATCATCATCATTTGGGATCCTGGGTCTGGTTCTGGAGTCCCCAGCTGAAGAGAGACAGGGAACTACTAGGCAGACTTCAACAGAGGCTAAGAGGATGATTAAGAGATTGGGACACTGCTAGTATAAGGGAAGATGGAGAGATCTGGGGATGTTTAGCTTGGAGAGGAGAAGGTTCCTGAAAGGAGTTTGGAGTGAGATGGAGTTGGTCTCTTCTCCTTAGTATCAAGTGATAGGACAAGAAAAAATGTCCTCAAGTTGCAGCAGGGGATATTTAGATTGGATCTTAAGAAAAGTATATTTTCTGAAAGAGTGACCAGACATTGTAACAGGCTTCCCAGAGAGGTGATGAAGTCACCGTCCCTGGAGTTGTTCAGAAAACATGTGGATGTGGCACTTCAGGATGTAGTTTAGTGAGCAAGGTGGTATTGGGTCAACAGCTGGACTTGCTGTTCTTAAAGATATTTTCCAGCTTGAACAGTTCTATGATTATACAAATCTAAGACTCCTGTCTCAATGTACTTTATAATCTAATTGTTTTTTTGACAGGCAAAGAAGTTGATGAGAGCCTACCCTTTCCATTAACCTCATCACTAGATCCTTTTTCCCACTGATGAATAGAGCTATCCTTTTTTCTTCCAATGACATGTTTACAGAAAGTATTTATAGATTCATAGAATAGTTTGGATTGGAAGGGACCTTGTCATCATCTAGTTCCAAACACCCTGCTGTGGGCAGGGAAGATTTCCTCTATACCAGGTTGCACAAGGCCTCATCCAACCAGGTCTTTACCATGTCCAGAAATGGCACATCCATGAACTAACTCAGCAACCTGTTCCAGAGTCTCACCATCCTCATTCTGAAGAATTTCTTCCTAACATCTAGTCCAAATCCTCCCTCTTCCACCTTCAGTTTATTCACCCTAGTCCTATCACTACAAGCCATTGTGAGAAGTCCTTTTCTAACTTTTTTTGTACCCCTCTTCAGGCACTGGAAGGCTGCTCTAAGGTCTCCCTGGAGCCTTTTCTTTTCCAGCCTGAAAAGCCCCAACTCTCCCAATCTGTCCCCATAAGCAAGGTGCTCCAGCCCTCTGATCAACTTTGTGAACTGCTCTGGACTCACTGCAGCAATTCCATATCCTTTTTGTGTTGGAAGTACCAGAACTGGTTACACTACTTCAGATGGAGTCAAAAGAGAGCAGAGTAGAGCAGAACAAATTCCTACATCTTGTGGGTCTTCTTACTGCTCCCTTGCTGTCTTGAGCTCAAACTAATCTTTGGTTTTCCTTCATCCATTCCTACACGGATGGGCAACCTCATCACATTCCTCCCATCCAACCTGTCACCACTTCCACGTTCTGTGTACTTCCTTTTTGTGATTTTTTTTTCCCTCAGTGTTCATTTCTTCTGACCTTTTCCTGTGCTTCTCTGACAAGAACAGACCAATCTTGTGCCCTGAGGAGCTTGTCCTTGAAGATCAAGCAGCATTTGCATTTGGCAAGAGTTCATCGAAAAGCTACATGATGTTTGACTCAGAATAGCAACTTTAGCATATTTTTCTTTGCATGGCAGTAGTCTGGGGCTTTTTGGTTTTTGGATTTTTTTTTTTTTCTGGAAGCTTGATACCTAGCCATCTAATTTAATTTTCCAGGATGTCAGTAGATATCTAAATATTTGTAGACCTAAAATCTTGCCCTCAGCCTTCTATTCCATATTCCTGCCTTGACAGCATGGGAAAGAATTTTAAGAGGACTTTTTTTTTTTTTTGGGTGATGGAGTACATGTAAATATTAAGGACAGATCCAGTCTACAGGCATTTACATGCAGTTCCAGTTCCACACTGAAATCCAGTTGGTAATTGGAACCTGTACCTAGTTTACCCACAAATGTAGCACCATTTGCTGTGTGAACTTAAAACTGGTAGCATTTAAATTTTTAAAATATTCCTAGATCCAAATTTTATATCTCCATTGTTTTTCTTATTGGAAAATCAGACTTCAGAAATACCTTCACCCAAGAGGGGAAAAAAAAAAAAAATCAGAGATATAAACCCTTGCAAATCTATAAGATTAAAAAACAGTTACAACTTCTTGTCTTTCTAACATTATGAGAAAGTTACGGACAGTTTTGGAATCACAGTAGCAAGCTGTGAATGATATATGAAATGAAATAGTCCTGCTGAGTCTACTGCTGTGCTGTTTGCTATGTCCTGTAGGCATCCAGACACAAGATATTCATACTGGGGGCTGCAGAACAACCACAGTCATGTGAAATTTCAAAGGCAAAAGAAGCCATATATGTGTGTGACAAAGGCTTAGCTTGCAATATGAAACTCTATTTTCCTTTTAACACTCTTTCCCTTGGATCATCACCCTGCTTCTACATGAGACTCCATGGAGAAAAAAAGAATTATGCTCCTAAATAAGCTCCTTAGCATGGCCCTTTACATGTAAAAATTTCTTTTCCTCTTCTCATCACTAGGTAAGACACAAAATTTGGTTTCATGCATGAAGACGAGTGGAAACAGCTTGCAAATGTAAAAGAAAGTAGCTTACAAGTGCATGTATTTGCTAAAGTTTCATAGAATGGTAGTCACAAAATGGCAGGGTTTGGAAAGGATCTCTGGAGATCATCTAGTTCGACCCGCAAGGCTCTTACTACAAAGATCCTATCAATACTACCACTCAAAAGACTTGCCTTGCTTTAGTCATTTTGTGGACTTTGGTGCTATGTTATGTCAATCATAGAATCATAGAATGGTAGAGATAGGAAAGTACCTCTGGAGACCACTGAGTCCAATTCCTTGGTGAAGCAGAATCACTTAAAGCAAGTCACACAGGAGTGCACCCAGGCTGTTAGGTTGACAGAACACTGTACTGAGCTGGCCAGAATTTGTGGAGTCTCATTCTCTGGAGACTTTCAAAACCCAACTGGACATGTTCCTGTGTAGCCTGCCCTAAATGATCCTGTCCCAGGACACCCATGACACCTTTGAGCAATGTGTTCCAGTGTATGTTGGTTTGAGCTAATTGGAGGATTTGAGTGAGAAATTAGACTATTGGCTGAGAGAGGTAAACACAGTGTGTCACTTCACCGAATTTTACTGAGAAAGGAAAAAACATTGTTTTTAAGAACTGTTCTGAAAACAATCAGATTAGCAGACGGCTTCTGACCATTCTGGCTGCAGCTGCTTCTCTTGCATGGTCTCCTTTGTCTCCTTTGTCTTGGTAGCTAATTCAGAGTAAAACTACTAACTCTTTCCTATTACTAATCCCTCTGACCGATCTACTTCAGCTTATCTGCAGCATCAACAGGTGGTGATATAAGACTNTGCTAGTATATTGTGCATTGCTGTAAATATAAAGCTTCATTTATCAACTTCCAGTGTTTTCTGAGTCTTAGCTGGGGTTTAAAAAAGGTGGGGGGGGCAGGTAACTGCTAAACCACTACACAGTGTTTCACCTCTCTTCCTATAAAGAATTTTTTGGTAATATCTAGCTTCAATTAAGTACTTCTACAATTAATTTTATGTAGCTCTGGAGAGGAAAAAAACAGATTAATGGAAAGGCAAACTGTAGTCATGGTATCTTCATGTATATTGGTGTTTCTTTCTGTATATGTCCTACAATCACCATAAATACATTACATTTATTTGCATTTAATTACATGTATTTACATTTATTTACAGTAAAGGTGGTGAGAAACCTGAGCACCTCCTCCCTGGAGGTGTTCAAGGCCTGTCTGGAGGAGGTCTTGAGCAACCTAGCCTAGTGGAATGTGCCTCTGCAGGGAGGCTGGAGCTAGATGATCTTTAAGGTCTTTTCTACAAGAAGGACATGGAACTGCTAAAGGGAGTCCAGAGGAGGGCCATGAAGATGATTAAAGGGCTGGAGCACGTCTACTATGAGGACAGGCTGAAAGAGTTGGGGCTTTTCAGACAGGAGAAGAGAAGGCTTCAAGGAGACCTTATAGTAACATTCCAGTATCTGAAGGGGGCCTACAGGAGGGCTGGGGAGGGACTGTTCACAAGGTCTTGTAATGACAGGACGAGGGGGAATGGGTTCAAATTGGCGGAGGGGACATTGAATGGGATGTTAGGAAGAAATTCTTCACAGAGAGGGTGGCGAGACACTGGAACGGGTTGCCCAGGGAGATTGTGTCTGCTCCCTCCTTGGTGGTGTTCAAGGTCATACTGGATGAGGTCTTGAGCAACCTGTTCTAGTGGAAGGTGTCCCTGCCTATGGCACAGGGGGGATTGGAACAGGATGATCTTTGAGGTCTCTTCCAACCTAGACCATTCTATGCTTCTATGATTCTATGACATGCTGCAAGACTCTACAAGTTTGTCCAAGTCCAACAAAGAGAAGAAATGGCCTCAGATTGCAACAGGGGATATTTTGGGTGGATATGAGAAGAAAATTCTTGACTGAAACCTCACTATTTCCTCTTGTCCCAATACTTGTTACTAGGGAGAAGACATCAACAAACACCTCACTATAGCCTTCTTTCTGGGAGGTGTAAACAGTGAGGAGGTGATTCTGGCCACCTCTTCTCCACACTAAAGAACACCAGCTCCCCCATTGACTCCTCAGAATACCTGCTCTCCATAACCTTCACCAGTTGCCCTTCTCTGGACAAGCTCCGACAACTTAATGTCCTTCTTGAGGTGACAGCCCTCATGGCTGTAATGTTCTACTCTCTGCCTTGGGAGATCACTCACCACTTACCACATCTGGCCACACTGTGCCTCAATAGGAAGAATGACATTGGTTCTTTAAAATTTCTGCTTTTGCACAAAAGCAATTTTTTCATTCATATATATTAAAAAAAAAAAAAAAGAGAGACCTATTCTGTACTTTTGGTTAAAAGTAAGTTCAGATTCTCTACAATAATTATGGAGGATTTAGGAATGTATAAAGGACAAGTGTAAACTCAACCACAGGCTTCCCCAGTCATAAAGCCTCTCTAATCTTGTAGCTATTACTACTTGTATTACCTGTCAGAAAGATTACTGCATAATCTACTGCAGAAATCTCTGAGATGGGAGAACATTCTTCTAATCAGCATCTCCACTGAAGACATTACCAAGAAGCAGATGAATTATGCATATCCCCAGCTTTTACCAATGAAAAGATTAAAGAGGTCACAGTAAAGCACAGTTATAAAACCTACTACATCTTGTAAAACTTTCTGTTTCTGAATCCACTTGCTTTTTTTTCTTGCTTGTCCGTTTACACTCTGAAATTTTATCCCACCTGAAAATCCAACAGTTTTCAATGAACTAGAAATTAAATCAGCAATCCCTACTGGCCACCTGCCTAATAGCATCAATTTCCACTTTTTGTCACTGTCAACATGGGACTTTGGGTTCTGTTGAGATGGTTGTGCCATGACAGTGCTGTCAAAACTTGTACATGTTCTTCTGAAATAATAAATTGTCTTAACAAGCTGAACTACTTGTTTTTAATTTTTTAATGTAGCCTAATTAAAAAAGGCAATGAAACAGGCTGCCCAGGGAAGTAATGGAGTCAACATCCCTGGAGATGTTAAAAAGATGTGTAAGCATGGCACTCTGGGACTTGCTTTAATGGCCATGGTAGTGTTACATCAATGGTTGGTCTCAATGGACTTAGAGATCTTCTCCAACCAAAACAATTCCATGACTTTATAAGTCTATGATTCTAATACATCAGGGAAAAAAAACAAAACACAAAAAAACCCCCAACAACCACTGTCCCCCAAAACCAAATGAAATCAAAACCAAAATAACAAAACCAAAACAAACAAACAAAACCCAACAACAACAAAAAAAACCAACCCACAAAAGTCAAATTATATTTCCACTAATTGGAATATTGGTATTATTGTAGAGTAATTGAGTAGAATCAGGAAAAATACCTTAAGGGAAGATATGACTTAATGACCAAACAATAAATATCTTCAAATGAAGTCTTCAGGAGAAGCAATTGATGGTATACATTTATGAAAAACTTGACATGATCTGGCAATGAATGCTGTCATCCTAGAAGGCAATTGTGTAACCAGCAGGTCAAGGAAGGGGATTGTGCTTTCGGATGATTCCAACTAGAGTACTGAATCCACCTATGGGATGTCCAATACAAGAAGGACATGGACCTGCTGGAGTGTGTTCAGAGGACGCCATGTAGATGGTCAGAGGGCTGCAGCACCTTCTTTATGGGGACAGGTTGAGAGAGTTGAGGTTGCTCAGCCTGGTGAAAAGAAGGCTGCAGGGACACTTGAGAGCATCCTTCCAGTACCTAAAGGGGGCTACAGATCTGGGGAGGGACTTGTAGTGATAGGATGAAAGGCAATGGCTTTGAGATGGAAAAGGGGAGAAATGGACTGGATATCAGAACTAAATTATTGACTGTGAGGTTAGTAAGACACTGGGAGAGGTTGATCTGGTGGAAGGTGTCTCTATCCATGGCCAGCAACTGGAATTAGATGATACTGGAAGTCTCTTCCAATCCAAACCATTCTATAAATCTATCAATCTGTGAATATACCTGCACTATCTGGAAAGCCTTACCTGAAGATACGTATCTTAAAAAGAATTTAGAAATAAGTTATTCATTAAATACAAACAGATAAAATCAAAACAAACTGTGAGTAAATGTGCAACACACTTGGTAATCTTTAGTAAGAGTTACCTGTTTACTGATGTTACCTAATGAAGATGTAACTCCTTTGTTTCAAGGAACTGGGTGTCAAGAAGGGCTCAGTCTCATTTCACCCTGGTTTAGTCCTCTGGCACCCTCACAACAAAGACATTTTTTTCTGATCTGGGGTAGAACTTCCTGTGTTCTAGTTTGTACCCTTGTCCTATCATTGGCCACCACTGAAAAAAGACAAGTCCCATCTCCTTGGCCTCTATGTTTTAGTATTTGATCAGCGTTGAGAAGACCTCTTCTTACATTTCTCCAGGCTGAACAGAAAGAGGTCTCTCCTTTCTTTCTAAGAGATACTTGAGTCTCCTCAGTATCTTTGTGGTCCTCTGTTGGACTGTCTCCAGCAGTTCCCTGTCCCTCTTGAATCATGAAGCCCAGAACGGAACACAATACTTCAGATGTGGTCTCACCAGAGTAGAAGGGGAGGACAACTTCCCTTCACCTACCACACTCATCTTAATGCAACCTTAATGCACTCAATGCTGGACTTGAATATAAATGTCAAGTAAGAGAGTAAGAACAAGAAGTACAGATGTTTTAAAAGACACTTTCTCTTTTTTTTTTTATAGAACAGCAGTATTGTTGAGGTTGGAAGTGACCTTTGAGATCATCAAATCTGACCACTTGCCTAAAGCTCACAGTCCCATCACTGATGCTAAACCTCTACTGCTGTGGTCCCTTAGCACCACATCTACATGTCTTTTAAAGATCTTCAAGGATGATGACTCCACCCTGTTCCTGGGCAGCCTGTTCCAATGCCTGATAACCATTTCTGTGATTTTTTTTTTTCCCTGATACTCAACTTGAACTTCTCCTGGCACAACTTGGGGCCATTTCCTCTTGACCTGTAAATTCACCACTTAGCTGCTTTTCTTTGGACATGCTCCAGCACTTCAGTGTTCTATTTCATGTCAACCTATGAATCTCCTTTCCCCAATTCTCCCTTTTATGCTGGGGAGTTCTCATTTGGTCATAGTGTAAATGCCGTAGATTAGCCCCAGATCTGGGCTAAAGGCAAACAGCAGTTCTGTCCTGTCTGTATGCTGTATGTTTTGTAGTAACTAATATCTCTTTTAAAGCTCATCTAATAAATAAGTGCAAATAAGTAAGTGCTTTGAGCTTGTTTGCATGGCAGTTGACCTTTGAAAATGCTGATAAAGTGACATATCTTGAGTAAACACTTCTAAATAACTTGGCTATTTCCAGCATTCTTTTCTTTCATGTAAACAGCACTAAGAAGGCACACAGAGCATTGTCATTACTGGCATTTGTAGGAAACGCTCAAGAATATGAAAACAAGATTGCATGAAGTGTTACATCAATGTGTTTTATATTTGCCAACAGGAAACTTGACATTTACATTGGTTAGGCTTGAAGAACAGACAGAAATAAACACTAGAAATCATCACATTTTACATTATTATAGCCCAATGCATATCATTAAGCAAGATTTTGCTGGCTTCTTTGTTTGATTCTTCTTTGCTTTCCAGAGTCTAGGAGAAACCAGGGAGAAAATTTTATCAACTACTGCATGTCTGTTTTGCAAGCTGAGTGTTTAAGATGAATAGACATTTTAAAAGAAAATGCTATAGGATGAAGATAAGTGAGCTTACAGTCTAGACAAAGAACTGTTTAAGAGATTGTCATGATGCAGTACTGGGCCAGCCACTAAGCAAACGACAGAGGCTCTCTGTGAATATCTCTGTGTTCCCAAAGGAAAAAGAAAGGGAAGAAGGGAGAAAAGCTGTTGAACAGGGAAAGAAACTTAACCAGTGGGAACAGAAGTAGTAACACTGAAAAGAAATTAAACAGATAGAAATAGATACAAAGCAATATAGAACCCAACCCCTGATGATGGTTAGTCACCATTGTCACCACTGATGTTGTGGCAGAAGTTTCAGACCGGACTAAGCAGCAGATTGGAACTGGATTCAGGAGATGAATTTTGGTTCTGGACTGAGGAATTCATGGACCAGAATCAAAGGCAGAATGAATGGAGTCCTCTTCAGGTACCAGCCACTGAAGAAGAGACTTGACCCTGGTCATGTCTCAGCTTTACACCAAAGATGTTGTCCAGAGGATGGAATCTTTTTTTTTCATGCATTTCAATATCTGAAGTGGAACTACAGCAAGGCTGCAGAGGAACTGCTTAGGAGGTCCTGTGGTGGTAGGACAAAGGGCAATGGTTTGAAACTGGAGCAGGGTAGATTTGGGTTGGACATGAGGAAGAACCTTTTTTGAATGACAGTGGCAAAATATTGGAACAGTTTTCTCAGGTGTGTGGATGACATGCCACCCCTGGAGACATTTAAAGTCAGACTTGATGTGGCCCTGGGCAGCCTGATCTAGTTGGAGATGTCCATTCTTACTACAGGGAAATTGGACAAGAAGACCTTTGAGGATCCCTTCCAGCTCAATGCAATCTGTGAATCTGTGAATCTGTGAATATGTTGTTTCAAATCAAACCTGATATCTTAACAAATTGATTTACAACTAACAAATACCAAGCCACAGCTACTCAAGGTACTATTCTTAATTTCAGAGTTTTTCTTCTTCCCTGTAGGCATTTTACTTACCATTTCAAGGTCTGCTTCTGAATATATTTTTTTTTTGTCAACACTTAGAAATTGTGAAGGTCTCCGTGGAGATCAAAATGACTGCAGGCATATGGTAGTCTTTAAAATTGCCTAACAATTTCTTTCTCTCTATACTATACCCTAATCACAAGCAGCACTGTTTAATTTTTGTGTGTGTGTGAGATTTGCTACTGATTAGGGCTTTTCAGCATCAGACTTCCTTCTACTGCCATGAATTAACACCTCTGTATATGACACCATCCCGTGTAACAGGACTATAAGGTCAAATTACTTTCAAAAATGAACTTTTCTGGAAAAGAAGTCTGTTATTACAGTTCCACATGGAACAACTCTTATGAAGGTTTTCACTCTTAATCAAGCCCTTTTCAGAAATGGATGATTTGAGCTTAAAAATCTACCGTGTGATGATATCACTCAGATAGAGACATTTAGAAACCTATCAAAATTAACAAGTGTGTGGCTAAATCTGAAGTACTTGTTGTATTTATTCAAGATATGCCTGTTAGATCTAAAGCAGAAGTCTGTCTTAATTTTCATGCATTAGAGACAGAAAAGAAAGAATGATAGGAATGCAGACATTCAGTTTATTTACAATTCAATATCTTTACAACACTTGAAATAAATAATTTCAGAATATCTCCACCCCAGTAGAATCCTGGCAGGGAATAACACCTCTTGGCTACATTTTTGTTCAGAATATTGAAATTAAGAGCTTTGCAGTGTTCATCAAAATAATAATTGAGTGTTCACATGCAAAACAATGTTTCTGTTACAATAGTTTTACAACTTGCATGTACCATGGGTAAAATAGCCTTTAGGAATTTGCCTGTGGGCAGGAAAGTCAATTTCCTTACGTACCCTTTGGAGAACAGTTTAGTTGTCTCAATTCGTTAACTAAGTTTACAGCAATAACAACAAATTTCTCCAGAACCTCAAATAAAAACTTCTAGAATTAAAATATCAAAGAGAAAAAAAAACCAACCTTCTAAGTCTAGAGAGCTATTCCTACTCGTATGCCAGTCAACATACAGAATTTAGATCAGACTTTATTACCTAAAACAGTGAAACTACTGTTTAGCTAGCTTTGATAATCATGGACTACCATATTTTGACGCCTTGTATTCAGACATTAATAATAAGAAGAAATAAAAGGAAAAGAAGAAAGCCACCTTTGATGATATTTCATTCACTCTTAAGTAAGATAAAGGAGTGTTCTCAAACAGTTATTACAGAGCAATCAGCACATTGTTAATCACCATACTTATCTTTGGATGTGAGCAAACCTAAAATTAGTTTTCACTTATGAATTTCTGGGAAGAGTCAAGGCAATAATGTGAGAAGCGGAAAAAGATCACAATGTGATTCGAAATAGTAAGAACAAATTTGATATTGAGATAGAACTTCATGTCTTTTCTTGCCTTATGACATTCAGTTGTTGTAACTGAAATTTTAAAAAAAGGCAGGCATATGAATGATTTTTTTCTTTTGTTTCCTTTAATTTTCTTCTGATTCTCTAGAATAATGCTATGAGTTTGGCTTGACCTATCTTGGCTTATCCCATGTTACTGATCAGCTCTTCGACACCCAACACAATCTTTTTGACCCTGTGCTTCAGCCCATGTACTTGAAGAGGATTCTTGTAGAAAAAAACAAAACAAAACAAAACAAAACTAAACAAAACATTCCATGGGCTGGAGTTCAACTGCAGACTGTATTTGGACCTAGTTAACTCTGCTTTAGCCTCACTGATGTTACTCAGACTTCTCAACACCTGCTGCAGGAGGTCCTCCAGATGGGCACACATTTTGCACTAAGTCAGATCAAGGAGAAAGCAAGGAGAAAGATCTGGTCTGTTGAGTAGCTACTCCCTTCAGCAGCTACAGCTGGGTGGAGGCATCAGCTATTCTTAGGGTAGGCGGTGCAGAGACCCCAGATGGAGCTGCATCTACAGCTCTCAGACAAAAGTCCATCATTCTGCCTTAAGACTCAGGTTGGATGTGAGAGCCCTTGATCTGTTCAGGTGGTCACAGACTGGTGCCTGGTTGTGGAGTTAGTGGACTTCAAGCTCCTCCGCTCTGACAGCGGAATGTCTCTGCACTGTCCTGAGGTTTCCTCAGCTCAGACACCTCACCTAGTATGCCACACTCCTGTACCAGAGCTGTTCACCTTGGCGAATGACAAATGGTGGTGGTTACACCTGTTTAAATATTTTCTAATTAATTGTCAAATAAGACAGATTACAGAACAATAGAATTACAAAGTGATTTGGGTTGGAAGGGACCTTCAAGATCCTCTAGTTCCAACCCCCTGCCATGGACAGGGATACCTCCACCTAGAACAGCTTAATCAAGGCCCCAGCCAAACTGGTTTTCAGCACTTCCGGTCTTAGAACCTCCACAACTTTTCTGGGAAACCTGTTCCTGTGCCTGACCACTCTCATGGAGAAGAATTTCTTCCTCATGTCTCATCTCAATCCATCTTCTTCCAGTTTGAAGGCATTCTTCCTCATCCTGCCACTCCACACCTTTGTCAAAAATCCCTCCCCAGCTCTCCTGGAGCTCCCTTCAAGCACTGGAAAGCTGCTAGAAGATCTCCCTGGAGCCTTCTCTTCTCCAGGCTGAGCAACCCCAAACCCTTCAGCCTGTCATCATCATTACCCTCCTTTTACTGCGAAATTACCTTTCCTTCTGATTTCCAGATTTGCCAGGTAGCATTTGAATAAACTGCTCTCATATGACCATTATAACTGCAGCCATAAATACCTTCTGCTGGATCTGGAAAGAGCTGTATTACAGAAGCCAATAAACTGACTCCTTACAGTTAAGAACTCCTTTACCACTTCATATGCCCTCCCAAAAGGCTGCAGTGCAGAAGAAAATTAGAAGTCAAGTCTTTAAAATTTTTATTAGTGTACATTTAGGAAGAATTTCTGAGGTTAATGTGTTCTTTGTACTGTAGGCATTTTCAGCAACCAAAAGAATATAGAAGACTTTTGTACTGAAAAGCATACAAGTGGAAATCTTTTCATGTTAAAACTTTTGTGCACCTCAGTATGCCGATTACTGGAATATTATTCCAGCTCAGCCTCTTCTCCAGGTTGCCAACCTAATACTGCTGAGATTCTATTATCCTCTGCATTTTTTTCATTAGGCATTTCTCACGTGTGAACTTTGTCTTCTAATTTTCCATTCTCGTTTTCTCTTCTACTAATTTGCAGAAGTTTTCAAGTTTTTTTCAAAGAATTGTTGATTACCAGCCAGCTGAAGAGGAGCCAGTGTGTGCTCAGGTGGCCAAGAAGACAAACACCATCCTGGCCTGTCCAGTGCTTAGTATATACTAATAATTTAGACTGAATGTAGTTCATCTAATGAGGTTGTAGGCATCTAGCAGGACAGTAAGTAAATGAGAAGATTTATAACTGTAGCAATCCTAAGAACCTTCTTATACCCGTTGGCTCAGGTGACCAAAAAAATCCAACATCATCCAGGCCTGAATCAGGAATAATGTGACAAGCAAGACTAGGGAAGTGATTGTCCCTCTGTACGCAGCACTGATGAGGCCACATCATGAGTCCTGAGTTAAGTTTTGGGGCCCTCACTACAAAAAAGAACATTTAAAGAATATTTTGTTGATGGAACCATTACACCATGGCCATCGAGCCATGTCCCAGAGAGCCACATCTACATGTCTTGAACTGATCTATATGTTTGGGGTTTTTTCCTACCACACTATCTTCTTCATCATGGTGTTGGTTTGAACTAATTGGAGGATTTTAATGAGAAATTAGGATGTAGGCCAAAAAAGGAAAACATTGATGATTCTACTTCACTCATAGGTTTACTGAAAAATGTATAAAAGTTAGAACTTAAAGATAAGACAGAGCTGTTTGAGCCATGCTCACTGCTTCATCTCTCTCCCTGCCTTTTTAGATGGATATGTGGAACTTCACTAACTGGTTTCCTGCTACTGACCTCCAGGGCTCATCTACCTCGCATACCTGGCACGTAAGACAGATAGTGGGATAAGATTGGGAAATGAGGGGAAGGTGGTAGATTGGTTGGAAACCCCTCTTAGGGACTCTGATCTCTGGGAGGGGGTTGGTGTTTCTGTATTACCTTTTTTTACTGTATATATCTGTAAATATCTGTAATATATTGTAAATATCTGCTTGTATATTGTGCAAAGCTGTATTATAAAGCTTCATTCCTTAACTTTCAGCCATCTGAGTCTGGCCTGGGCAATTTAAGAGTGTGAGGTGGGGGTGGGGAAGTCCCAAACCACCACAATCATCCAGAACATCATCCAGAACACTCCAGGTTCATAGAACAATAACAGAGCTGGGAAAGGTTCAAAAGAACAGGTCTGGTGAGCAGCAGTTGAGGTAACTGGGGTAGTTTAGCCTGGAGAAGAGGAGGCTGAGGAGAGACCTTCATATACAAAGTAAAATTAAGAATACATTTTCCTTTGTTTCCCTGTGTGCATTTTTAATTCCATCTTTAGGGTCTGTGTGTGAATTACAGAATGCTAGGAGTTGGAAGTGACCTCTGGAGATCACCTACTCCAGCTAGATGGACTTACAGCTTATTACCTCCTTTTAGGATTCTTTCCACCCAAAATGTCTGTCACTGCTAAAACTGAACATTCAAAGTGCTGACATTAAGCCATGAGAAGCAGTTTTCATGGAGAGCTTTCAACGTGTTCCCAAAGCAGCACTTTTGTATCAGATAGACCTCAGGGTATTTGTGATTTGTAAGGGAGAAAAAAAAAAAAAAAAAGTCCAGCCCAGCATAGTTGATAGTATGGATTTATTTTTTTTCTCACTGCTGCTATCAGAACTATGATTCCTATCATCCAGTGTTCTTCCTGGGAGGAACTGTACTTTTTTCATTCTGCCCAGAGTCAAAGGAAGCTATAGGAAATTTCTTCCAAGGTAAGAATATTTTTCAGGCATGAATAGCCATGAAATGCATCTTTTTACAACGTGCAATGTAATTTAAGCTCAGCCATGGCTCCTTTTTGTCGTATTTGTCAATATTGAACTCATATAGTAAATCAATTGCTTTTCTCTGTTAATTAACTAATCATTTTGACAGCATTCGGTAGCTTTTTTTTTTTCTTATTTCTTTCTTTATGTTATTGCTATGGGTCTGAAAGTCCTTTAGCCTTATACTAAATATTTCTCCAGCTACTTAAACATAATACAGTATGAAACTTCTCTTTGTAATATATAAAGCAAAGAGAATTTTGTTTGTTTTTTGTTTGTTTTCCCAATCATTTGGTGTTTGAGCAAGTCAGATAATGACATTCTATGAGAACTTGTAACGGCTTGTGAGGCAGATAATTGCACTCACTAGGACACTGAATATAATTAATGATTGCCTGTGTGTGGCCCAAAAACTAGCTTTAAGAATAGAGACATTGGGTCATGTGCATCTATAAAATACATGTAATTTAGTAGATTACTTTAAGGCAGAAGTACAGGATTAAGTGGCAATAGCAATCCTAAATGAGGGACATAGTTAAAACTCTGGGAAATAAAAAGAGGATGCAAAATAAGGAACCATTTCTGCACTTATTTCTTCATTAAATCTCAGTGTCTTTTAAACCTTTTGAAGAGGTTTCCAGTGAGTGGGGAGACAACTTACAGATTCATAGATTCACAGGCTGCATCAGGTTGGAAGGGGCCTTCAGAGGTCATATTGTCCAGCCCACCTTGCAGTAAGCAGAGTCTCCTCCAACCAGATCAGGCTGTGCAGGCACATATCAAGTCTGATCTTGACTGTCTTCAGGGACAGAACGTCAACCATATATCTGGGCAAGCTCTTTCAGTATTTTACCACTCTAATTGTGAAGAACTTCCTCATAATGTCCAACCTAAATCTACCCTACTCCTATTTTGAACCATTGCCTCTTGTTCTGTAGTAAGAAGACCTTGTCAAAAGTCCTTCCACAGCATTCTGGAACTCTTTGGATATTGACACATAGCTATAAACTCTCCGTGGAGCCTTCTCCAGGTGGAACAGCCCCAACTGTCACAGCCTGTCTCCACAGGGCAGGTGCTGCTGCCCACTGATCACCCTTGTGGTCTCCTCTGGACCTACTCTGGCACCTCCACATCCTTCTTGTGTTGGGGGTTTCATAGCTGGGTACAGTACTCTGGGTGAGGTCTCACCAGAACAGAGGGGGAGAATCATCTCTCTCAACCTGCTGACCACACACCTTTTGATGCAGCCCAGGATGCCATTGGCTTTCTAGACTGTAAGTGCCCATTGATAGCTCATGTCCAGGTAATTTGCACCTAATCTGATCCTAAACAGCTAAACTAGATGGCTGGATTGGCTTCAAACTTTTGTGGCATTTTTTAACTCAAACTTTCTTATGTCCTGGGAATGGTTTCACAATTATAATATCACTGCTCTCCTGAAGTGTCCAGGAAAGTCAAGATTCAGAACTCGGTGCCAGGCATAAAGCAGATCTACAGAAGGTTCCATGGAGATATTCTCCTACAAGGACATGTTGAGAGAGTTCAGTTTGTTCAGCCTGGAGAAGAGAGGGCTCCAGAAGACTTTCTATCAGCCTTCTAGTACTTGAAGCGGGCCTCCATGACAGTTGGAGAGGAACTTTTGACAAAGACAGGGAATGACTGCATGAGGTGTAATGGTTTTAAACTGTAAGATGCTGAGTTTAGATGACACATGAGGAAGAAATTCTTCCTCATGAGAGTGGTCAGGCACTCTGACCACAGATGTTGTCCACAGATGTTGAGGCTTCAAGCCTGGAAGTGTTCAAAGAGAGGCTGTATGGAGCCTTGACCAAGCTATCTCATGGCATTGGTGTTGGAATTAGGTGATCTTGAAGGTCCCTTCCAACCTAAACCATTCTATATTTCTATGATATCAAAGTAAAGAAAAATAAAGCTGTAAATTGAAGCAGCAAAAATTAGGTACCTTGTGACCACAAAATACATGCAATAGATAAAACCGTTGTAATTACCAACACAAGACAATTTGCTTTGATAAAAGTGTTTGAAAGCCATAGTTTTGTTTATTTAATCTCCTTTGCCTAGAAAGGTTTTAGAGGTTATTCCCTTGCTGGGGCAGAATTCCCTTGTTTTAAGCTCTGAATTTCATGATTTGAGTGAAAAGCTGCTTTTTGCATGCTTCTTAGTAGAAGGAACTGCTGAAGGACTTGATTTCTGCTGATTCACCAATGTCCACCTCAGCACTTTCAGCCTCCAGGGCAAGCTGTTGGTCTTAATCATAAATTGACTACATGAGGAAGAATAATTAAAGATCAAACTGTAATTATGAGTAACATCCAAAGGGAGTAAAACTAACATTTAGTTAGGTTTCCTATTAGTGCATTTAGGATTAACTATAAACAGCCTTCCTAAACTCAGTTAAATAGTTGATTAAATGGGTTCTTCCTCTTAAAACAGTATAAGAAGCTTGACTTTTGGAACTATATTTTTTGTTGAGGGTTTATTTTTCTCTTTTTTTTTTTTGTTCCTGCCTTGTGGGCTTCAATGGGTTTCCTTTTCCTGGGAGATGTACTTAAAAGACAGAGAAAAAGAATCCTTAGCATATCTTTAGGGGGCAGTGCTTTTTTACTTTCTTTTTATTACCATTCCTCCTACATCCCCAAAGTAATTAGTGGTACGTCAAATGCTCTATGATTATACCTGCCTGAGAAATACTGATATCCCCTTGTTGGGCGTGGTTCTTAGCAATTAGGAGCTTTTTCAATTTCCCTTCAATTGACTGGTTTATGAAATCTGGATCACATGTTTGCCGCTACAATTTATAGGGGGATATCAGTCTAGGAATAATTAGTTTCTTTGTAATGTATGATGAGTCAGATTGAGATTTATTCTGGTGTGTTTCCTCGTGTGCTGTCCTAATCTTGTCAGCTGTGGCTAAGGTGTGACAGCAAAATTAGGTTGAATGAAGCAATGTGTGTTTGCTACAGTATAAAGTCTTCGAATCAGGGAATTGTTTTGACTGCAAAAGATCTTTAATTTCATCCAGTCCAACCATTATCTAACTCTACCAAGCCCAGTGTTAAATAAACCATGTCCATCAGCATCAATTCTCTGTGGCTTTGAAATACCTCCAGGGATGGGGATTCAACCACCTTCCTGGGCAGCCTGTTCCACTCTTTGAGAACCCTTCAGTCAAGAAGTTCCTTATAATATCTTGGAAAAGACCTGTAAGATCATCAAGCACAACTATCAACCTAACACCACTGTGTCCACTAAAACATGTCCTGAAGTTTCACATCTACACATTTTTTTAACTGCTCTAGACATGAATCCATCACCTCCCTGGGCAGCCATTTCTAATGCCTGACCATACTTTCAGTAAAAACCTTTTCCTAATATCAAATCTAAACATCCCCTGGGGCAATTTCAGGCCATTTCCCCTCACTCTATCACCTGATACTAGGAAAAAGAGACTGATCTCCACTTCACTGCAAACACTTTTAGGGGAGTTATAGGGAGCAATGAGGTCTCCTCCAAGGTTTATCTTCTCCAGACTCAACAATCCCCGTTCCCTCAGCTGCTCCTCACCAGACTTGTTCTCCAGATGCTTCAGTAGATTTGTTGTCCTTCTGTGGATCTACTCCAGCACCTCAATACCTTTCTCGTAGTGAGTGCCTGAAAACAGAACTCAGTACTCAACATGCAGCCTCCCCAGGGCCCAGTGCAGCCACACTATGAAATACCTGGTCCTTCTGGCCACATCATTGCTTATCCAGGCCAAGATGCTGTTGGCCTTCTTGACCACCTGGGAACACACTGGGTCTTGTTGATCCAGCCATCTTAAGGTTCTGCTGAGAATTTCCCTGCTGCTCTGCCCAGAGCCTGGAGCACTGCATGGGATTATTGTAACCCAAGTGCAGGACTCAGCACTAACATCTTAAACATGTTCATCCCATTCATTGTTCTCTATCCTAGAATATTATTTCAGTTGAAAAATTGTCATTGATGTAGTTGATGAACAGCAAATAACAGCCTGGGCTAGCTGCAGGGACTTAAAATTAATACATATAAGATGTAAAGTTGCTTTCAAATCCCAGGTGCTGCTTGCTTCATTTTTTTTTAAAAAACATTGTCCATAAATTCTATTGTGTGAAGTTATTGTCAAAACTTTACTCAATGATGTGTACTAAAACACTATTCTTCATCTTGGTCCTCTTAGAAAAACAGCATATTCATTTGAGGTAGGTTTTAAGCATCTTTAAATTGACGAGGATATTTTAGAAGTGCAAACTCTGATTCATAAGGAGAAAACTGTTTTAAATGTTGTCTTCTTCCACTGCCCATCAAAATGCAATGATTGCTGTTAAGGTTTATTAGATAATTCTATCAATCTATATAACTCATTTACTTAAAACATGTTAAATGGATATCCAAGAATTAAGAAAATCCAAGAATTAAGAAAATGAAGGGCTTCTTTGTTTCTCATTTTACAATATATAAAGAACATAGCCTGCTGCTAAAGCTATATGGTGCCAAACTCCAACCAGCTACTTGTCAGGATCTGCTCTACATTGCAAAGTACATTTTGTCTAGAGTCCCATGTGATATGTCTTGTACAAGTGTGGAGATCAGTTTGGACTCTTATTATGAGAAAAAAAATTATTTAAAGAGTTTTCTCAAGTCCTAAGCAATTTATGGTTCAGAAGTCATAAGGGAAATGAACTTATGTCATTGTTATACCAGGAAGGTCTAAGTCCCATGGAGACTGAGTAGCTCTTCAGATAGGATTCTACCACCTAATTAAATGGAAACAATGTCGACTTTGTAATTCTACAGACAATGGAGAGAGAGAGAAAAAAAGGACAATAATTAAGAAATTAATATTAAACTCATCTCAAGACTCCAACAGGAAGAATTATATTAAAGCTTTTAAAATTATTATTATTATTATTATTAGCTATATACAAATTGTTTTCATAGAATCATAAGCTGGTTTGGGCTGGATCAAGATCACTTAGATCCAGCCTCCCTGCCATGGATTGGCACACCTACCACTCGACCAGGTTGCTCAAGGCCTTGGTGGATTTTCTATTCTTCCTGCTGGTTTGAATTTCAAAAGTTATCCCTCCCCACCTCCCCCCCCAACCCAATGATTTTTCTGCATGAATTTTGCCACAATTATAGGTTTTATATTTTGAATGAGCTACTGTAGATACTCCAAGGATGGATTAGTCTGTTCCAGCATGAGTTATTTCTCTAATTTTAATGAATGTTATGTTCCTCTTGGACATTCTTTTCCTGGCAGCTCCTCATAATTCCAGAAGATTTAAGGTGAAAGAAATTGCACAGGTTGAGTGTTTTTTTTTTTTTTTTCCCTTGGCCATTTTCAGTTGTTTGCCTCACACAGAGGTAATATAATTTCCACTGGATTTATCTTTTATTTGCTCTCCTCAGATGTCCTGTAAGGTCACAGCACATTTAAAAAGGCTGCTACTTTTCAACTGAGAAGTAGCTGACTTCCAGTGATAAATGAGCTGATTCTTCTGTCAGGAACCTGTAACACACTTATATACTTTGCAAAGTGCTTTAGTTTCTTATAGCTAAAAGGTTAAACGATGTCAGTTGTTATTATTATGTTATCAATAATTTATTCTTCTCTTCATACGTGTGCACCAATGGGAATATATACTCTGAAGTGTTGGATGTTGATCTCTAAATGCCTTTTACTACAATGAGGGCAGAAGGTCTTGGAATGTACCAAATTGGCAAGAAACTGCAGGTAAAATGGCAGGTAAAAAAAGAGCTGAANCATCTTTCTGGTGTTGTAAACAAAAAAAAAAAAATCATAGAATAGTTTGGGTTGGAAGGGACCTTAAAGATCATGTAGTTTCAACTCCCCTACCATGGGCAGGGACATCACACTTCAAAACCCTCAAAAACATATATATATATATGCATATATATATATATTCACAGCTCCAATGGGTTTAAACCCATTACCCCTCATCCTGTCATTACAAGACCTTGTGAACAGTCCCTCCCCAGCCCTCCTGTAGGCCCCTTACAGATACTGGAAGGCTACTATAAGGTCTCCTCAAAGCCTTCTCCTCTCCAGGCTGAAAAGCCTCAAAACTCTCAGCCTGTCCTCATAGCAGAGGTGCTCCAGCCCTCTGATCATCTTCATGTACATTCAAACACACCTACCAGGAAGCTGAAGATTTCTGTGATAGAGTGTTTAGAAGACTGCTGAGTCAGGCCAGATTTAGCCTTTAAAGCTGATCTTGCCCAATTTCCCTCATAAGCATAAGGAAACATATCTTCACTTTGAGAGTGACAGAACACTGGAACAATCTGGTCAGAGAGGTTATGTAATCTCCATCTCTGGAGGCGTTCAAAGCCCACATGCACATGTTCACAGGTGAGTTACTTCAGGTCATTCTGCTATACTAGGGTTGTTGGATTAGATCGTCTTCACAGGTCCTTTCTCGCTCTCTGTGAGTCTTTGAAAGGAGGTTTTAGTGAAGTGGGTATTGGTTTCTTCTTCCTATTAACAAGTCATAGAATCATAGAATGGTTTAGGTTGGAAGAGAGCTCAAATATCATCCAGTTCCAAGTGACAGGTAACCGGACAAGAATAAATGGCCTCAAGTTGCGCTAAGAGAGGTTTAGGCTGAATATGAGAAGAAACTTCCTGGCTGAAAGGTTTCTCATATATACAGACTTCCCAGAGAGGTGGTTGAATTCCCATCCCTGGAGGTGTTTCAAAGCTGCACAGATGTGGTGCTAAGGGACATGTTTTAACCCCAGCTCAATGATCGTGAAGGTCTTTTCTAAAAAAAAGAGCTCTATGTCTCTATGATTGGATATAGAAGAACAAATTACACAAGTGTCAAGTGGACTGGAATCTGCCTTTAACCTGCTGGTGTGCTTCTCCTTGTGCTACTTAACATGAATATTTACAGGATCTTGTTCATATCTTCACTTAAATGGCTTGCAACTTCATGAGATTTTTTTCTCTTGGTCTAGTATCCAAAGGAAAGGCATCATGAAACATGCATGAGTAATATGTGTATGAGTAAGATGCACAAGTTTTGATGTTACAGTTAAAGAAATTGAGACAAATGGGTATTTATATGGCCCTTTGTCTAGGCTTTTATTTGTTTACCTGCTTTCACCTTTCCCATTGTGTCTGTGCCAGCATAGTTTAATCACAGAGGTTGCAATAGAAGTGTGCTTTCATCTCTGAACTGAAATCTACTGAAAAAGTCATATTCTTAAGCACCAAAGCACTTCTAACCATGTCCCTTGTACATTAGAAGAAGAGAAGAGTTGCTGTGGTAATGAATATGAAAATCGACTATCATGTTCAGAATGCTTATATTGCTTTCAAATATATAAGAATACTGAGAACGTAGTCTCTGAGAGCAAATTCTTTCATATTTCTTGCTTTAAAGCTAAAAACCATTAATTAATCAGTAAATTTTATAATGTCTCTGACATGGCACCTTTTTTTCTGGCACAGATATGGTAAAAATGGTTGAAAAACGAATGTAGTTAGAATAATATGATATGATATGTAGTCATAAAGATTTATTCAAAGGGCTGGAACATTTCCTCTATGAAGACAGGCTGAGAGAGTTGAGGTTGTTCTGCCTGGAGAAGAGAAGGCTCCAGGGAGGCCTACTAGCAGCCTTCCAGTATTTGAAGTGGGTTACAGGAGAGCTGAGGAAGGACTTTTGACAATGGCATGGAGTGACAGCACGAGGGGTAATGGCTTCAAATTGGAGGAGACTGGATTGAGATGAGACATAAGGAAAAAACTTTTGCCCATGAGGGTGGTGACACACTGGAACAGGTTGCCCAGAGAAGTTGTGGAGTCTCCAAGCCTGGAAGTGTTGAAAACCAGTTTGTCTGGGGCCTTGATCAAACTGGTCTAAGTGAAGGTGTTCCTGCCCATGGCAGAGGGTAGGAACTAGATATCTTGAAAGTTCCTTCCAGCTCAAATTATTCCATGAATCTACATATGAATCTTCATATTCCATTAATCTATTATAACTTGTCAATGACTAGTCTGGTTCATATTATAAATTATCACATGATTCTTTGTAAAAAATCTAGTATAAAATGATTTCTTCTAACCATAGGAGAAATCATGCATTTAAGGCAGGAAGATATTTGGATCTTCCTCAGTCTTCCTTACATCCAGAGCAACCACGTCTCTCACTTTAAACTTTTATATCTGCTAGCTGTAAATTGAAGAATGTGGAATTTCTCCAACAAGCGTGAAATCAAGTTCTAGTTTGGCAAGTGAACATTTTTCCCCTTGAGCAGAAAATCCAGTGCAGAGGATGCATGGTCAGCACACCAATAACATCACACTCTTTCTTTCTTTTATTTTTTTTCCTTCATAAGCAAGGAAGTTGAAACACAAACGGAGAAAAAAGACCACAACGTATTAAAAATGTGATAGTTCAGGGCTGGATGAGAAATCTGCATTCTGTCGTTAAAAGCAAAGTTTCTGCTCTGTGAATCCCTTAAGCTGATTTTTTTTTTCCCCAACATTTGGAAGAATATGTCATCTTTGTTTGTCTGCAAATTGTAGAAGAAATGTTAAAGAGCTGTCTGCTCTTGTCAGAAACCACAGTTGGAGCCTAGCCTGAGGTTTAGAAGGGAGTAACTGATGAACTCAGCATAAGCTTTATTGGCTAGTTGTAGATATCTGTAGACCAAAGCACTTGGGGCATATTTTCCCCTAACTAACAGTCTAGCTGAAGCGAAGTGTTTGCTATGAAAAATTGGATTTCTTCCCATATTGCAATATAAAGTTGAAGAATGATCCACCAGGGCTAAATTTGTACCACACAGGTTACCTCCTGTAACCTGCCTGTAATTTCCATTGTAGATCCAAATTACATTTGTGTCTTTAGCTGGTTAAATACTTCCATCCATTTTTAACAATTATTTGTTTCAATAAAATTATAATATTGATTTAACCACTGAACACACAACGGTAATAAAAGAGTCTTTGGGCCTGAGAACTTCTGTCTAAATGAGAAAGACAAAGGGAATGCTGTTATCTCCCATTTACAGATAGAGAACAGAAGCACGGAACAATTACTTTGCAAATGCTTTGCTTGAGGAATGTACACATGAAGCAGTGATGCAGAAAGCACAGATAATCCAGCTAGCTCTGAGCAAGGTATCTCTAGAATCACAACTGCTATAAATTTCTCCTGAATGAGACAGCTCTAGAATGAAAAAGCACTACAGAAATACATTACTTTGCTCAGCTGAGGGCAAAACTGCACAGCAGCATGGATTAAAGATATGAGCTGCACACATAGAGATTGGCCACTGCCATGTGGAATTCACAGCAGGTAATCATACGTGGTAAGCAGCAAGAAGAAATAACTGAACCTAAATCTCATATAGCCATTTCCAGAGTGCCATATGGTAATGTTACTACTTAGTCCTCAGACTGCAGCACTTTCTCCTTGTCAAAGGTTAGGACTAGGCCACTCATGTGATGGAGTCTGTCTATGAATACTTCTGCCTTCCCAAAGGGAAGAGAGGGAATAAGGGACAGAGATTTATGTTTTGGAAAAGAAAACTAACACTACTTTAATGAAAATAATAAAAATAAAATTAAATAGATACAAATAAATAGAAAACAATATGGAACCTGACCCCTGATTACAGTTGACTGATTCTGTGGCAGAAGTCTCAGATTGGACTCAGCAGCAGATGGGAACCAGATTCTGAAGCTGGATTCTGGAACTGGATTCAGGAACTCATTAATCAGTATCAAAGACCAAACAGTCTTCCTTAGACAGCAGCCACTGAAGGAGAGACTTGACACTGGTGACCCCTCAGCTTTACACCAGAGATCTTGTCCATTGTCTGGAATCCCTCATTAGTGAGTTGAGTGCGACCTAACTGTTTGCTCCTCCCAGCAGGTGCAGCCTTTTCCTCTGCAGCTCATGGTGCCACTCAAGATAGAGTGGTGCTCTTGCTCTGCACCCCAACTCTTGGTACTAATTTTCCCCATCTGATTTTCAATGCTACCAGCAGCCCCTGTCTGTGAAGTCCTGCCCTGAGCTGCAGAAAGTGCTGACCCTGAGCAGAGACAGAGCTGGGAAGGGAACACAATGAGTAGAATTAGTGCTGCTCTGGATCAATTCAGTACATTACTATTGTATTTTTTATATATACATATATATATATAAAACTGCTTAAAAAAAAAATATCTTGTTTTCAACTTCAGAAGAGACTCAAAGTTATGAATTTAACAAACAGACCTGTGTATTGTTTTTATACTAAATAGTCAGGGTCTAACACATAGTTTTGACCTTGGTACTTTTTTGTTTTAGATAACTTCCTTCTGAGACAATTTATTTTAGTGGAAACAGTTCTTGATTAACTGATTTTCTTCACTGTACCTTGCTTTAGATAATAACCATATTGGAGAGAAATATAAAAATTCCAAAGTAAATCTTAGGTACTGAGTGATTAAAGAATATTACAGTTCCTACAGATCATGCTCAAAATAGACAGATTTTTACATAAATGAAGGCTGAAACAGATGGGATCTCTCTCCCACTTCTGGTCTGATGGATTGTGGCAAAGCCACTGGAACTTAATGTATGAGTATTCAAAGTGTAGCCTCACCAGTGCTGAGAACAGGAGTACAATCACTTCCCCTACTGGTCACACCATTCCTGATCCAGGCCAGGATTCTGGTGCCTTTTTTGGCCATCTGGACACACACAGTAGATCATCTTCAAATGGCTGTAGCCCGACACCTCCAGGTCTTTCTCTAGTGGGCAGTTTCCAGCCACTCCACCCCAAGCTTGGAGCATTTATGGAGTTGTGCCCAAGTGCAGGACCAAGTACTTGGCCTTGTTGAGTCTCATACAACTGGCCTCATCCTACCATCCAGCCTGTCCACATCCCTTTGCAGATCCTTCCTACCTCCCAGCAGATCAACACTACCTCTCAATTTAGCGTCATCTGAAAACTTACTGAGGATGAACTCAACCACTGCATTCAGATCATCAATAAATATTCTAAACAGACCTGGCCCCAGTACTGAGCTGTGGAGAGTGTCACTTGTGACCAGGCACCAGCTGAACGTAACTCCATTTTCTACCATTTTTTGGCCCATTCATTCAGCCAGTTTTCTATCTGGTAAAGTGTCACCCATCCAAGCCATCAGCAGCCAGTTTCTCCAGGAGAATCCTGTGGGAAATGATGTCGTGACTTATTCAAAGGTAATAAAGGACAACAACCCCAAGCAGCACTACAGGCTGGGGACAGAGCAGCTGGAGAGCAGCCAGACAGAAAAGAAACTGGGAATACTGGTAGATTATAGGTTGAACATGTGTGCCCAGGTGGCCAGGAGAGCCAATGGCATCCTGGTCTGTATCAGGAACAGTGTGGCCAGCAGGACAAGAGAGGTTATTCTGCCCCTGTACTTGGCATTGGTCAGGCCACATCTTGAGTACTGTGTCCAGTTCTGGTTGCCTCAATTCAAGAGAGATATTGAGGTACTGGAATGTGTCCAGAGAAGGGTGACAAAGCTGGTGAGGGACCTGGAGCACAGCTGTGAGGAGAGGCTCAGGGAGCTGGGGGGTGTTCAGCCTGGAGAGGATTAGTCTCAGGGGTGACCTCATTGATCTCTGCAACTACCTAAAGGAAGGTTGTAGCCAGGTGGGTATTGGTCTATTCTCCCAGGAAACCAGCAACAGAACAAGGGGACACAGTCTCAAGTTGTGCCAGGGGAGGTATAGGCTGGATATTAGGAAGAAGTTATTGACAGAGAGAGTGATTGACATTGGAATGGGCTGCCCAGGAGGTGGTGGAGTCACCATCCCTGGAGAATTTAAAGAAAAGATTGGATGAGGCACTTAGTGCCATGGTCTAGTTGATGGACTGGATGATCTTGGAGGTCTCTTCCAACCTGGCTGATTCTATGATTCTATGACAAATGTTGTTCAGTAAAAAATATGAGCAAAAAAATTCCAACGGACCACACAGTATTGAGAGAGACAGAATCAATTGTATCCATGTGGAGATGTCCGTTATGAACAGAGCTTGGGTTTTGGGTTGGTTTTTTTTTGAGAGAGTAAATTTTATACAATTTTGGAAATCCTGCTTGAATAAATGTCTGTTCTGTTTGTGCACTTTTTAGTTCTCTGTAATTCTCTTTATCAGTATGAAATTGTGAATTTAGTCTTGCTGTTGCTGAAATGAATAGGCAATCTGTGTTACTTGGTATAATCTTGACATAATAAACGTAGCCAAAATGTTGATGGATGGTGGTTTTGGTCCAAATCTCTTTCCAGATTCCTGTGCTGTATTGTCATTGTGAAAAAAAAATAATGACAAAAAACCACAGTGAAGATGGGAAGATCATCTCATTACAACAAATTATTTTCAGAGCATTTCTGTTTTGTATTTGAATAATTTGAATTCTTTAAAGTTTTGTTGTACATTTTGGGAGTTTGGCTTTGTTTTCTCCCTCAGTCAGTGTTAAGTGAGGGAGAGTTCAATTGCAGAAGGATCAATGTCCTATTTGTTCCTGACACGAAAGACCCTGGCTCAAGACCTTGGGTAAGACAGAGTAGAATGTGAACCAGGAATGAACTTTCACCACGTGATGTAGGAGAATAGAGCTATTCATTGCACTCCAACTTCCACTAATTCTTAGTGCATTTCTAAGAAAGGAATTGATTTCACTAAAAGCACATGAAAACATATTTATAGAAACTTCTTAGAATGCTTAGAAACTCATAAAAAAGCACAAACAACTTGGCCAAATCTTTATTATGTTAAAAAAAGAAAAACCCCAAAAACAACAAAACAAACAACCAAATTAAACTCCAGGTTCAATTTCAAGTTAGAAATTGGTTGTGAATAATTATTGGTCTTAAGCTCTAGAAGATGAATGCTTTAAGTGCTCTGTTCAGCTTGCTACTTGCTATCTTCTACCCTCCACTTTCCAGATCTTTCAGTCTCTGCCCCTGAAAGATTCATGTGTCTCTTCTAAGATGTATTAGTGCACAGCTACAGAGGTTTATTAGCTTCTACCAAAGCTTTTAACCTCCTGTGGGAGCTGATGTACTTATGATTTCTCCAGCTCACTATGTCCTGGGTTTCCAGTGGCAACTATCTTCCCAGCAGATTAGAGTGCCATATATAACCAATTTCTGAATTAACAAAAGAGTAGATAAAACAAAACAAAACAAAATGAAATCAAACTCACACAAACCCCAGAATCTGTTCTGTGATACCTTATTGATGACCAAAATCGTTACAATGTGTTAATGAAATTAGAAGGATATCTGATACACCTACTTAACAGGTAAAGTTTTAGGAATTCAGTTACAGTCATTCTTTTAGTGTTAACAAATTCTTTATGGGAAATACTACATTAGAGTAAAATTTAAAAAAAAATAACTAGAATTGATATGGAATGTAAAAATCAATATATTGTTTATCGTATGTGTATTAACAGCTGTTAATAAAATATTTTTTTAGACATAGAATCATAGAATGGTTTATATTGGTAGGGATCTCAAAGATCATCCAGTTCCAATCCCCCTGTGCCATAGGCAGGGACACCTCCCACTAGAACAGGTCGCTCAAGGCCTTATCCAACCTGGCTTTGAACACCTCCAGGGAGGGAGCAGACATAACCTCCCCGGGCAACCTGTTCCAGTGTCTCACCACCCTCACTGTAAAGAACTTCCTCCTAACATCCCATTTAAATCTCCCCTCTGCCAATTTAAACCCATTACCCCTCATCCTGTCATTACAAATATATGGAGATATAAATATTCACACTTATACCTAAATAGTATTAAACACAAACGCAGGATCACAGAATCACAGAACCTTAGAGGTTGGAAGGGACCTTCAGAGATTATTGAGTCCAACCTCCTTGCCAAGACAGGATGCCCTAGGGTAAATTTCACTGGAATGCATCCAGGCAGGTTTGGAAAGTCTCCAGAGAAGGAGACTCCACAACCTCTCTGGGCAGCCTGTTCCAGTGCTCTGTCACTCTCACTGTAAAGAAGTTTCTCCTTAAGTTGAGGTGAAACCTTCTATGTTCCAGTTTGTACCTGCTGCTCGTTGTCTTATTGCTGCTGACCACAGAAAAGAGATTGGCCCCAGCCACTTGACATCCACCCCTCAGGTATTTATAGACACTGGTCAGATTCCCTCTTAGTCTGCTGTTCTCCAGACTAAACAGCCCCAGGTCTCTCAGTCTCTCTTTGTAGGGGAGATACTCAAGTCTCTCAATCACCCTCATGACTCTCCATTGGACTTTCCAGCAGGTCCCTCTCTCTCCAGAACTGGGGAGCCCAAAACTGGACATAGTATTCCAGGTGTGGTCCCAATGCAATGTAATATTGAGACCTCATGAAATTTATTCCTTTTACCCTGTTTTCTACCTTTCTGGGTTTTTTTCTACTTTTAAAAAAATTCTAAAGTGCTGCTTAATGTTGGACACCCAACTGTTAGATGACATTTTCTTTGCAGTTTTTGCATTCTAAATGATTCACTGCTCTTTGCTGACATAATTTCTAAATTAATATAGTCAATAACAAGTAGTCCAATCTTCAAGCAATTAATTGGTAAAATAAGTAGAGGATATGTACAGCTGCTAGATTTAGACACTAATAACCCCATTTGTAAAATAATGTTATCATTTTAAAATGCCAGATTACATCAGTTCTCTTTTAAGGAGATTACCACACATAACAGAACAGATTTTTAGCATTTTCCTTTGATTTGATGCTTTCATGTATGTTTTTCTTTTAATATACATAGATATGTCTGCTTCAAAGTGGTGTTTAGGGCACTACCTTTTTTAAATGAGAAAAAAAATAGAGATAAAATATATACTTATCAAACTTTTTAATTTTTAACTTCCCTTTCATGCAGATATTATTTTAATTTTCTCATTTGTCTTCTATCAAAATTTGACAGTAGTGGTTAATTGTTTACAGTTTTCCCTGGAAAATTATTATTAGGCCCTTTAATCTGTAGGCATCTCCAAGGGGGCCAATGTCCAATTAATTATGTTCAGTGATGGAGAAACCCATTTTGTTTCCCTCTGAGTCCCGTCACACTCAGATTTGTAATGGGAAAGTGATGAACTGAGTATTTTTGGAAGGAAATTCACCTTCTTGACCTTTCTCTTTATGGCTAAAACATGGTCTCTGTGTAACTGTGAAGGCTTCTTTGTACTGAACTTTTCCTCTAGTATCACCAAACTTGGTCACTTGTGCAGTTTTCTAAACCCATGCTTAGCGCAGCAGAATAGGTATTGAAACCTTGCTATCTTTTTGCTGATAAAGAAAGCTTAAAGAGTTCCCAAGAAACTTCTTGTCAGTCTTGTCCAGTCAGCTGAACAGCAGGGAACACCTGAAAACACTCTGATTCATGTTTCAAAGAAAAGTGATACAGATTACACTTAAAAAAACCAAAAAAAACTCTTCCTTTTGATTATTCACCTCATCGTAACTAATTTATTAAGGATTCTTATGACTTACTAATTTCATTATTGGAAAGTTAAAAAAAAATGAAGAGGGAAAAGAATGAGTTTGTACATAAAGTTGTTTGATTTTGTATTGTTGATCAAAGAATTATAAAACCTGAAGTTAACATTTCATGACCTCATCTTCTAATTTTCCTAGAGTCTTAAATGGTGTGTTCATAGAAAAGAGGTCTTGTGAGGAGTGACTGAGAAACCTGATGTTGTTTAGCCTTGAGAAACAGAGGCTGAGGGAAGTTTTCTTTTCACTTTCTACAACTCCCTGAAAAGAAGTTGGAGCAAGGTAGGGACTGGTCTCTTCTCTCATGAAACAAGCAACAAGACAAGAGACAAGTACTTCAAGTTGCACCAAAGGAGGTTTAGGTTGGATATTAGGATCAATTTATTTTCTGAAATAGTGGTCAGGCATTGGAACAGGCTGCCCAGGGAGGTGCTGTTGTCACCATCCCTGAAGGTGTTCAAAAACACATGGAGACATGGTACTTGGAGACATGGTTTAATGGCCATGGTGATTTGGGCTTGATGGTTGGACTTGATCTTAGAAGTCTTTTCCAACCTCTATGATTCCATGATTCTCCTGAAAACGTGTAAAGGTTTCGGGCCATATTCTTTTTGTTATTTGACCTCTCTGATTCACACATTTCTGGCTCATATACTTCAAGTGTGGTTGCCCAGAACCAACACAACGCCAAAATATCAATTGCAGATAAAGAATCTGGATTTATTCTAATGTTTTCCATGACAAACTCTTGTTTATACATCCAGCTATGTCTTGAGCTCAAGCTTTTGACATACCATGACATTATTTACTTTAAGTTTGTGGCTGACTGAAATGTTTCTGGATCTACACTATTAAGAAAAGTATTCTGGATGGTAATGTCCTTTCTCATAGCTCAATCTTCAAAAGTTTTCTTTTTTCTGCAGTTAGAAATTTTCAGTTAGAAACTAGTTCTGACTAGTAGTGATCCTATTTTTTTCCCATTCATACCACAATCTCATCAATCAATGAAAATTCTGCATTCAGATTGTTTCTAATTTTTGTTTATAAAAACCCATAATGGAACATGCTTAACATTTCCCCAAAAAAAGGTAATGTAAACACTATTTGATTAATGAAACCTTGTCAGATTGCTCTGTCACCATATCCTCACCTTACAGATTGTTTAATTATTTGCTGGAGCTTTGGAGCCTAAGATACACTAAAACTATCAAAAAGTGACTTATGCTTCCCTAGAGCTGTTCATTTTTTCCTCAGTGAAGAACTGGAACCATCATATCCCCATTTCATTCCATAAAATTTCAGGTACTTACCTGAGACTTATGAATTAGAGGTTTAGTCATGGTGACTCACTTTTTTTCCCAGCTATATGCTGTCTATATATGTTCTTCCTAAATAACATTAATTATTATTAATGCCACTAATAATAATAATAATAATAACTAACCAGAGAGAGGAAAAAATATGAGCAAAGTGGGACACATATATTTTAACACCCACAATGAGGTAGAAAAGAAAATGTAATATATTTATGCTCTTTGTCCCTGACCAGTAATAAAGTAATCTTTTCCTTATTATTATTGTTGCTATACTATAATAATTGCACTTATTATATAATAATAATATAGTTGTCATATAATTTATTTTAACCTCTTTCTTTCTTGCTAGATTATTCTCAGTTTTTTAATGTTGTGTTCTTTCACTGCAAGTTGACTTTTTTCTGTTCTATCTAAACTAGCATTGTGACAATTGTTTTTAGTTCTTTAAGGATTTTTGCTTTTGTTTTTAACCTTTTCCCTTGCTAATCATTGCTGAGGTCCTCATCATTTTCCATGTAAGTGTCTCTATAATATCTATATTTTCCTGTCATTAGGTTATGGGTTTGAGCTCCAATGTTGTTTTGTTTCGGGTTTTTTTTGTTTGTTTTTTTTTTTTTCTTAATCGTCCATCATGGACATGGTTTAGTGATAGTAGCTTATAGTAGCTTAGCAGGTAGGATCGTGAGCTATAGGTGGGCATTTGGTTGGACTTGGTGATCTCAAAGATCTCTTCCATCCTGTAAGGTTCTGTGATTCTGTGATTGTGTTTAATACTACCTAGATATAAGTGTGCATGTTTATATCTCCACCTATCTAAAAAAATATTTAACAGCTGATAATGCACATACAATGCACAATATATTGATTTTTACATTCAGTTTCAATTCTAGTGATATTTATATATATTTCTATCTATGCAATGTTTCCCATAAAGCATTTGTTAACATGTGTATTTAGAAGGGTTTCCTCTGAGGTCTGCTGATTTGAGTCTCTGGATTTTGCTATGATATTATCTAGGTTTTTCCTATTTAAAAATAAAGTTCAGCATTCACTATGATCTTTAATATCAAATTAATCTTTCTGTGTCAATGCCCTTAATCATTTTGCCCTTGCTGATGAGAATTGAAGACAAAAATGAGAGGAAATTGCCTCAATTTGCAGTAAGGGAGGTTTAGGTTGGATTTTAGAAGAAAATTCTTGATTTAAAGGCTTTTCAAAGACTGGAACAGGCTCACCAGGAAGCGGTTGCCTCCTCAGCCCTGAAGATGTTTCAAATACACTGAGATGTGGTGGTGAAGGACATGGTTTAGAATCAGCCTTGGCAGAGTTAGAGAATGTTTGGACTCTGATCTTAAAGATCTTTTCCAGCCTAAACAATTCTATGATTCTGTGAGCTCTTTCTTCAAATGATTTATCAAAAAGTTGGCTTCTACAGACTCCAACAACCAGGCTGTGTCTGTTGCTGGTTTCTGTATCTGAATACATCTCTTCCATTACTTATGGAGACAGAACTGGTAGTTCAGAAGTTTTGATCTACTCTGCATCTTCCTGATGCCAACTGATTGCAGCATCTGTTTCTTCACTGGGTACAAGTTCTCCACAATGTACCTCTCTAATTTGTGCTACTGTCATGACAGACATTCTAGGGACAAGGGAGTTAAAAAACATCACTTGGATTTAGCCATTTACATCTTCACCTGTGACAGAATCATTCATGGCCTATATTACTCATGTTACTCAGACATATATTACATAGATTCATAGACTCCTAGAATTGTTTCAGCTGGAAGAGATCTCTAAGATCATTGAGGCAAACCCTCAATGTAATACCACCATGTCTGTTAAACCATGTCCTCAAGTGCCATGTCCCCACATTTCATGGATGAGGACTCCACCACCTACCTGGGCAACCTTTTCCAATGCCTGAAAACATGACTGGAATTGAAGGTCTAAAAAGTCTTCTCTAATCCAAACTATTCTATAATTCTATTAGAAACAGTTTGCAGTGGTCTGAGTAAAAAGAATTATGGTGATCTTTTTCCTTCAAATTATTTTAACTGGTTTCCTTAGTACTGTGCCCTTTTCTACTCATTATAATACATCTGTAGTTTAAATTTTAACTACATAGTTGTTCTTCCTGTAGCCCAAATATTAATCTACTTTAATTAACAGGAGACACTAGACATGCAGTTCATTTTATATATAGCCTAATGTTAGATTTTGGGTATTTTACAGGCAGGAAATACTCATACTACAGTACCATGGGTTGGTTGCCCTACGCTGGACAGTTTTAAGACTCACCTTGACAAGGTACTGGGCTATCTAATTTAAAGATATGCTACTATCTAGAAAAGTTGGACAAGAACAAGGGGGGGACAGTCTCAAGTTATGCCATGGGATGTATAGGCTGGATATTAGGAGGAGGTTCTTCACAGAGAGATTTGGCATCGGAAAGGGCTACCCAGGGAGGTGGTAGAGTCACTGTCCTTGGAGGTGTTGAAGAAAAGACTAGATGGGGAACTTAGTGCCATTGGATAGGGCTGGGTGCTAGGTTGGACTGGATGATCTTGGAGGGCTCCTCCAACCTGGCTAACTCTATGGTTATATGATTCTATGATCCTATGATCCTTGAGTTCTCACCCAACGTCTCATTCTGTGATTCCATGACTCTCAAACTTCATTGCATACATACAAAACTAAGGATTGGTGACATAGCCCTACTGTGTAGTCCATGGTGGTTAAAGTAGAAAAGATTAAGATTTTAGCACTGAGATGAGAAATTTTATAGATTAACAGAATAGATATTGCTATTCCATAGAAGGCAGCAGTAGAAAAAGAAAGTGTTTGTCACAAGTTTGCCCTTATTTTTGTGAGTAACTTAGTTAGACTTCCCTCCTGGAAGACTTGGGAAGGCTTAATACAGAGATAAAATGATGACTTCACCTAAATAAATGCAGTTTCGTGTATGTTACATACTACACTGAAATATATCCATAATTAGAGTTCTAATGAGTGATTTCTTAAATTTATAGGATGCATTACCACTATATAGACATTTTAATTTACTCCTTGAATTAGTAGTCCACATTAGTGGCATTAGAAAAAATGGGAAAAAACCTGCAAACAATTATAAAAACTAAATGGGATTGAGTAAGCATTTTTGTTAGCCCCAAAGCTATCGAGATAGCTTTATTGTCTTAATCAACTTAGCTGACTCATTTTACTGCTCTTCAGAGGTGGATGCTGTGGACACATGCTGGGGTACTAGTTCACTTCTGCCAAATTAAAAATGATAATTCTCAGGCGTGAAATAACTGTGTGGACTAATGACCAAGTCTTCGCATAATTTGAACCCAAGCCCCAGCAGGTGGGAAACAATTAAACACATAACAGAATATAATAGAGTCACAAGTCTTGTAGGGATATATATATATATGTATATATATATATATATGTATACATATATTTTAATAAGAAGGTAGTCGAGGGAAACTAGGAAAGGGAACTCTACTTTCACTTTTGTCAAGACTCAGAAGAGGGCAGGCCACTAAACAAGTGTCAGATGCTCCCTGTGAACTCCTCTGCTTTCCCAAGAGAAGACAAAAAGAATAAAGGAGAGAAATTGATGGGTTGGGAAAGAAAACTAAAACTAGTTTAATGAAATTAATAACAATAACATGAATACATATAAAGACAGAAAGCAATATGGGGCCTATTCCCTGATGGCAGTCAGTCACCATCACCAAAGACGTTGTGGCTGAATTCCCAGAGTGGACTCAGCAGCAGAAGGGAAATAGGTTCAGCAGCTGGATTCAGGAACACATAGTTTGATATCAAAGGCAGAACAGAGAGAGACCTCGTCTGAAACCATCCATTGAAGGAGTGAAAGAAGAGGAAGAATCTGAACTTGGTGACACCAAAGTTTTACACCAAAGATGCTCATGGATTCCTTTCTTGGTGAGTTGTAAGTCACTTGAACTGTCCAAACCTTCAAGCAGGTGCAGCCTTTTACTCTATAGATCAAGGTGCCACATGAAGTGTAACAGTGCCCTTGTTCTGCAGTCCACCCCTGGGCACTAAATTTTGCCATCAGGTTCCTACTGCTAGAAGCAGCCTCAGTCTCTGAAAACATACCCTGAGCTGCAGAAAATGTCAGCCCTGAACTGGAAAGGTAAACCAATGAGCAGAATTACTGCTGCTCTAGCTCAGGATACCTGCACAGTCCTAAATTCTCCAAATATATTCAGATGGGACAAAATGGAAAGAATAAATTACAATTACCTCCTGGGAAGGACACCTAATAACAAGTCTCCAGAACTCTCATGATTCTAAATACTGAGTAGTATTTTTTTTTCTTATGAAAGTGAAGGTGATTCTAATCCTGCTGAAAACATAATAAACCCTCAAAGCTTCTTTCATAGCAAAGAATATAACTTAGGAAACACTTTGGAGTTGGCTAAAACTTAGAAATAGTCTTGAACTTCAGGACATGGTTTAATGACCATGGTGGGCTCGGGTTGACAGTTGGACTCAGTGAGACCATATTAAGTAATATGAAATTCAGATTGTAAATATTTCAAAGGCAGTGGCTGGACTCAATGATCTTAAAGTCTTTTCCAACCCAGCTAATTCTATGATTTTATGAACTAAAGAACCAAATATGTTGTAAGTAAATTATTATTTTAAAGGGAGATTAATTTATCGTACCTGTGGACACTTAAAAATCTAATGACTGAATCTGGAATTTAGTTATAAACTCAGTTACAACCATAGAATGCTTTTGATTGGAAAAGACCTTTAAGATCATGGAGTCCAGCCATTAACTTTGAAATATTTACAGTCTGAGTTTCATATTACTTAATATTTAATTAATTTTCATTGTGAAATTTAGGGTTGTTTTATGAATATGATGATTGGCTGCCTAAAGATATATTGCAACATAAACTAAAGCAGAAATAGGTAACTGCTCCTATAGAATGGGCACTTGGATGCCAGATAGCTCCTAGCAAAGTGAGAAAGTGCCTGATAATTTCTGGGACAGGTCATATAGGAAGCTGCAAGGACTGGTGGTATTCTTGCTCTAATTAAAGTCAGTGTAGATTTGTGTTGCTACTGATTTTGTTAAACAGGAAATATTGTTGTCTTTTTAATAAATAACAGAAGTTATTTTTAATTTCAACAAAATAGGATGAAGACTCACTCAAAAATCAGCAGAAAATTTGCTTTTTGAACTTGTAGCTAGTAGAACACACAAAACTTAGTGAAATTAGTTTGGTGGTTTTTGGGTTGGTTGGTTGTTTTTTTTTTTAAGAAATACCTTCTGTTGTTGCTAAGTATTAGAATTTCAAGATGAGAATAATGCGAAACATGAGGGTGTAATTGCACAGATTACCTAACAGTTTTTATTTCTACTCTCTGTAAGATACTTGTCACTTTTAATTTAGAGATTATCTGAGAAATGGAGTATTTCAGGATTAAGCAAAAGAAACCCAGGACAAGACATATCAGTTGCTATATTTTATCATATTTAGCTAATGTTAAGAGGAAATTTGCAGCCATAACTATAATTTTAAAACAAATATTTTGACTCTGTGTGTCAACCGTTTTCTGCAAACCAGGTAAAGAACCTAGAGCTGGGACAACATCACTCTCCTTGTTTTTTTTTTTCTATAGTTTTTTCCCCTGGACAGCTCAGCACACAAAAAATTTCAATTGTGTAGGAAGTTAAAAAAAAACCAAATCAAAAGTCAAAAACAAACAAACCACCACTTATATTTCTTTTGGCAATATATTTTCTTTTTTTTTTTCTTCTTTTTAGAACATAATTATATTAATTTCACTGAAAATATTATTCACTAATGCCTTAGTTCCATCTTTACTATATTTTTTCATACATCTCTTTTCTTCTTCCTAGAGAAGTTATTTTTTTGTATTGTCATATACTTCTTTTTTTTCCTGTTGAAAAGCATTCCCCATGAAGAAACATCCACAAGGGAATATGTTATTCTCCACACCACCATCAGCTTCAGCTTACCTCCTGCAGTGATTCACTCTTTCAATTTTCTCAGAGCTCGAAGTGATTTCCTTCATGAAGCCTGAATTTTGCTGTTGGCAAGGAAAGAAGGATGAGGAGACATGATAAAAAATTCTTTCTCCCATCTTTCTGCAAAGCCATCAACAGGGCAACATTTATTGCTTTTGCTTTGTGAGGAAGTTTTGCATACTGTGAGTCTAGTTGCAGTGTGCACTTGAGGGGCTACGCCCAGGTGTAATCTCACAGCTAAGAAGTTGAATCATGCAATATGATCTGCAATCTACACAAATCTAAATTCATTAACGTGGATTTCCTGCCCTCCCCCTTTTTATTTTTTTTCCCACATTCCTAATGAGAAATCCACAGGAAAAAGAAACAAATTAGAAAATCATGTTGCACTTTACAAGACTTTTAATGTTAAGTTAGCGTTGTGGATGTTCAACAGAAGTGCTCAGCAGCTTACATTTTCACATAAATGTAGGAATGAGAGCCCGAGGCAATCTGAATACAGGCATTTCCAACTTCAAAGTAGCAGTGAATGATTCTTACCCTGCTTTTGCCATCCAGAATTGGCCTAAGCTTGGGGAGCAATTAAAATTAAATAGCCACTGAACTGCAGAAAGTGAAGATCGGCAGCTCTGGGCATGAGGAGACTTTTATGGAGTCCCCTGACTAATACATATCTTGGTGTTGGTAAAGCAAGGGATGGAGTCAGAATGAGAGCCATTTATATGGAAAGATAGCAGAAGACAACTGCATTAACCTTGAATATAATGAGCCAGATCTTTGTTTCAAATCAGCTGTTTTTCACGTTCTTGTCTGCAAAAACCTTTAGTTACCAGAGATCTGAGAATCTCTTCCTTGGTCCTAAATTTATCCTTTTGTAAATAGCCATCAGGGCAGTTAAAGATATAGAGAAAGCAAGCTCTATATCAGTTATGTATGTCCTGAATGGTAAAAGTTCTGCTGCAAAAATGGGAGGATTATTTACCTTGTTTTATACAATGGTGAAAGTTCTGCTTCAGAAAAGGGGAGGATTATTTATCTTGCTTCATGAAAAGCAGAAATTGAGATCTACATGAATCAAAATTTTAATAATATTTAAGGATAACACAGAATCACAGAATGCATGGGTTGGAAGAGACCATGGATCTAGTTGGAGATACTCCTGCTCATTGCAGGGGATTGGATGAGATTACCTTTGAGGGTTCTTTTCAACCCAATGCTATCTATGAATATGTGATCATGGAATCACAAAATCATAGAATGGTTTAGGTTGGAAGGGACCTCAGAGATCACCTAGTTCCAACCCCCTGCCATAGGCAGGGACATCTCCCACTAGAAGAGGTCGCTCAAGGCCTCAAAGATCCTTAAAGGTCATCTTGTCCAACTCCTCTGCAGTGAGCAGGAACATCTACAACTACATCAGGTTGTTCAGGGCCCTACCAAGTTTTATCTTGAATTTCTCCAGGGATGTGGTCTCATCTCTGACCGTTAACTTACAGAATCACAGAGTCGCAGAATGTCAGGGGCTGAAAGGGACCTCAAGAGCTCATCCGATCCAACCTGCCTGCCAGAGCAGGATCACCTATACCAGAGCACACAGGAATGCACCCAGGTGGGTTTTGAACACCTCCAGAGAGGGTGACTCCAGAAGCCCCCTGAGCAGCCTGTTCCAGTGTTCTGTCACCCTCACAGTGAAAAAAAAATTGTTCCTCATGTGTACATGAAACTTCCTATGCCTCAACTTCCACCCATTGCCACTTGTCCTGTCATTGGGCATCATCGAGCAGAACCTAGCTACAACCTCTTGGCACTCACCGTTTACATATTTATAGACATTAATGAGGTCACCCCTCAGTCTTAGGACCTATATACTGAAATGTATTTCCTGATATTCTTCTAAATTTTGAAGCCAAGGGGAATATGGTTACATTGACAAACATGTAAAACAAGAGCAGCTTATTTTGCCACTTTTGTTTTGCAACAAACATCAGAACGGCATTTTTTCAGTACAAATTCACAACAAAAATCAACAAAATAATAGATATGTAAATTAGCAATCTGATAAGCATCGATGAATTCCAGTGGATTTAATTGTCTTTGAAGGAATGTGCATACTGATACTACATATGCCATTGTTAATTTATGTATTCTGTAAATAGTCTGTATAGATTTCCAAGTCATGTTTTGGCTTAGAAATTTTTTTTTTCCTGTGGAAGACTTGAAAAATTGGAGGGAGAATTGCTTCTCTAAGCAGGAAACATATTCAGCCACTTTCCCATTAAATTTCCAGCAACACGTAATCTGTGAGGCTTATGGTTTTTCTGGACACTTAGTTCTTTTTACAGCCAGAAAAATACAGCAATTTATTTGTTGTGTTAATGAACTGGAGGAAAGGTGTCTGAGGGGACACCTTTTGCCTCTCTACAACTCCCTGAAAGGAAGTTGGAGCCAGGTGGGTGTTGGACTCTTTTCCCTAGTAACAAGTGATAGAATGAGATGAAATGGCCTTGAGTTACACCAGAGGAGGTTTAGGCTGGATATTATTAAAAAAAAAAAAATCTTTCTTGGAAGAGTGGTCAAGCATTGGAACAGGCTGTCCAGGGAGGTGGGAGAGTCACTGTCCCTGGCATTGTTGAATAAGCATTCCATGTCTACCACTCTTGCAGTAAGTAAATGTGTCCTAAGGCCCAATTTAAACCTCCCCTCTTGCAACATGAGGCCATTTCCTCTCCTCCTATCACTTGATACTAGGGAGATGTAAAATTGAAAATAGAAAATATTTCCAGAGAAAGAAAATTTATCATAGAATCATAGAATTATTTTTGTTGGGAAAGACCTCTAAAATGGTGGATTATTTTTTTATTGCTAAGAGAACTCTACCTATACCTCAGTAGCCTGCCTTTCACTTGCAGCTCTGCAACCTGACATGCAAGCTGCTCTGGTACTGTATTTTCTGGATTTTTTGTGACAACATCCTTCCCTGTTTTCCATGGCTTTGCATCTGCAAATCAGAATACTCTTGTTATTGTGGGTTCTCCTGGGAAGAGGCTGTCATTTCCATGGCATCACTCTTCTTTCTTCACTATTACTGCCCCAGTTGTAGCTTTTGATGTACCCTAGGAGATCTAATAATGTGCGTGCACATCAGGAAATGATGCCCAGTTGAGCCAGGAGAGGTTTAGAATGGATATTAGAAAAAGGAATGGTTTCCTGAAAGAATGGTCACGCATTGGAACAGGCTGCCCAGGGAGGTGGTGGAGTCACCATGCCTGGAGGTATTAAAAAAAATGTGAGGATTGACAGTTTCAGACATGGTTTAATGGTCATGGTAGTGTTGAGGTGACATTTGGACTCTATGACCTTTTCCAACTGAGAAAATTCTATGATTCTATGATCCTATGATTCTATACTTCTGCAAATAAAGAAGATGCTAGCATCTAAGCAGCTGCTTCTGACCCAGGTATTCTCTAGCCACCAAGAATGTCACTATAAATAGGAATAGTCTACAGGAATTTGGGGTGGATCCTCATGTAAAGTTTATAGTTACTATGAGAAAAGTATGAGGGGGAATCGCCTGCAGCCCAAGATTGGACACAGAGTAGATCCCTACTCATCTTAGGGCCTCCATCACTTGTTTTCTTTGGTGCTTCCTGGGAAGTGGATTTTCTTTTTCCATTCTATCTCCATCTGTTTTCATTTTTTTTCAGAATTATAGAATGGTTTGGGTTGGAAGGGATATCAAAGATCATCCTGTTCCAACCCCCTGCCATAGACAGGGACACCTCCCACTAGAACAAGTCATACAGGGCCTCATCCAGCCTGGCTCTGAACACCTCCCTGGGCAACCTGTTCCAGTGTCTCATCACCCTCACTGTAAAGACATTCTTTCACCATTAGAGTTAATCTATATCACAAGAGAAGTATCTTCATGAAAAATCTTTATGTGTGTGTATGAACTTCAATAACCTTTGTGCAGCAACATTTTATTCAATAAATTAATTTTGTAGACAGTTATAAGCTTTTTCCTTAAAACTGAATGAGATTCTATTTTCTCTGTGTAACTTGTCTTCTGAAGACATTGTCATATTTATCTGCAATTATTGCAAATTTAATTATCAATTTTATATAAATGTAATGCTTTTCTGACCATTCAGCATATTATTTTATTTTTAGAAAATATTTTTTCCTTAAAACTGAATAAGTTTTGTTTTTTTCCTTGCCTTCAGAAGACTTCATATTTTTTTTTTCTGCAATTATCACAGATTTTTCTTACTGGGCAGACTTGCTTTAAATACCCTTCTCTGTGTGAATTTCACCTTCACCTTGAGTGATGGGAAAATCGCCTTGACTGATGGGAAAATATTAGTTTGTTTATGTCTATGTGTATATCATGCATGCTCTAACTGCTGGAAGTTTTAATATAGTTTTAATAGAAAACTCTCCAGAACTGTGCTTCAACAACTAAGCCAGTTAATGCCTGCAAGTCTTACATCTTATGGAAATGGATAACACACCTAAGGCACTCTGTTGTAATCCATTATCTGCAGAACCTGAAGAAATATTTTTTTTTTTTTTTTTGAGTGAGAGTTATCATTCTACTGTGCAAAATGGTTCCGTGCCCTGAAAGCATGTCACACAGAAAGAAATCAAGCAGAGAGTTTTGCTGGCATGAACACTTCGTGTTAGATACTAGCTTGTCTGTAAAACAAGTATAGTTTATTCAGTACTACCATGGGCACATGTCTAGACTATTAAGTTGATAGGATCAGCAGAAAGCGAATGGACACAGGTTAGTTTTAACTCATAAAAGCATAGACGAGGGAAACATACATATGTAACTCAATCTTCAGTTCTGAGGAGTGCATAAAGGAGAATAAAATCCACAAAATGTAGCCCTGAGACACTGTCATGAGATCAGGTTAAATTTCCAGCCTTTTTTCCCTTCATTTATAGATATTGTCACTAGAGGCTTTCCTACTCTGTCACTTCCTTTTCTCATTGAAATAATTGGCACTGAAACCTTTTACTAGAATTTTAATACTATAATTTGGGAATTATGCTTGCAGACTGTACTGCCTTAAACTTCTGCTGTTTGATTTGTTAAGACTTTTCTTATCCTTTCCTGTTTCTTTATTTCACCAGTTAATAGTTTCAGCTATCTGACAAAAAAAATTATCAGTGTTTTTCTGCAAAATACAGAGAAAACACAATTTTATGCTTTATTTTAGTCAGATACTCAGCACCTTTAATGTGCCTCTTTCATGTAAAATTTGCACAAGTATCAAAGTATCTAAGATACTTCTATTACTGATAAGAGACAAAAAGGACAAGTTATTGTCAACAACAGATAGGGAAATTTTGGAGTCTTGATTGCTTAATTGCTCTCCATGTATGCTAAAGCATCTGTACCAAACATATGTAAAATATTTTTACACACCACAAGTTTTCCAGCCTTAGAAAATTAAGGAACCTCTGTTTTGGACTTTTTTTTTTTTTTTTTTTGGGTTACTCATTACAGGAACAACATTGAATTGCTGGAGCGTGTCCAGACAATGGCAACAAAGATGATGTCTGGAGAACAGGTCTGAGAATAGTAGCTGAGGGAACTGTGGCTGTTCAGCCTGGAGAAAAGGAGGCTGAGGTGAGACCCCATTGCTCTCCACAACTCCCTGCCTGAGGTTGGAGCAAGGTGAGAGATGATCTCTTCTCCTTAGTATCAGGTGATAACATTGGACTGAATGGCCTGAACGGAAGGTTTAGTTTGGACATCAGGAAAAAAATTATTTCCTGAAAGAGTAGTCAGGCACAAGCTGCCCACAGAGGCAATGAAAGAACATGTGAACATGGCACCTCAGGGCATGGTTTAATGGTCATGGTGGTCTTAGGTTGACATCTGGATTTGGTGATCTTTAAGGCCTTCTCTGACAGAAACAGTTACATGATTCTATAATTATTCCAAGTGCAGAGTCCAGTTAGATGCCTGTGGCCAATGGGGTTCCCTAGGGATTAGTATGATTTTCAGTTCTGTTCAACATATTCATCAATGGCTTGGATGAATAGATTGAGTCTACCCTCAGCAAAACCAATGATGATTCAAAACTGAGTAGGTATGGTTGTGCTACCATCCAAAGATATCTGGAGAGCTGGCTGAAGGTAAACCTCATGAATTTCAATATGGACAGGGATAGAGTCTTGCATATAGGGAGGAATAACACTATACACCAGCACTGACTAGGAGTCATTTTCCTGGAAAGAAACTGCATGAAGAAAGATCTTGAAATCCTACTGGACAGCAAGTTGTCCATGTGCCCTTGTGGCCAAGAGGTCCAACGACATCCTGAGGTGCATTAAGAAAAGTGTGTCCAGCAGGTCTAGAGAGATTCTCCTGCCCCTGTATTATGTTCTGGTGAGACCACACCTGAAATACTGTATACAGTTTTGGGCTCTCCAGTTCAAGAGAAACAGAGTTTACTGGAAGGAGTCCATCAGAGAGCTACAAGGAGAATTGAAGTGAACATCAGTTTCCTGCTGACTCTGGCTGTAAGAAGAGCAGACTTTGCATCAGAGAAATCATTTTTTCTTGACCCTGTGATTAGCCCTTTGGTTGCTGCACATCAGTGTGGCTTGTTTAGAACTAAACTGATCCCAGTGCTGGGACATTCTTGACTTGTTTGCTTTCTGAGGCTTTTACCAAACCTGAATACACCCAGCCTGGATGGCATTGGGCAGAAAGGTCCTGACAGGTATCATGGACATAGACTTGGTCGACATTGGAGTGTCTGTGGCTGATAAGAAGGTGACTCCCATGACTTGGGAGCTTTTTCCAGTCCTGTGCAAAATTGGTCCCAATTATGCTTTAAGACTCAGATTGGAGACTAGGGAGGTTTTACGGTAGTGTGCCTTGAACATCTCTCCTATGGAGAGAGACTGAGAGAATCACAGAATCATAGAATGTGAGGGGCCAGAAGGGACATCAAAAGATCATCTAGTCCAC
>VWZI01020847.1:452254-498631 GCA_013396835.1 Psilopogon haemacephalus | reverse complement strand
ATATCAGTTCACACAGGAACGCATCTAGGCAGGTTTAGAATATCTCCTCAGAGAGAGACTTCACAACCCCTATGGGCAGCCCATTCCAGTGTCTTGTCACCCTCAAAGTAAAAAGCATTCCCCCTCATATTTAAATGAAACTCCCTATGCCTCAGCTTCTACCCATTGCCCCTTGTCCTGTTATCAGACATCACAAAGAATAGCCTGGCTCCATCCTCCTGGCACTCATCCTTTACACATTGATAAACATTGATGAAGTGACCTCTCAGTCTCCTCTTCTCCAAGCAACAGAGCCCCAGCTCCCTCAGTATCTCCTTGTAAGAGAGAAGTTCCATTCTCTTAATCATCTTTGTGGCTCTGTCCTGGACTCTCTCAAGCAGTTCTATGTCCCTCTTGACCTGGGGGGCTCAGAACTGAATACAGTACTCCAGATGTGACCTCACCAGGGCAGAGTAGAGGGACAGACATGGTACAGTTTAGTCTTGAGAGGAGCAGGCTGGGAAGGGGTCTTAATAACCTCTATACATTTCTGAGGAATCGGTCTCAAAATGAGGGTGATGGTGATCTCTTGTTAGTGTTGCCCAGTGATATGACAAGGAACACTGGGTGCAAGGTGGAGCATAAGAAGTTCCACCTCAACATGAGGAGGAACTTCTTTATGTTGTGAGTGACAGAACACTGGAATAGGCTGCCCAGAGACCTTGTGGAGTCTCCTTCAATGGAGACTTTCAAAACCCACCTGGATGAGCTCCTGGGTGGCCTGTCCTAGGTGACTCTGATTTATCATAGAATCATAAAATGGTTTAGGTTGGAAGGGACCTCAAAGACCATCCAGTTCCAACCACCTGCGATAGGCAGGGACATCTCCCACTAGAACAGGTCATTCAAGGCCTCATCCAACCTGGCCTTGAACACCTTCAGGGAGGCAGCAGCCACAACCTCCCTGGGCAACGCATTCCTGATTTGGCAGAAAACTTGGACTTTATGGTCTCCAACCTGCAACATTCTGTGATTCTGTGAAATACAGAAAGGAAAAACTATTTTGGCAGCAAAACATAAGTGAATAATTGTGGTGTTTTTTAAAAATAAATTTTAACATTGCAAAATTTTAGCTAAAAGTGTAAAATAGTATTATTTTAAAATAAGTAACCCTAGGCAACTTGAAAANTATATACGCATATGATTATTATATTATTATTATTTCAAGATTATGCAATTTATTTGACCTGTGTATATGAGAGAAGGACCACAAAGAAGAAAAACTTAGAACCTATCATTGCACTCCACTGGACTTCCATGTAAATCTTCAGGCTCATGGAAAACTGCAGCTGAAATAGAGAAGACAAGCATAATAAAACTGCCAATTCAATTTGATCTTGCTTATTTTCTCCTAGAATATGTTCATCGTTAAATGTGGATAACATTAGAGGAATAGGGGCGGGGGGGAAATAAAATTACTTTAATGGCGCTAACTACTGGGTCCCAGTGGATAGTGTTCAAAATGATGCTGGACAGAAGTAAAGGGAAAATTATTAAAGTGTTACAATTTTATTGCAAAAAATGCAGCAAAAATAAAAAGAGCAAAAAAAGCTGTAAGCAACTTATTTTGAAGCATCAAAATCAGACATGGTTTAAACCATAATATTCCCACTCTGTGTAAAGAGGCAGAAAAAAATTCATACTTAAAGCAAATATTTGGTATAGATACAGTCTTCCCTGCTCTCAGTATCCAATATAAGGCTCTCAAGCATTAATTCTGTTTCTTTTCCCCTGACTTTTTTGGTTAGCTAATCACACAGATGACTTGTTTGATTGTGGAGATGGGGCACTTTCAGCTGCTTTAGCTTTTCACAAAAGTTCCCTTAAATGAGCAAAGTCCATTCAGCTGCAACAAAAGTATAATTTCTATATTTTGCATATATTTTTAATAGGAGAAGAAAACAGTTTAAGGAATCCACAGGAGTGGTGGCAAGGTGGGTCATTAATGATGCACTAGAGTGAGAAAATTAGTTACTTATCTGTATTTCTATCAGTGACTTCATATTAGTCTCTGTATGAAACACAAAACATGGGGGCTTTTAATCAAAGATTTTGTATTGTAGACAGATTAGCGTTGGATACAACCTGCATTTATAATCACCATTTACCAGCAGTGCTCAAAAAGATCAAATCACTTTGGTAACCCTTACGCCACTTAAATGTGTTGGGTCATGGACCACAAACCGATTTACATCTTGAGGCACACCTTGATATTTCTTAGAGAGCTCATAATGTCCACAGGAAGAGTGTGTTCTTAGTCAATGTCACATTGAAATTCCTCAGAGAGTTGGATCACTTCTCACAAGAAAGCCACAAAGATGATCAGAAGACTGCAGCACCTCCACTATGAGGACAGACAGAGATGTGGGACTGTTCAGCCTGGAGATGAGAAAGCTCTGGGAAGAGTTTAAAGCAGCTTCCCAATACCTGAGTGGTCCTACAGGAAAGTAAGGAAGGGGCTTTTTATAAGGGCTTGTTCTGATAGGGTGAGAGGGAATGGATTGAAGCTCGAAAAGATAGATTAAGACTAGATATTAGGAAGAAATTCTTTCCAGTGAGGGTGCTGAGACACTGAAGCAGGTTGTCCAGGAAGGTTGTAGATGGCCCTTCCTTGAAGGTGTTCAAGGCCAGGTTAGACAGGCCCTTGAGCAAGGTGGTCTTAATGGAAGATATCCCTGCTCATGGCAGGGGAGTTGGAATTAAGTGATTTTTAAGGTCCATTCCAACACAAACCATTCTCTGATTTTTCTGATTCTGTGATCATTTAAAATTTCTTTCTTCAGTGTGATCTCATGGGAAAGAGTTATGGCAGCTGAGGAGCCATGTGGCACTGCCTTATAGTGGCCAAGCTAGCCTTCCAATCTGTTCATGACCATGTTGATTCAAGTTGTGAACATAAAGATTTTTTGTATTCTGTGATTTGATAAAGCAGTTCTAAACTTTCAGTCAAACTCCTCCATTTCTCTTAAACACAATCCTGAAACCTTGCCTACAGAAAATGTCAGAAGAAATGTGGAAACAAAGCACATGCATCCTTCAGTTCCTTTCCAGACATCAACACCCTGCTGAGTATACTCCCTGCAGGTGAGCACTGGCTTAGGTATCTGTCATGGAATGTAGACTACAGGAGGAAAACCTGAAACTCAGTCAGATTTATAAGAATAAATGAGTATCTTCAGACTCACACTATTTGCTGTGAGAAAAGAGCAGCTAAGACTTTCACAGAATCATAGTTTGGGTTGGAACTGCCCATTGAGTGCAGCCATAATATACTTACCAAGTCTGCTGCTAATTACAGTTACCATTTCCATTTCAACACAGGTAAAGTCACTTAAAAGTACTGGTTTTCTTTTAAAAGTACATTATGCTTAGGGAGCTGTTGTCTTGGAAAACTCACTGGGTAACTGAAGGCTTGCCCATGAATGATTTTTTTTTTTTTTTCTGTAAATATTATTTAATTTCTGATGATGTTCTGATGAAAGACCTTTTGATAAATTAATGTTCCAAACCAAGTTGGATGGGGATTTGGGGAAGCTGGCTGTATTGGGTTTAAGCCAACTACCCCTGAGCCCAAAAGCCCAATTAAAAAATCCAATTTGGAAGTAAAAAAGGTGTAAAACTTTAACAATAAATAGGTGGGGAAAGGTTTTTTTAAAGAAAGTGGGAGGAAAGGGGAACCAAAATGCAGGGTAGGGAAAATAAGGGAAAAAATACAGAAGCTGGGGAGAAAGGGAACAAAATACAAATACAACCTGTGGAAGGCAATTGAGTCCCAAGGCTGAGGTGGAAGGTTTTGCCATTGGATGAAGGCAGGATGTAGGAATTTGATGGTGAAAAGCAATTAGTCCAAATTCCAAATGAGAGTGGTGGTACTCCACGTGTTGGCAGAGGAGCACGTGGTGGTCTGGCAGCCAAGGGCAGCAGAGTAGTTTCTCAGGCAGCCAGGACAAGAAGAGAGAGAAGACAGGCTGGCTCCCCCTTTTTTATAGCCAGGTCCTAGCAGGAAGTAGGAGTGGCTAACTATGACACTCGGAAAAATGTCAGACCACCTCTTGGGAGGAGTCAGGGGGTTCCTAGGTGGGCTTAACCCTTTACACTGGCCTAGTAGGAGTTTTCCCCACCCATGGCAAGGGGATTGGAAGAATCATAGAATCAGTCAGGATTGGAAGGGACCACAAGGATCACCTAGTTCCAACACCCCTGTCATTAGCACGGACACCCTACCCTAGATTAGGCTGGACAGAGCCTCATCCAGCCTTGCCTTAAACATTTCCAGGGAAGTGGTCCCAACCACCCACCTGGGCAACCCATTCCAGGCTCTCACCACTCTCATGGTGAAGAACTTCCTCCTCACATCCAATCTGAATCTCCTCACCTCCAGCTTTGCTCCATTCCCCCTAGTCCTGGCACTACCTGATAGCCTAAAAAGTCCCTCCACAGCTTTTCTGTAGGCCCCTTTCAGACACTGGAAGGCCACAATATGGTCACCTTGGAGTCTCCTCTTCTCCAAACTGAACAGCCCCAACTCTTTTGGTCTGTCCTAAATAGCAGAGGTGCTCCAGCCCTCTGATCATCCTCGTGGCCCTTCTCTGGACACACTCCAGCACGTCCACATCTCTCTTGTAATAGGGGCTCCAGAACTGGACACAGTACTCCAGGTGGGGTCTCACCAGGGTCCAATTAAAAGCATTCTATGATTCTATGTTTCTGCAATTCTATGAATAAGGAGAAAGAATATTTTTTTTTTAAATATTATTAAGATTCATGCACTTTGAACCTGTCTTATTCACTCAAGATAAATGATGCTTCCAAGATGCCTTTCTTTTCAGTTTCTAGTTCAGCAGCACAACTGTAGTACTAATGTTGTAAAATAAATTTTTATAATTGNTGGTCTCCAGGAGGGGTGTGGTGTCTGTATTTCTTTTTACTGTATATTCCTGTAAATATCTGTTATATCTTGTAAATATTTGCTTGTATATTTGCATTGCTGTAAATATAAAGCTTCATTTATTAACTTCCAGTGTGTTTTTCTGAGTTTTAGCTGGGGTTCTAAAAGGTGGGGGGGCAGGTCACTGCAAACCCACTACAATAATAGATGAAACAAACAATCTATAGGCACACTTATGTGTCATAAATATAATTCCATCCCAAATCAAATATTAACACACTCAGTTTGTCTGGATGAGGCTATGCAGGGATATTAGATTTTGGAACTAATTGGTTTTATTTTTTTTTCTGCTATTCGAAAGATTTATGTCACTGAGACTGACTTAGCAGTAAAGATTGCTGTGTCTTCCTTTCAAGTCTATGAGTGCACAGCAGTAGGTACCATAAGTAATAAAGAGTGAAAAAGGTTTTTTTCCTCACATACTTACCTTTTCCTGATTTCATCAGATTTCAAGGAAGTCAAGCAAAAATATAATTCTGGGTACTTACAATCAAGAACTCTCAACCACCATGGGACATTAATGTGTCCTTGTGGCCAAGAGGGCCAAAGGTATCATGGAGTGCAAGAATAGCGTATTCATCAGGTGTAGGGAGGTTTTCATACCACTCTTCTCTGCCCTGGTGAGATGACACCTGGAATATTGTGTCCAGTTTTAGGCTTTTCAGTTCAAGAGAGACGGAGATCTACTGGAGACTCCAAGAGGATGATTAAGGGACTTGAACATTGCTCCTAAGACTGAGTCATGGGGGACTGTTCAGTCTGGAGAACAGAAAAATGCTGAAAAGGGATCATGTTAATTTCTGTAAATATCTGAGTTGTGGGTGTCAAGATGAAGGTGTCATTGTCTTTTTTGTGGTGCCCAGTGATAGGAAAAGAACATCAGATATAAGCTAGAACAGAGGAAGATCCACTTCAACATGAGTAGAAACTGCTTGGCTGTAAGGGTGGCAGAGCAGTGGAGCAGGCTGTCCAGAGAGACTGAGATTCCTAGGTGCTCCTGCTTTGTCAGAGGGGTTGGGCTTCATGACCTCTGGAGGTCCCTTCCAACCCCTACCATTCCATGATTCCATGATCTGGGAACTGTTGACACTGTCTGAATAGTTCTTCTATGAATGTGTGTACTAAAAATGATTAATTTCTTAGAAATGCTGCAAAAGATAATTTTATTGTTCTCTAATTAATCTATCTTAGAAATGGAAAACATTTATTTTCCCTTCTGATTTTCCACCACTATTTGGAGAAACATTGTGCTAGAATGAAATTGCAGATAGCTCATTCATAGAATAGAATCATAGAATCATTAAGGATGGAAAAGACCTCTAAGATCACCAAGCCTAGCAATCAACTCAACACCCCATGCTCATTAAACCATGTCCTGAATGCCTCTTCTGTGTTGTTTCTGATCAACTTAATTGATGGTGACTTCACTGCCTCCCTGAACAGCCTGTTCTAATACATGACCACTCTTTCAATGGAGTACTTTTGTCCTAATATCCAACCTAAACCTTCCCTGGTGGAACTTGAGGCCATTTCTTCTTAGAATCTTAGAAGCAGTGAATGGTTTGGGTTGGAGGCGATCAAATCTAAACCTTCCCCATTCATTTTCTGTTCTCTTTTTCAGGAAAGAAAATACTACTGTTCTTTCTTCCTGAAAATCTGAAGATATTTTCTTTTAATGTTTCCTCTCGCTGCACACTTAAGCAGAGCTATTTTGACAAAATAGCTCCCAAGATAACTGAGTTATAATGCAGTAGATTCGGTGAATATTTTATTCTGAAGTGCACATTGCTATTATACAGGGTACATAAACCAATCTGTGTGTCATAATGTGTGTTTCCATGAGGTCTTTCTGTGAGATGAGTGTAACATTGATTGTCCCTGATGTCACTGAACTATAAATAATTAATTAAAAGCTAAATTGATTTACTTATCATGGAATAGCTGTATCAACTTTTCACCAATTCATCCTGTGGTAATATTTAGACCAGAGATAATATTTGAAATTATAATAGATTTAACTCTGTGTGTATCTTTGGATTAACAGTAAAACCAGATACAAATGAAATTCCTAATATGAAAATGATCTAGTAAAAGAGTTATCCTATTCTTGCTTAATTCATCCCCTAAAATCAGAATCACAGAATGATAGAATAATTGAAGGGATTTGGGTTTGAAGTCCCATCATGGGCAGGGATACCTTCTACTAGATAAGCTTTCTCATGGCTTCATCCAACCTGGTCTTGAACAAGAGGGAGTATTTACAGCTTGCCTGGACAACCTGTTCCAGTGTCTCAGCACCCACACTGTAAAGAATATCTTCCTAATATCCAGTCAAAATCTGCCCTCCTCAAGCTTCAGTCCATTCCCTCTTGTCCCATCACTACAAGCCTTTGTAAAAAGTCCTAGCTTTCTTGTAGGCCCTCTTCTGGTACTGGAAGGCTGCTGTAAGGTCTCCCTGAAGCTTTCTCATCTATAGGCTGAACAGCCCCAATCCCAGCCTGTCATGACAGAGGAGGTATTCCAGCCCTCCAATCACCTTTGTGGTCTCCTCTGAACCAGCTGCAAGAGTTCAGTGTCTTTCTTCTGTTGAGGACACCATAACTGGATGCAGTATTCCAGGTGGGGTCTCACCAGAAGAAAGTAGAGGGAAAAAAAAAAAGAAAAAAAAGAGTGATCTTTAGAAGAATGGAGGTATTAAGTGTTACTTGTTGAGTAGTATAGCATATGGAATTAATAATTTAATACAAGGAGAAGTCATAGACAACTTTCTGTGTTGCTTCCTCTTCATAGTAATTCATCCTAGAAAACCAACAACAACCAACAACAAAAAGGAAAAAGAAAAAAAAAACCTAGATGGATATATCAGTACTATCATATTTCAATATTCTGACAGAGACAAGAATATAAAAGTCATAGTGCTATTTTCTCTGAATTAGACACTTACTTTTGTGAGTTTATTTATTTCTCTAATTAATCTGCTTTGCTGCCTTTGAAATTTTCAGCATCTTTGCCAGACTTTTCCTGCCACTACTTTTATGCTTGCTTAAACTAGACCAGTGGCACACTTTTGCCAGATGTAGATGAGCCTATTAAAGTAGGTAGGACAAAATTATATTTCTCTGTTGCATCTTCAGTTAGTTTTAATAGCAAGAAAAAACAGCAGCAAAACAAAGAGCAGTAAATAGAAGCTGTGAAGTTAGAATGAGGGGATTTTTTTTTTAACTAGATTTCCAAAAACCAGAAAACAATATATACAATACTAACAGAGCACCTTTAATAATTCTTTTCAGATTTATTTAGCTAGCAGTCTCCTTGACTGAAACTACAATTAAAGCAACAGGAAAATGGGTTAAAATGAGACTTTTAAGATCACTCAGGAGGAAACATAGAAATAACAATCCCATTAGTTACTAGAAGAATCATTTACACTTAGAAAGGGAGCAGGGAAGAAAAGGCAACATAAAGTAGATTTTGTATCTACCTGTAGTAAATAAATAAATTATTAGATTTCTTTATGGAAGATGTTATGTTCTGCACTGCCCAATTTAGAGCTGAATAATCTCTGTAAACTATATTGTAGAATGCTCTCAGTAGGTAAATACCTTAATGACCATCTAATTCTAATCCTGCTGTCCCTGGCAGGAACACCTCTTACTAGATCTGCTTGCTCAAGGCCCCATCCAACCTGGCTTTCAACACTTCCAGGCTGGAGTCTCCAAAACTTCTCTGCATAACCAGTTCCACTCATGCAGGAGAATTTCTTCCTCATGTCTCATTTCAGCTTCTTGGAATTTGAAGTTATTATTCCCTTTCATGTAATGTTATGCCTTTGTCAAATGTTCCATCTCCCTGAAACCTTCTTCAAATCATCTTAAAGCTATTAGATTTTTAAAAGCCTGAGAAGAATTAGTCAGGAATTTTCTAATATGAAACAAATTATTTTCACAAACAACTTGTACAAAAGAAAAATACAAATTCTGAATGTATTAGGCGAGGATTTTTGTGTTTTTTTTTTTTTTCCCAATTTGTAAAGAATAAATTTATTATTTCTTTTGTTATGCACAAATGGAATGAGAATGCAGCATAAGAGATTTTTAAAAGTAAACATTTAAACATTATTTAATAATTTTTACAAATGTTGAACTCCATTGAATTGAACCCATTGTTAGTCAGGGTTCAACTATCTGCACATAGGTGTGTTTTTTTGTTTTTTGTTTTTTTTAATGGAATCATAGAACAATTAAGGTTGGAAAAAACCTCTATGATCAAGTCAAATCATCAGCTCAACACCACCACAGCCACTAAACCATGTTCCAAAGTACCATATCTACAAGTTTCTTGAACATATCCTGGCATGGTGACTTGACCACCTCCCTGGACAACCTGTTCCAATGCTTGACCACTCTTTAAGTACAGAATTTTCTTCCCTAATATTCAAGATAAACCTCCCCTGGTGCAACTCGAGACCATTTCCTCTCATCCCATACCTACTTACTTGGGATAAGAGACCAATGCCATTAGTTGAATGGTATTTCTACTATTGAAATGGTAAGAAAGTACTTGCTGAGAGCCTGAGGCTTTGTTTTTCCTTCTCTCCGGAATTCCATGATACTTCTCCATTGCACGTGCATAGTTACTTGTTGCTTATCTAATCCCATTTTGAAAAGCTCAAGAAGAAAGAATAAATTTGCTTTTAGTGTAATGTCCTTCAAGACACATGTTTTTTAATATAGTTGAGTGGTCCTTTCTTCACAGCATCCCTCAGAGAGCACAGTGGCAGAGAAAACAACATGATTCTTCTTTCCTCATGTAAGACTCCCTAGCTTATGCAGCTCAAACATTCACATACAATTTGTAATGTTCATTTGTTACTGAAGTTTAATGTACCAGAACTCTTTGCTAACAGGAAGAGGAGTCAGTGAAGGTCTCTATTCTCTTACAAAGAAAATATTTCTTAAGTGGGAAAACAAAAAGGAAACCAAGGGATTAAGAATTCTGAATTCTCTCTCATACCAGGCCATTCAAAACCAAATTTATTTCAGTTTTGCTGTTTCTTCACTGCTTTCTCTCTAACCCTTCCTCTTTCTCCATCTGACAGTGACACTCTTAAAATCTCTTTTATTTGGCTAAAAAGAAGATCCAAATAACAATGACAAAAATTTAGAGTATATTTAAATTAATGAACTGAGCCATGAAAGGTAGAGCCGGAGTCACTTGAGAAACATTTGCTGTTATAAAACAGGGTATATCAAAGGTCAAAGAATTCTTTGGATGAAAATCACATGTAACTAAAATAGTTATGATCTTACAGTAGCTCTTTTTAATTTTTAATTATTTTTTTTCTGCTTGCCTATTCTGACTATAGTACCTTTGGGAACAGAGAAAATAGGAAGCAGTTTATTTTACTCCCCTTCCTTTAGCTGTCTGACAGCTCTTTCAACACATCCCTCACCATAACAGCTGTCTGCTGGCATTTTTAACTTCGTTTCTGGCTCTGGTTATTTTAGAAAGGGGAGCAGAAAAAGTTTTTAACCTGACTGACTTGTTTCTATCCTTAATGTTCCACACATTGATGACAGTGCCATCCTCACCTTCTGTTGCTAAAGAGATAATGGTATGTAGTTATGCTGGCCACAAGGCTAACAACTGAGACATCACTGGTCCCTTTTGGACTTCCACTGAATGACCTTAAGTAGTTTTCCCATCTGTTCTGTGACTCTGATTTATTTAAAATGTATATTTTTAAGCCAGAGCAAATCCCAAGAAGATCTGTAAGTATCTGTGTCATGTTATGGGTAAGATCCTAATGCCCGCCTGTCTCACAGCCCCAGAATTCTTACTGGAGATGTTTGACAAAATTAATGTTTGCCTCTTTCCAAGTGCCCCAATAAGAACTTGCACTGAGACAGGCTCAGTAAGTGAAAATAATTAATAGGCTTAATTTATTAAGGCAACAGATAAAACAGATCCGGGACTGCTGATGATAAATGCACAAACTGCAAGTGATGGAAATGGAGTTAATAAATCCTGGGTAACAGACAAAGTTGGAGATTAAAATCTTTGCGTTAACACTAATATATAACAGAAAGGCAGCAAAAGTTCAGCCCTATATTGAATGTACAAGACGATATGCCTGTCTTGGGAGGAGGAAGAGGACCACAGACTGATGGCCATCATTATCTCTGCTAAACCCCCAGTCTTTACCAGCAGAGAGATGACTCTATCATGGCTTTCAATGATTTTTATACATTTTGATACTTTTGATATTTGCAGGGGTCTGCCACTGTAGTATTAGATCAGCAGTTGCACTCAAGTGGAGAGTTGAGTAACAGTCATATGTTGTACAACCATAGAACCATTCTGGTTGGAAAAGACCTTTAAGACTGCTGAGTCCAACTGCTGATCTAATACCACCATGGCCATTAAACCACATCCTCCAGGGATGGTGACTCCACCACCTCTCTGGGCAGACTGAGCGCTCTTGCATGAAAGAAATTTTTCCTAATATCCAACCTAAGCCTTCCCTGAAATCTGAGACCATTTTCTCTTGTCCTGTCACTTGTTACACTCCAACCTCCTTTTCTGTCATTGTAGAGAGCAAGGTCTCCCCTCAACCTCCTTTTCTCAACACCAGTTCCCTCAGCTGCTCCTCACCAGACCTGCTCTCCAGACCTTTCACCAGCTTTGTTGCCCTTCCTTAGACACTCTCCAGCACCTCAGTCTCTTTCTTGTTCTAAGGGCCTCAGGACTGAACCCAGGACTCAAGGAGTGGCACTGACATATATTAATTTCAAAAAGAACAAGTCTCACTGAATTATGCTCCTTGAATCCTAGGAATTAAAAAGAAAAAAACCACTAAGCCAAACTTCATCTATGCAGTGTGGAAACAAATAGCCTTGATTATCAAAGAGCTTATCAAAGACTTTTTATCAAGCATTACCAAATACTTTATAATCTTTTTGTCTACACAGAAGAGCTGTGAAGATGTAACAGATTCATGGTGTCTCTTCTGCATTGGTCACCTTGCTACTTCTCCTTGCTTCAGCAGAAATGTAATATCATCTCTCATGGGTGATGCTAGATATGAAGAGTCCAAGAAAGACACAGTGTTAAGGATTTCTTCAGTAGTAACGAGAATAAAAAATGGTAATTTATAGAGTAATAGAGATTTTATGGCTACTAGTGGAATTTAATGGTGTTTTAAAGTACCACATATTCCATAATGCATGAGGAATGCCTACGAGTGATAGTCTTTTAAATGATGGACACCTAGATTCTCAATTCTGTATTCAAAGGTTGAAAAGCCTGCTTTATAGGATGCTGGATATTTTTATCTTCCTTTTGTCAAGGAGTGTATACCTCTATTCCAATTATTTTTGTAAAATCCTTCAAAAATATCTAAAGAGACAATGCCATCTTTGTTCAGAAGAAGAGATTTAGTAGTAGTCACAATTTCTTCTTTATATACTGACTCTACCCCCCCTCCCTAAACACATTGCAGTTTTCATCATTTCTTTAATTTGTACCTATTGAGAAAAATATCCCATAAAGATAATTTGGGTTCGTTTTCATTCAAGTTGCTAATTAATGACACGTGGGGAAACACCTGCCTCCTCTGCAAGAACCTCACAGCCTGAACTTCTCATTTCAGATCATCCTGTCGTATTTTATGTCTCCCTAGTATTTTTTCACTGAATTGTTACTAATTTTCTGTAATGTCTGGAGGGTGCCCATAAGGGGTAAGACCCTCAGCTAAGGTTAAACACATGGGCTTGCTTTTGACTTAACCATAGACATCTTCTGTAGTTTTCACTAAGCCACCTGAGGTAGTATTTATTAACTTTAACAGTTAGACTCCTAACTTCAATAAATGGAGACAGTGGGAAGAAGATCCAGGAGGCAGTTTGCTTACATTTAATTAATGACCTAAGATAGGAAGGAGGATTTTTGTATAAATGTCTCTATCCCTTTCAAATTACAAGGAAAAAGAAAAAAAAAAAAAAGAAAGAAAGACCATTGGTTCTCCTCCTCTACTCTACCCTGGTGAGGTCACACCTGGAGTATTGTATTGGGTTCTGGACTCCTTAGTTCAAGAGAGTCAGAGAACTACTAAGGAGAAGACATTGGAGGGCTACAAGGATTCTGAGGAAGGCTGGACCATCTCTTCTGTGAGGAGATGCTGAAAGACTTGGGGATCTTTAGCCTGGGAAAGTGTAAGAGAGGATCTTCTTGATGCTGATCAATAACTAAAGGGTAGAGGTCATGAGGGTGGACTCTTTCCCGTGGTTCCCATGAATAGGACTAGGGGTAATGAGTACAAATTAGAACACAGATTTTACTTGAGCTTAAGGAGAGACTTCTTCACTGTGAGAATGCCAGAGCAATGGACCAGGCTGTCCAGGGAGGCTGTGGAATCTCCTTCTGTGGAGAATTTCAAAACCCACCTGGATGTGTTTCTGTGTAACCTGCTTTAGACAAACATGTTTTAGATGGGGGATTGGACTTGACAATCTCTAGAGGTCTCCTCCAACCACTACCACCATTCTATGCTTTTGTGATTCTATGGTGGTGAGAAACTGGAAGAAGTTGCCCAGACAAGTTGTGGTTGCCCATTCCCCAGAAGGACAGTTACATTAAAACTTTTCCTGTCTTTTTTTTGGTTGTTGTTATTGTTTTTACTTGTTTGTTTGTTTGTGTGGGTTGGGGGTTTTTTTTGTGTGTGTGGGGGCTGTGTTTGTGGGTTTTGGGGTTTTGGTTTTTTTCTGCCATAACTCCTCCTTCTTCAATAGTTGTGCTATGAATTAAAAAAAAGAAATAAATCAAATAACCATGAGCCACATAAATTATATCAGATATTAAAAAATATTAACAAGGTTTTTAAATTGCATTCAGTTCAAAGACGACATATAAAATTTAATTTTCATTGCTAATGGAAGAATATTCTAGCCTTTGAAAAGAATAAAGAATATCAGACTTTTAAGATGTAACAGTTGTTATCATCTTTGTGAATCTGGAATTTCAATGGCTGATAAAATTGTTTTTTCTTGTCATTCCTTCATTTTTGAAGGAAAGCTCCTCAATTTTTAAAGCCAATTTGGTTCAGCATATTCAATGACTGAATGCCAATTCAAGCCCATCACTTCTACAGACATACCTAGAAACAGATCTTATTAAAACTAGCTACTAAGTTAGCCATTAATAAACTGGGAGTGAATGTGGATGGTGAGAGCATCTGTTTCATATTGGTTTTCATACCAAGGACTGTTAGGTGGCCTGTGGCACTGTACTAAAATTACAAAGGATTATCTAAGGAAGGGTCAAAGGGAATGAGAAATGTAGGACAGGGACTAAAAAGGGAGGGGATAGTAACAAGATGAGGGATAAGAGGAAGAACAGAATGGACCAGTTGTGTGTATGCTACAGCCAGCCAATTAATTTTATCTGACTAAACTCTATGTCTAAAAATTATGGTCTGTTCTGTCATAGAATCAGAATTGTTTGAGTTGGAAAAGACCTTTAAGACCACTAAGGCCATTATCAAACTCTGCCAAAGCTGGTGCTAAAACATGTTCCTCAATACCACATCTCTGACCCTTTGAAACACCTCCAGGGACAGAGATTACATCACCTCCCTGGCAAGCCTACATCAGTCTTTGAGAACCCTTCTGGTCAAGAAGTGTTTTCTAATGTCCAACCTAAACTTTCCCTAGGGCAAATGAGGTCATTTTCTTTGCCATATGACTTAATACAAGAGAGAAGAGACCAACACCCACCTGGCTCCAACCTCTGTTCAGGGAGCTGTTGAAAGTGAGGTCTCCTCTCACCACCCTTTTCTCCAGGCTATGCAACCACAGTTCCCTCAGCTTCTCCTTGCCATATCAGTTCATCAACCCCTTCACTGGCTTTGTTGCCTTTCTCTAGACATGCTCCAGCACCTCAGAGTCTTTCCTGGAGTGAGTGCACCAAAACTGAAGCCAGTCCTGAATGTGTAGCCTCAGTAGTGCTGAACCCAGGGGCAAAATCCCTTCCCTGGTCCTGCTGGTCACACTATTCCTGATCTAGGCCAGGATGCTGTTGGCCTTGTTAGCCACACCTTGGCCCATACTCAGCCAGCTGTCAATCAACACCCCTATGTTTTTCTCTGTTGGGCAATTTTCAGGCACTGTCACAAGCCTAGAGAGTTCTTGGTGTTGTTACCACTCCAGTGCAGGAACTGGCTTTTGGTCCTGTTGATTCTCATACTGTGGTATTTATTTATTTATCTATTCTTGGTGACCCCATTGAGAAAGGAAGTCTTGATGCAGTTTATTGGTGAAACATGAACATAGGTATGCTGGAAAGTGAATGAGGGAGTGGTTGTGTTTTTTTACTAGGGAACTTCAATCCTTACCAGCTGGAGATGATGGCTCTTTGTCTTTATGTTTCAGGGACTTACCTATCTGTGCTTGCCCTTATGTGAGTCCCAGTGGTGACATATTCAGGAACACAGTGTCCCCTGTGTGTGCAGGAAAGTGTCTCTGTCACACACTCTCATTCTTGATACTAAATGAGCCCCTAAATGGGAAAGCAGCAGCTGCCTCCATCAGCCATGGCATCAGGTTGAGCTGTAGCAGCCAGGACAGGGAGACTCCTGGGCCCCAGAACCTGCCAGAATCAGAGGCCTTGTAACATGCCTTAACAGAAGCACATCTCTTACAAAGACCTAAATCATTCCTATAGAGCAAAAACACTAGGGTTTGATTTCACAATCAATATTCTACACAAATATTCACCTGTTCTCTTGTCTCCTGAAACAATAAACAATTTGTCAAAGTTATTTATGTTTGTTTTGTTTGGTCGGTTGTGTTTTTTGTGTTTTTTTTTTTTTTATTAAGTAGCCTACATTCACTCATGACACTTCACACATAATAGAGGACAGAAGCTGAGTAAGCATAATCTTTTTTGTAATAATTTCAATATGTTCTGCTAAGTATTACTGATGATTAAAGTCTGACACATTATGTGAAAGCAGATTGTAAAAAGGAAGAGTGTTGCACTGGAATAAATTATTGAGAAATGCATGTCATTATGCATTCAGCATGGGTTTCCAGGTATCATGTCAATCCAGGTCAAGGAAGGACAGTGAAGGTCAAGGAGGAAGAGCCTTGAAAGCTTTTTAGGATATAAGTTATTACAATGGGGTCAAGAGGATTTGCAAAGTGAGCAGGGATAGTTAGCAGAGCATTTCCCGAACAAGTGGCAATCATTCTAAGATCTCTGTGGAAAGAAAGAAAGCTAAATTATTCCTCACAGGCATAAATCATTGTAATATTCTTGACAATTCATACTATAATTACCGTATTGCACTTGCTTGCTGCTTTCTCTATAAAGCAGTAAGAAGGGATGCTTTGTGGTGGTTCTGGAATGAAGCATTAACATCACTCTCTCAGAAAGTAGAAAATGAGTACTCTGAACAACAGTGGAGCAAGCACAACAGGCCACATATATTTCCATAACCAAAAGAGATGTATATTATCTCCTCCTCTAATGGGCATTTTCTTTCTTTCTTTCTTTTTTTTTTTTTTGTTGTTGTTGTGCAAATTTCAAGCCATGATTGTGGATGAGATGAATGTGATTCCAAAAATTACCCAGGAAAACAGATCACTTATTTACAGAGTATTTTAATATCATGCTATCTTTAAACAATGTAAATAAAATTTTAAGGCATAAATTCGACCAAGGAGGTTATGCAGCAGAAGAAGATTTTGCAATTCTGATGGTTAAATTTCTTCCCCATATAGCACTATGAGTTTTTCGTCATTAGGAGACATAGTTCATTAAAATTAGCTTCTCAGGGGTTTTAAAGATTGCTTTCTGACTTAATTCCCTAAGATTATCCCTTACAATCCCCTAATGTGTTCTATGAAATCAATACTTTTTTTGCTTCCTTTCAAAGGTTAATGTTCACCTCCCTAATGCTGCAAGAGCATAAAAGAAAGCATTTTTTTCTTTGCACAAATTAAATAGTATCAGAATGGCTGACATCACTAGGCTTATTCTTTCTTTCTTTGTGGCTCTTAAATGCAACAGATTACTTGAAAATTTAGATCATTCTTGATGGAATTCTTACCCAGTACATAGAATGTGTGGGTCACAATATTTTTTGAGTCATTAAATCAAAACACCCCAGGAATCATAGAGTCATAGAATCATAGAATGGTTTAGTTTGGAAGGGACCTGAAAGATCATCCAGTTCAAACCCTCCATCAGAGGCAGGGACACCTCCCACTAGAACAGGTTGCTCAAGGCCTCATCCAACCTGGCCTTCAACACCTCCAGGGAGGGAGCAGCCACAACATGTGCCAGTGTCTCACCAACCTCATTGCAAAGAAATTCCTCCTAACATCCCATTTAAATCTCCCCTCTGCCAGTTTAAATCCATTACCCCTCATCCTGTCATTACAAGACCTTGTGAATAATCCCTTCCCGGCCTGCCTCTAGGCCCACTTCAGATACCAGAAGGCTACTATAAGGCCACCTTTTCTCTAGGCTGCAGAGCCCAAACTCTCTCAGCCAGTCCTCATAGCAGAGCTGCTGCAGCGCTCTGAGCATCTTCATGGCCCTCTGTACTCGCTCCAACATTTCCATGTCCTTCTTTTGTTGGGGGCTCCAGAACTGCACGCAGTACTCCAGACAGGGTCTGAGGAGAGCGGAGTAAAGAAGCACAATCCCCTCCCTTGCCCTGCTGGCCACACTTCTCCTGATGCAGCCCAGGACACAGTTGCTGTCTGGGCCACACACGCTCACTGCCAGATCATGTTGAGCTTTTCATCAACCCAGACCCCCAGGTTATTTTCCTCAGGACTGCTCTCAGACATTTGCCACCCAGCCTGGATTTGTGCTGGAGATTGTGCTGACCCAGGTGCAGGACCTTACACTTGGCCTTGTTGAATTTCACGAGGTTGGCCTGGGCCCACCTCTGCAGCCTGTGCAGGTCCCTCTGGATGGATCCCTGCCCTCTAGCAAGTCGACTGTGCCACACAGCTTGGTGTCACCTGCAAACCTGCAGAGGGTGAGGGCTGAAAATGACACCAAGCTGTGTGTTCCAGCTGACATGTTGGATAGAAGGGAGGTCATTCAGAGGCACTTGGATAGGCTGGAGAGGTGGGCCCAAGTTAACTTCACGAACTTCAGCAAGGCTAAGTGCAAGGCCCTACACCTGAGTCAGGGCGGTCCCAAGCATAAATACAGACTGGGTAAGGAGTGACTCAAGAACAGTCTTGAGTAGAGGGATTTGGGGATGTCAGTTGAAAAAACAAAAATGACCCCACAACGATCATTTGCAGCCCAGAAGGCAATCATGTCCCAGGATGCATCAAAAGGAGTGTGACCAGCAGAGTGAGGGAGGTGATTCTGCCCCTCTACTCTGTTCTCATGAGACCCCACCCAGTGCAGTGTAACCACTGCTGGTACTTCCAACACCAAAAGGACATTGAAATGCTACAGTGGCTTCAGAGGAAGCCACAAAGTTGATCAGAGGGGTGGAGTACCTTCCCTATGGGGACAGACTGAAAGAGTTGAGGTTGTTCAGCCTGGAGAAAATAAGGCTTCAGGGAGACCTTAGAGCAGCCTTCCAGTACCTGAAGGAGGCCTGCAAGAAAGCTGGGGAGGGACTTTTTATGAGGACTTGTAAGGATGGAATGAGAGAGAATGGATTGAAACTTAAGAAGAGCAGATTTAGATGGGTTCTTAGAAAGAAATCTTATACAATAAGGGTGGTGAGACACTGAAACAGGCTGCCCAGGGATATTTTGGATGCTCCCTCCCTGGAGGTGTTCAAGGTAGGGGTGGACAAAGCCTTGATCAAGGTGCTCTTGTGGAAGGTGTTCCTGCCCATGACACGGCAGTTGGAACTAGATGATCTTTAAGGTCTCTTCCAACTCAAACTATCCTATGAATCTGTGAATCTGTTAACGAATACAATAAAATATAACACAATATAGAGCAATAAAATGCAATCTAATGTATGAAGCCATATTAGATAAAGGAATAGTTTATATTAATTTGTTTAAAGTTAATAGGTCAAGAGACATTAAAGATTTTGCAATTAAATTAGTATGATGCATTTTACAAGGAATATTTTATGGAACAGAAATTAGAAAATGCTTTCATAGTTCTAATCATCAGTGTATTTATTTTTTTATGATCAGTGCTTAATAAAAGAGATTACCCAACTATCTGTTGGATGAGAAATTTTCTATTGAATGAGAAATTATTTCTTGAGTCTTGAGTTCTTCTCTGTGCTGTTTACTCACTCCTCATGCTCTTCTACTGGTTGTTAATAGATTTCTTTCTCTATATAGACTCCTCATTTTCTGGCAGTATGTTCAAAACACTTTGAACTTCCCTCCCTTGATCATATTGGTCAGTCTCCAGAGACATCACCCCTGTCAGTAGAGGTGGGATTTGGTTGTGAAAAAGAGGTAACAAGGGTATTCTGCCTGGCCATCAGGTGCCATTCTAGAAGTGTAAAGGTTTCCCATAGGTCCTGTGTCATGTCTAAGAGAACAGTGAGGATGTCTCACATCTCAAGGCACCTCATATGAAACTAGAAGCTTATGTCTGAGGAAAGGAATTATTTTATTCAGAAATTTATCTTTTTATGGTTACCCATGGAGTTGTCAGAATACCAAATGTTTCATTTATGTAATTGTTAGAAACCTGCACAGTTATCCATAAAATTCCCTTCAAATATTTGCCCTTTTTTTTTTTTTTCAAAGTAAAAATTTAATGTTCTCAGAGAGTTCATAGGTTGAACAAGGATGTAATATTTCATTCCATCTATTCCTAATATTTGGTTCCTACAAAATTATATNAAGAGAGGAGGAAGCATTTAGAACAGAAGCTTTTACTTAGATATCATAGAATTATAGAATCATAGAATCAGTCAGTGTTGGAAGGGACCACAAAGATCATCTAGTTCCAAGCCCCCTGCCAAGGGCAGGGACACCCTACTCTAGATTAGGCTGGACAGAGCCTCATCCAGCCTTGCCTTGCCTTGCCTCCAGGGAAGTGGCCCGAACCACCCCCTCCAGGCAACCCATTCCAGGGCCTCACCACTCTCATACTGAAGAACTTCCTCCTCACATCCAATCTGGATCTCCCCACCTCCAGCTTTGCTCCATTGCCCCTAGTCCTGGCACTACCTGATAGCCTAAAGTCTCTCCACAGCTTTTCTGTAGGCCCCCTTCTGACACCTGAAGGCCACAATAAGGTCACCTGGGAGCCTCCTCTTGTTCAGACTGAACAGCCCCAACTCTTTCAGTCTGTCCTCATAGGAGAGGTGCTCCAGCCCTCTGAGCATCCTCATGGCCCTTCTCTGGACACACTCCAGCATGTCCACATCCCTTTTGTAATAGTGGTTCCAGAACTGGATGCAGTACTCCAAGTGGGGGTCTCACCAGGGAAGAGTAGAGGGGGAGGATCACCTCCCTTGACCTACTGGCCACAATTGTCCTGATGCAGCCCAGGATCTGGTTGGCTTTCTGGGCTGCAAGTGCACACTGCAAACTCATGTCAAGCTTCTTATCCACCAGGACCCCTAAGTCCCTCTCCTCAGGGCTGCTCTCCAGCCAGTCACTGCCCAGCCTATATTTGTGCGTGGGATTGCCTTGACCCAGATGTAGGACCTTGCACTTGGCCTTGTTGAACCTCATGAGGTTGGCTTGTGCTCACCTCTCCAGCCTGTCCAGGTCCCTCTGGATGACATCCCTGCCCTCCAGCATGTCTGCTGTATCTCACAGCTTGATGTCATCAGCAAACTTGCTGGGAGTTCACCCAATGTCTTTGTCCATATTGCCCACAAAGATGTTGAACAAGACTGGTCCCAGGACTGATCCCTGAGGGACTCCGCTTGTCACTGGTCTCCACTTGGACATGTACTCATTGACAGACACTCTTTGGGTGAAGCCATCAAGCCAGTTCTTTATCCATCTGGCGATCCACCCATCAAACCCGTGTTTCACCAGCTTGGAGACGAGGATGTGGTGCAGGACAGTGTCAAAGGTTTTGCTCAGGTTCCAGGTAAATGACATCAGTTGCTCGTCCCTCATCTATTAATGTTGTGATATTCACCTGATATCAACTTGTAGAGAAGGCTGAGGGCAGACCTAATTGTTCTCTATAGCTACCTGAAAAGGACATCATAATAAGGTTGGTGTCGGCCTCTTGTAATAAGGTTGGTGTCGGCCTCTTCTCCTGAGTGACTAACAGGACACGAGTTAATTGCCTCGACTGGCACCAGGGAAGATTTCAGCTGGATATTAGGAAGAACTTCTTTACTGAAAGAGTGGCCAGGCATTGGAACAGGTTGCCCAGAGAACTGATGGAGTAACCATCCCTGGAGGTGTTTGAAAAAAGAGTAGGTGTGGCACTTAGGGATATGGTTTAGCACCATGATGTTGTTGTGTAGAAGGTTGGACTTACTCTTAAAGGTATTTTCCAATCTTAATGATTCTATGATTTCCAAAATTTCTAATGCAAATAAGTATTATTTGAAAATTCCTAAGAAGGATTTTTTTTTTCACCCCCCAGTGCTGTTACTCAGCATTTGATGCCCCCCAAACTCAAGTCATGATGTTGTTTAAAATGGAGAATGAGTAGCCGTTCAGCCAGTGAGAAGCTAAACTGTAGCAAATACTTACATTATTTACCTGCATTTAGAGTTTTTGTCCATCTGGAGAGAAAAACTTAACTCAGAAGTAATGAATAATATTCATGTATTAATGAAAAATTGCTTAATTTTTGTATCCTTTGTCCTTTGAACTGACAACTGTTGCTAGCCACATTGCATCAACTAATCACTGCACACATGTTTCTGTTTAAACAAATCTGCTCCAACTGGAAGTGCAGAAGAAATTCTCTTATGTCACTACATTGATTGGTGAGCCATCAAGGTTCCAATTCAAGAAACATCTGCTAGTTTCCCAGCCTCAGGTGTCTTGCTTGATTAAGTATTAATTAATAAATTGATGCCAGATTCTCATTAACCTTCACATGAATAAAGATAAGGGCTAAATTTTGAGTTCTCTAAAGCAGGCTTTTTTCATAAGATTATTATTGATTGGGTAAGCCTTTTTGTGCAATTGTGGAAGCATGTTTAGGAGCACATCTGAATCAACAACTGGCTTTTTTTCTTAAGATTATTACTGACTGGGTAAGCCTTTTTGTGCAGTTATGGAAGTATGTTTAGGAGCACATCTGAATCAAATAGTGATCACAAAGTTATTAGGTAAACACAGCAAACACATAACTTCATTTATAACTTCAGTCACAATAGTTCATTAATTCACCTTCAGAACCACTACCTGAAAATACCTGAAACTGGTAAGATACGGATAGCAATCAGGTGTGATTGCTAAATTCTACAAAATTAGATCAATTGTGCACTGTTGCTAACACAAAATCTTAAATCATAGAACGATAGATTTGTTTTGGTTGGAAAAGACCTTTAAGATTATCAAATCCAATCAATATTTAACTCAGCCAAATCTGGTGCTACAAACATGTCCATCAGCACCACATCTCAGTGGCTTTTAAACATTTCCAAGGATAGGGATTCAACCACCTCCCTGGGGAACCTGTTCCAGTGTTTGAGACCCCTTTGAGTGAAGAACTTTCTTCTAAGATCCAAATTAAACCTGACCTGTTGCAATTTTAGGCCATTTCCTCTCCTCCTAACATTTATTACTCTGCAGGAGAGACAATCAACTACCTCCCTGCAACCTCTTTTCAGGGAACTGTAGAGAGCAAGGTCTCCCCTCATCCTCTTTTTCTCTAGACCGAATGATCCCAGTTCCCTCAGTCTTTCCTCAGAAGACCTGCTCTTCAGACTCCTTGTTCTCTGAGCTTTCTGCTCAAAACCAGTTTTCTCTGGCACAGGGTAGTCCCATGTCTCTTCCCCCAGAAGTCACATCTACAGCCCTCCACTACTAATGCCTTGCTGTGGGAAACCCAATGCGTTGCCATGTCCAGTAGTCCTACTGCAGCAACAGCTGTTCTTACAGAAAGCCCAATATAACTTAAAATCTGTCTGGATTTTAACAGAATATTTACCAATATTGGTGAGGTTAGAATGGAACTTTTAGATCAAGTCCAATCACTCACCTAGAGCTCACAATACAGCCACAACTGCTAAGCTACTACCACTAAACCACATCTCTCAGCACCACATCCATGTGTCTTTTAAATAACTCCAGGGATGGTGACTCCACCACTTCCCTGGGCAGCCTGTTCCTTTCTGTCAAGTAGTTTTTCCTCATATCCAACCTGAACCTCCCTTGACACGTCATATTATTCCTATAATATACATTTGTCTGTTTGTTGGCATTTCAATAGTAATATGTAATTGCTCAGGGTGTGTGAGAAATGAAAAGCACAATGACCTTGAAACTAAAGATAAGAAACAAATCAATTATCTCTTAAAACAAACATTCCTTAAAAAAGGAATGCAAAAACTCTTACTTCTGTGATGAAAAAATATAAACAAAAATCTTTAAGTGCTCTAAAATGTCCATTTGTTTCCAGTTTCTAATCATGCTCAAACATGTCCTTGCACAACTTTCACTCTACTTACTTACTGCTGAGTTTCAAAATTCCTTCAGGGTCAGTAAACAGAGAGGATACCCCAGGTAACAAAACATGTCTTTGCAACCTGCATTGAAGAAGTTCCTCAGAGAGATTTGCCACCTTCTACGTTGATTTTTATTGAAGATGGGAAAAACCTTAATCTTTTGTCTCTAAAATGACTTGGAGGAGATTTATGGAGTGCTTTCTCCTTTATAGTTTAATTGCACAAAGTTTTTGTTCAGTAAAATGTCTGCAGTCAGGGTGTACTGACCCAGTTGTAAGTGGCTGAGGAAAAGAATATCCAAGGGAGTTAAGTATTGTGAGTACAAGCTTTGCATATCTGTGAAAGTGCAGTGGAATCTGTAGTCCTGAGTTGAGTAAACAATTGTCTTTAGTCCTCAGAAGAACCAGAAGAATCTATGTTTAGTTAAGAGTTTTGAACAGACATTTTTGGTACCTCTTTTACACAAGGTCACTTGTATGAGATTCAGCAAGGCCAAGTACCAGGTGCCGCACTTGGATCACAACAACCCCATGAATACTACAGGCTTGTGGCAGAGTGGATGGGAATTGTGCAACACAGAAAAAAAAAGGGGTGTTGATTGACAGCTGAACATGAGCTAGTGCATGCTCAGGTGGACAAGAAGGCCAAAAGCATCCTGGCCTGGCCTTCAAGAAAGGCATTTAGGTGCTTCATCATGTCCAGTGAAGAGGAACAAAGCTGAATTTGGAGAACAGGTCTGGTGAAGAGCAGATGAGCAAACTGGGGTAGTTTAGTCTGGAGAAAAGAAGGCTGATGGGAGACTTCCTTCCCTGAAAGAAAGCTGTATTGAGGTCTTTTCTCCCTAGTAACTAGCAGTAGGATGGGGGCAAAATGACCTCATGTTGCACCAGGGTAGGTTTAGTTTGAATATTAGGAGGAAAACAGAAAAAAGAAAAAGAAAATGAAAAAGAAAAGAAAAAGGAAAAGAAAAAAGAAAAAAGAAAAAAGAAAAAGGAAAAGGAAAATGAAAAGAAAAAGAAAAAAAAGAAAGAGTGGTCGGGCATTGCTACAGGATACCCAGGAAGATGGTGGAGTCACCATCTCTGGAGGCATTCAAAACCTTGTGGATATAACATTTCAGGACATGGTCTAGTGATCATGTTGGTGTTGGGTTGATAGTTGGACTTGATGATTTTAGAAGTATTATCCAACCTTAATGATTTCATGATTCCATAAGGTTACACTTCTGTTGTCCGTTTCAAAACCTGTCCAATGTTTGCACTGGCAATCCCTTCCTCCTGCTTACATGATACAGTTTCTTTACAGCAGAGATTTACAGATAGGAGTCTACACTACTTCTATTGAAAACAAAACAATGAATCTCAAAATCCCTTTAGTTTCTGCTTTCTGCTTTTAGTTTCTGGTCTCTGTTTTCTGGCACAGTGCTTTAAATTGAATCACAGAATCATACAATTATCTGTGTTGTAAGAGACATTCAAGATCAACTAGTTCCAAACCCCTGCCATGGGCAGGGACACCTCCTACTAGACCAGTTTGCTCAAGGCCCATCCAACTTTGCTTACGCCCAGTGCTTGGACTACTTCTCCAACACACATTTCAATATGTACTGAACCTCTGTGCAGTTTTATCTGAGATGAATTCAACTCATCTCTGAAGACAATATTTATTAGTTCTCCAGACAAATTAAAAGATCTTGATAGTTAAAATAAGTCCCATTTTATGTCTTAACATATCTCCATTAGGGACTTTCATGGCTGTAACTTCATTATCTGTGTACATCTCTCTAATACAAACAATGACTATCAATTAAAATGAGATTGAAGTGGGGCTTGGGGCAAGTATAATTTCCCTTTTAATATGCATTTGAAACACAATTGGAAAAGGAAATGGTTGTATTTTAATGGCTTCTCCTTTGAAGTGAAAGAGATCCAAATCTGAAGCTGAAATTTGACTGTTTTACAGCAGCTCTTACATAGCAGAATCCTGAAAGCGAATGAACTGCACCTCTGAGAGACTCTGATTTCACAGGCACAATCCTAAAGGATATAAAATCTCTACTGCAATCCCAGTAAGTTAATTTTTTGGGTTAGAAGCAAAGGGGACATGACCTAGTGTGCCATATGTCATGAATATATCCCTAGAGGCATATAATGTCAGCTGATCTGCATTACAGCAGTGACCAAAATCTACAAAATATTTGTCATTTAATTCATTTAACATTTAAAGATCATTGAAAGGAGCTGAAGAGGGAGGAATGAAAGTTAAAAAAAAAAATACCCAACAACAAAAAAACTCAAAACACTATAACAGGAAAAGCTAATAAAGCTCTTGGAAATATTTTAGCTTGACTCCATCACAAAGAAATTATATAACATAATAATGTGAGTTTGTTAAGTGTCTTTGCTCACTCTGATGTGTCCTTGAATTTATCTGGAGCTATGAATAGAAACACTAGGTAATAATTACCTATTTTAAATCCACGTGGATTTCTTCAAACTGTTCCCCTGTTCTGTTCTACACTGAAACTCTTGGGGGATGCAATCAAAGGCAGTAAATGAAGTTACTTTGAAGCTCTCTAAGGCATTCTCAACTTGCCATCAAGCTATTACTGTAACAAATTATATTTGAGGGTTGTGCAAAAAGGCTTTTTGTGTTGGGTTGGTTTTTACATGCACCATTGGAAAGAGAAATCTGCTACAAAACAAAAGATAAACACAAAAAGTGGCCTCTCTGGAAAAAAAACAAACAACAACCAACAACAACAAAAAAACCCAAATCATTAATATGTGAAGAATTATTTGGATGTTAGACTACTTACTGTTACTCATCATTCTTATCACAAAATCACAGAATAGTAATGGGTTGAGAGCTACCTGTGGACATCATCTAGTCTAACACCCATGCAGGATCACCCAGAGCAAATCACCCAGCAATATGTCCAGGCTTATTTTGAATGCCTCCAGAGACAGAGACTCTATAACCTAATTTGTTCCATGTGACCACAAAGTATTAATTACCCTTTAAAATAGCATGCTGAAGCCCTACATGGAATTATTAACGATTTTCAGTTAAAATATACAAACATCTAACTTAAACTGAGCATGTTATTCATTGGGTTCATTAACCCCAATCCGCAGTTTAAGCAGCAATTAATTTAAAAATATTAAGTATTTTAATATCCTATATATTCCTCATGCAATGAACCCAATTTCTTATTGCACTTGATGCAGGATTTTATATTATATGTGCAATAGAATGAAAACAAGTACAGTTTTCTAATCATTTAGTGACTAGTCCCTTTAACCATGCCCAGATATAAAAATAATAACCCAATTTTATTTATATCTAATGATTACTATGGCATATGTTCATCATTCACAAATACAATAATACAAAAAGACAAAGACTTTTACCCAACCTCTTGAGAAATTTCTTTTTTGCTTTTATTGCTTTTCTGTCTTAGGCAATCCCATAGAATGCATTTCTTCCTTATTAAGACCCTTCAGTTTGATTTAGTTTGCAGAGAAGTGGAAATGATTCCAAACAGGGAGAAGATTTGCTTAAGTTTCTCTGCTGCTTAACCAAATGGGTTTATTTATCTGCTTTAGTAAGTCTTATATTTCTTGGAACACTTGAAACAAAAGTTATTTTTGTCCTTCAGTAGGAATTCTGGGTTATAAAGAGCCTAAGGCATGAGGGAGTACTGTTCCAGGATAAAAAATAATCTATTTGCATGTCTGCAGTTCAGTATGTGTTTCTTGTTGATTCTCTCATATTGGTTAAAGAAAATGTGATTAACTATGAATTACTGATGCTGACAATCTCCAGAGATGAATGAATGAAGCTATGGGTGTGAGAAAGGGAGGGCAGGATGGAAATAAATGTGCATATTTCATGTTTCTGATAGGAATCGCATTAATCTGGTACATGATGCAAGAAAATGATAAAAATAACTCTTGTATTTCAAACTTTGAACACAAACAGCAGCTAAAGTACATGAATAAAATCAGAAGGTAGAAATGCAACATACTAGGACAAGCGGGAATGGCCTCAAGTTGTACCAGGGGAGGTTTAGGTCAGATGTTAGAAGAAAATTCTTGACTGAAAGGGTTCTCAAAGATTGGAATAGGGAATAGTCTGGAGAGGAGAAGGCTAAGGGGAGATCTTGATCACTGTAACTCCATGAAAGGAGACTGGAACCACGTGGGGGTTGGTATCTTCTTCCTGGGAGCAAGTGATATGACAAGACAAAATGGCCCCAAGTTGTTTCAGGGGAGATTTAGGTTGGACATTAGAAGAAACTTCTTGACTGAAGGAGTTCTCAAAGACTGACACAGGCTGCCCAGGGAGGTGTTTCAAAGCCACAGAGATGTAGTGCTGAGCGTTATGGTTTAGCCCCAGCCTTAGTAGAGTTAAAGAACGGTTGGACTCAATAATCTTAATACACTTTTCAAGGTAAAATGATTTAATGAATCAGTGCTTGTATTTTTTATTACTTATTTTGTGTATTCTTTTGACATTATTATTCTTTTCCTTACCTTTTCTCTCCTATTAAAATGTCTTTATCTCAGTTCACATATTGCATCATTCTTTTTAATTTATTTTTTTTTTAATTGTTCTCTCTCCATCCCATGGCTGCATGCTGCGTAGCTGCCTGCCAGGTTAAACCACAACAACTTCTGAAAGGAGTAACAGATCATAATTAATGACAACCATAAATATCTGCAGGATGAGATTGTCAGTGTACTTTTGTGTTTAGAAAAGAGTGCAGCCCTATTAGTATGATTTATGGGGAAAAATGCAGTAACTTCAGTGAGGTGTTGTATTCCTCATAAATATCACAGAATCATAGAATCATTTGGGTTGGAAAAAAACCCTTAAGATCATCCAGTCCAACCATCACCTAATACCCACCTTTGAATGGGAATTCAGCCACCTCCCTTGGGAGCCTGTTCCAGTGTTTGAATACCCTTTCAGTCAAGAAGTTTGTTCTCATATCCAACTTAAACCTGTCCTAGATCTTCATGGATATAGGCATCCATATTTGTTGTTGTCCTGTTATATTCTTGTGAGGAGTGAATGGGAATAAAGGAGATTAAACAGGCAAAGGCAAATAGAAAAAAAGAAAGAAAAAAACCCCAACAAACCAAAACAAACAACACACTTGTAAATTTGAATTGCACTGTTGAAGGAGTATAATGAGAATAACAACCTGCAAAAAAAAATATTTATTTTCCATTTGAGGAGGAAAGGTGAAAGAGCACAATAACAAGGGAAGAAAAGCACTTGTTGATGATCTGCACTTCCCTTTAGGAGAAGGAATTGTTAAATAAAGAAATGGTTTTCAACAAGCAGGCAAAGCATGATTTCTATGTTTTCTGTGATTTTTTTTTCCACTAGCTTAATTATTTAAAGGTTCCCATGACTGCTCTTGTAAATGACAAGGAACAGGTACTTCTCAGTTTGTGGACCTCACCTGTCATCACTTGACACGTGATTAACATTTAGCAAAAGACACCTTTCTAAGTACTTTGCGTTTAGATTTTCAAATATAATAAATGATGTAAAATAAGGATATTGCTGACAAATCTGCTCCTTTTNTTTTTTCCCAGGCTGTAGATAACTGTGTGCTTAAATTGCACAGTCTTTTCTCAAAAAGATAAAAGATGGCAAAGTTCTTTAATGCAAATGAATCCTACTTACTGATTTAAAATATTTTTTTGTCTTTAAAAAGAAAATCAGTTTATAGCTCTTCATAAATAATTAGCAAAACTAAATGAGCTCACTCTATTTTAGAGAATCACAGAATCGCATAACCTTAGTTGTTGGAAGGGACCTTCAGAGATCATTCTGTCCAACTCCTCTACCAAGGCAGGATGCCGTAGGGCAGTTTGCACAGGAATGTATTCAGGTGCAGCTTGAAAGCCTCTGGAGAAGGAGACTTCACAACCTGTATGGGCAGCCTGTTCCAATGCTCTGTCACTGTCAGTGTAGAGAAGTTTGTCCTCATGTTGAGGTAAAATCTTCTATGTTCCTGTTTGTATTTTTATCCGTTGCTCCTTGTCTTATTGCTGCTGACCACTGAAAAGAGACTGGCCCCATCCACTTGACAACCACCTCTCAGATATTTGTACACATGGATAATATCTCATCTCAATCTTCTCTTCTCCAGACTAAACAGCCCCAAGTTTCTCAGTCCCTCTTTGCAGAGGATATGCTCAAGTATCTCCAGTCATCCTCATGGCTCTCTGGTGGCCTTTTTCTAGCAGATCCCTGTCTCTCCTGAACTGGGGAGCCCAAAATTTCAGCCTCTCTCATTTTGGGTGGAGGTTAAAATATGACTTGATAACTGTCTAGAAATACTTGCAGAAGGCAAATTGCTTCTAGTAATGAAAGCTAACCTAATAGACAAATACGTAAGACCTGGTGGTTAGAGCATGACACCTGGAAGAAAATAAGTACCAAAAATGACAAAACCAAATAAAAAACCCCAATCAAACCAAAACAAAAAAAATCAACAGAAGCCACTTTTAATAAATCCTGTGGTTTATGAACAGAGAATTTGTGGAGGTTCCAGTCCTTCAACTGTTGAAAGCCAGGTTGGATGAGACAGGGTTTCAGAGAGACAGAGTCGCTGTGGTGGGAAATGACCTTTAAGGTCAACAAGTCCAACCAATATCGGACTCTATCAAGCCTGGTACTCATCTCTATGGCTTTTCAACTTCATCAGGCCAAGGAAATGCTACGTTTCATTTAAACTGGTGTCTGTCCCTTTTTTGGTTTTGGGTGTTTGTTTTTTGTTTTGTTTTGGGGTTTTTTTGGGTTTTTTTTGTATGGTAGGAATTTTGTTTTAGGGTAGTACAAATGGCAACATATGGAACAGAGAAGTTTATTAGGTGCATCTCATCATCTCATGTATCATGGCAACCAAGAGGGCAATGTTAACCCCAGTGAAAGCTGCAGGTTTTCTGAGGACTGTCACAACTCATCTTTCTCTTGAAACACTGCAGAATTCCTGGGAGATTTTGCTGCTACATCTCTTTTGCCTTCACTTAAACTGGGTGGTCTCCCGTATCAAGGGGCATTGTTCAAAATCTTCTGTGGTAAAATGTGTTTCTAGATGCCTGTGAGTCATAGCTGATCAAAAAAGGAAAGATACTGCAATGTTTGTGATTTTATTTATACTTGAACAGTTCTGAAATTAAAAGGTTGCAGCTAGGTGGGCGCTGGTGTCTTCTCAGTAGTAACAAGTGATAAGATGAAAGGAAATGGCCTCAAATTGCACTAGGGCAGGCTTACATTGGATCTTGGCAGAAATTTCGTGACTGAAAGGGTTCCCAAAGGCTGGAGCATGTTCTTTGGGGAGGTTGTTAAATCCCCAGCCCTGGAGGTGTGTCAGAGATGTGTTGCTGAGGGACATGGTTCGGCTCCAGACTTGGTAGTTAGATAGTGATTGGACTGGATGATCTTAAAAGTCTTTTCCAACCAAAATGATTCTCTGATTCTAAAATAAAGTAGAAACAAACTTTTCTATGATTTTAAAATTAGATATAAATGAGTCATTAAAAAGCAAACAAAATGAGAACTTTATAAATAAACTTGATTGCATTAAATTCATTAAGAGTTAAATAGCATATAGAAACTGACATTTCTGTGATTTTTAGATTAGATATAAATATCAAGCCATTAAAAAAAAATTAAAAAAACAAAATTAGAACTTTATAAAATAATTTAATTTCATTTAATTTATAGGGAGTTAGATAATGGTTGGACTTGATGGTCTTAAAGATTTTTCCAATCAAAATGCATCTGTGATTCTGTGATTCTTCACCTATTTCCTCCATTCACTGCTGTGCTGAGTCCAGCTGGGATGGAGTTAATTTTCCTCACAGCAGCCTGTGAGATGCTGTGCTTTGGATTTGTGGCTGAAACAGTGCTGAAATAACATCTTGGCTACAGCTGAACAGTGCTTGCACAGCCCTCAGGCTTTCTTTTTGACACTCTGCCCCCCACAGTGAGCAAACTGGGAGTGGGAAAGGAGTTAGGAGAGGACAGAGCTGAGGGAGCTGACCGAGACTGACCAAAGGGATATTCCATAATACATGGTGTCAGGGTCAGCAATGAAAACCTTGGGAAAATAAGGAAGGTGGGGGAAGTTTGTGGTTAGGTGGGTTGTCTTCCCAGGTAAGCATTATGTGTGCTGATGCTCAGCTTTCCAGGAAGCAGCTGAACATCTGCTTGCCTGTGGGAAACAGTGAAAAAAAATCCTTATTTTGCTCTGCTTGTGCGTGCAGAGTTTGCTTTACCCAACCTGTCAACCCATGTAATTCTTTCCTGTTTTCTCCCTCATCCTGCCACAAGCAGGTAAGTGAACGAGCAGCTCTGTGGGTGCCTGGCTCCTGGCTGAGATCAGCCCACAAGAATTATTTATTCCATCCTCCTGTTGTCAAACTCTCCTACATTAATAAACAAATTCAATTATTTTGTATATCTATATATACACATACATAATTTCAGGGTTTGTAATTTTTTTTTTTGTTGGTTTTTTTTTGGTTGGTTGTTTTTTTTTCCCTAGATTTCTAATGTCGAAACTCATATTTATTTCAAGGCTACTTACATGCTACCTGATACTCAAACTTTCCTGGAAAAAAAAAAAAAAAAAAAGGTAACATGAAAATTTAAACTATTTCAGGCATTTTCACTGCTTTTCTAGCACAGGAAATAACAGAGTCCCAGCATGGTAAGAATCAGAATGCACCTCTGGAGTACATTGACTCCAACTGCCCTGACAAAGAAGGCCAACAGCACCTTGATCTGGATCAGGAATAGTGTGACTAAGAGGACCAGAGAAGTGGTTGTGCCCCTGGACTCAGAACTGGTAGGGTGACACCCTGAGTATTGGCTTCAGTTCTGAGGCCCTCACTACATGAAAGACATTGAAGTATGGGAGCATGTCCAGAGAACTGCGTCAAAGCTCGTGAAGGGTCTGGAGGACAGGTCTGATGAGGAGCAGCCGAGGTAACTGAGGTTGTTTAGTCTGAAGAAGGCTGTGGGGAGAGCTTCTTGTTCTCTACGTGTCCCTGAAAGGAAGCTGGAGAAAGGTTAATATTGTTTTCTGCTCCTTAGTAACTAGTGACAGAGTTGGAAGAAATGGTCTCGAGTTGCACTAGGGGAGATTCAGGTTGGAGGTTAGGCAAAACTTATTTACTGGCGTTGGAATGGGTTGCCCAGGGAAGTGTTGGAGCCTCCATTCCTGGAGATGTTAAAAATACACATCAGTATGGCACCCTGGGACATGGTTTAGTGGCCATATTGGTAGTGGGTAGACAGTTGTGCTTGATGATCTTAGCAGTTCTTTCCAGCTGCAAAGATTCTGTGACTCTTTCTGGGCTGCCAGTTCTAATACAGATTTATATATTTTTGAAAATATATGAAACATAAGGGACATATTCTCAGCTGGCATAAATCAGCATGGCTCCTTTGAAGCCAAGGCAGTCATGACATTAAAACATTTCTAGTGATTTTTATTGTTTATGTATTATTTTTATATACATGTGTGTATATATATATATTTATACATGTGTGTGTATATATATATGTAACACAATTTAAGAGAGTGTTTTGTACACAATACAAAAATGATGAACTTAGTAGACCTTCATGATGCAGGTAAAAATTTTGAGAGTGATAGCACAGCAAGCATATTTTTAATTATTTATGATGCCTTTGTTATTTATCGGGCAGATGTGCTCTGCTACTTGTGTGTGTTAGTTTGTACCCCAGCATACAGTGGAGGAAAGCTTCCCTGTTAAAGGGAATAGCCACAGAAACATTAGCAAAATTTACTAATGACATGAACATGGACACCCTAAGTGAGCCAAACATATACAGAACCTAATTGCAATTTAAGTTAGATAATAATTATGTTAGCCTCGAGTTCAAGTTACTCAAATCTCTCTGTAAACTTGTCATCTTTTTCACTCATTAGTGAAAATGTGTTTGCCCTTGAAGCTTCTGTCCAACAGTCATTTATTGGAAACACTCTTTGTAAGTTTAACAGACCATTGATTTTCAGCAAAATTAAGGATATTGCTGTAACTGGTTAAGTGGATTCAGTGCTTTCGGGGGGGAACTAACTCCTGTATCCATGACAAGTCTTCAAAAGTTAACCTTCTGAATGTTACAAGTAAGAGACAAATCGTAAGACAGGATGGAAGGCACTCTCCCTGACCGTGTAGCTAATTAACATAATCACATTAGTTTTACAGAAAGAATAGAGGCAAGCATTTCATGGTGGAGAAATTACCACATGATGAAAAATTGACCAGACCAAATCCTTTTCCTTGCAGATTCTTGAAGCTGGATAAAAGTCTAACCACAGTAATTTTTCCCTCTTTTAAAAATCCCTTTCTATTTTTCCTTTTTTTCCTCCTTCCTTCCTTCCTTCCTTCCTTCCTTCCTTCCTTCCTTCCTTCTCCATTCCTCTCTTCCTCCCTACCTCCCTCCCTTCTAAAACTCTTTTCATCTTGTAAAAGTCATTATTTTGGACATTCAGCAGAGGCAGTGTCAAGAGGCAGGGCTAGGCTGACCACCAAAAGAATGACAGTCTCTCTATTAATCCTTCTGCCTTCCATAAGGGAAGAGAAAGGAAAAGAATGGAGATAGACCCACGGGTTGGGAAAGCAACCAGACCAACTGGACTGGAAACAAGAAAATAGGATTAAATAGATACAAACAGATGACCTCTCAATTTTACACTGAAGATGTCACCCATGGGATGAAATCCCTTTTTGGTCACCTCAACTGCTCACTCCTGTTTACAGCTTCAGTCTTTTCCTCTGCAACATTAGGTGGCACACAGGATGGAGCAGTGCTCTGCAGCCCACCCTTTGGCACTAGCTCTCCCCATCAGGTTCTGACTGCAGCAGCCTCTCTCTGTGAAACCTGCTCTGAGTTTCAGGAAGTGTTAGCTCTGAGCAGAGACTGAGGTGGCAAGTGAAACCAGTGAGGAGAATCAGTGCTGGTCTAGCTCAAACCAGGGCAGGCAGATGTTACAAATTTATCTATTGATTTTAAAAAATGTGTGACTTATTTTAGAAGGTTTGGTTTTGTTTTTTCTCTTTTTTTATTTTAGTTTGTTTGGTTTGGTTTTTTCCCTCAAGCAGCAATTTAAAGATGCAAGAAGGACCAACGAATATTTTAGAAATGCCTAGGCATTTGACTCCTCCAAAACTCTGACCAAATGATTATTAATATTTAAATCCCTGCAAAATATTATTTTACATTCAGTTGCCAATGCTGAGTAGGGCAAATGGAACCAAGGTTTTCAGCAAATATAAGACAGCAGGTCTTCTACACTCAGATTTCCTGCTAGTCCTCTAAAACTGGACTCTCAAGACTGGCAATGTCCAAAATTGCTTTTAAGAGTTACCTTTGAAAAATATTGATCTTTGAACATTCTCTGAAAGATATTAAATACTAAATTGGAAACTGGACCTGAAATTTATGGCAATATTTCCACTCTAACAATACCTCCTCAGGCTCCAATTTCTCTTTGTAGCTTGGCCAGGTTGTTCTGTTGTTCCAGAGAAACAGAAACCACAACATAGGTAATGATATTTCCTGCTCAGTAGTTCTCTTACAAAAGAAATAGTCCAGGACTATAATAGTGTATCTCTTTTAGCATGCAAATAGCTAAACATCTATGTCCATTTCAACCATTCTTAAAGATTCTATCTCCAAGTATCAGTACCTGCAGTAAAAGATTGACTTGAGAGTAAAAATAAATCAAGCTGCTCCCCATTTCCATTCCTTTTTTCTCCATATAATGGATGTGTTGAATCAGCTGCAGCCTCTGACAGTCCTTGCTGAACATCCTGTGTTTCACAGCATCACCTCATCAGTAGCAAAATGTTTTCTAAGATTCATGTAGAGAATGTGCTTCAGGGTAGGAAAGATCTGCAGAGGGATCTGGACAGGATGGATAGTGGGCTGAGGCCAGCTGTGTGAGGTTCAGCAAGGCCAAGTGCCAGATGCTGCACATGGGTCCCAGTAACCCCATGAACACTCCAGGTTTGAAGCAGAGTTCTTGGAAGCTGCCCAGCTATTAGAAAGACCTGGAGGTGCTGGCAGCTGGCTGAACATGAACCAGTGTGTGCCCAGGATGTCAAGAAGGCCAAAAGCATGCTGGCCTGGATCAGCAATAGTGTGACCAGCAGGACCAGGGAAGAGATTGTGCCCCTGTGCTCAGAACTGGTGAGCCTGCAACTTGAGTCCTGAGTTCAGTTTTGGGCCCCTCTCTACAAGGGGGATATTGAAGTGACAGAATTGTGTCCAAATAAAGGCAATGAAGCTGTTGAAGGGTCTGGAGAAAAGGTCTGTCGAGGAGCAGCTGAGGAACCTGGGGTTGTTTGGTGTGGAGGAAAGGATGCTGATGGGAGACCTACTTGCTGTCTACAACTCCCTGAATTCTGGGTGTTGGTCTCTTCTCCCTATAAGATGAAATGGCTTCAAATTGACCAGAGGAGGTTTACTTTGAAAATTAGAAGAAACTTTTTGACTGAAAGAATTCTCAAAGAATGAAACAGGAACCCCAGAGAGGTAATCGAATCCCTGTTCCTGGAGGTGTTTAAAAACTACAGAGATGTGCTGCTGAGGGATGTGGCTTATCACCACACTCGGCAGAGTTAGAGAATGGCTGGACTCAATGAGCCGAAAGGTCTTTTCCATCAAAAACAATTTTACAATTCTATGAGTGTAAAGATATTTTGACACTAACAAATGCCATTGGGACATGATGAAAACTCTTGCAAACTTTTGATTTTTTTCACGATTTTTATCTTCAATCCTTTCCATTTTTTTCTGGGGTGGGTGGGCATTTAGGTTTTTGTTGGATTTTTTTTTTCTTTTGGACTACAGAACTGTTGGTAATTTTTTGCTGAATTTAAAAATAGTCAAGCAAAGCCAAATTGTTCTTTGTTTTTTTTGTTTGTTTGTTTGTTTTTTTTTTCTTAGAGCAAGGCAAAAATGCAGTCATGCATTTTTCAAGCTTCCTTAAGGAAGATTTTTTTTTTTTTTAAGTTTTGTTTTCATTGTTCCATAGGTCTTGTGGGATGTGCTTCTTGGTATCTGGGTATAGCCTTTTAAAAACTAGTGTCCAATCTGATCTTCTGTATTGTAGATAGATATAGACCTGAGATAAATTTCAATGTCATCCTTTGGTCTGTAAATCCTAGAAGCAGAATCGTTTGGGTTGGAAGGGACATTTAGTAAATACTGACCTCAGAGTCACCTCTGGTGTCTGTGGACCATCATCCACATCCTCCATTGACTGAGCTTCTTCCTTGTTGTTACCTGAGGGGACAAGATGAGCAAAGAGGAAATTGTTCTATCTCCCTGACAATGGACTTGCCTCCATTCACTTCTTTCATTTAGGATGCTGCCTTCACCCTGGAAGGGGAGATGATACAGCATCCCCTGCATATACCGAGATCAACTTGGTTTCCTTCTAGTGGGTACTCTTGTTTCCAGGATGACAAAACTTGACTCCACTAATGTTATCTTTTTCTCAGCCTCCCTGATGCTCCTTAATCATTCTAGTTCCTCTTGCAGCTCTGTCACTGGGCTGAGCAGATGGTCCAGCTGGTCACACCACACATGGCTGTTCTCACTACTGCCACCCGTTACCAGTGAAAGGCTCTGGCATTCTCTGCAGCCTGTGACTTGAGTGGATGCATGTTTCATGGGAGCTCCATCTGGGTTTTCATGACAAGGATTTTTTTCCCCCCCTATATTTAGGAAGAATTTTCCCTCAAGCAACTTGCGTCTGTCGCATCTTGTCCTGTCACCTTGCAAGCCTAATGAGAAGACTACCTCTGTAAGTTCTCTGTAACTCCCTTCTAGCTACTCAAAGATCATGATTAGGAGTTTCCTTCTGAGTCTTCTCCTCTCTAGGCTGAATAAACTAAATCTCTTCAACCTTTTTTTTGTTTTTTTATTTTTAATGTGGCAAATCATTCAACCTTCTAATCATATTGGCAGCTCTTTGTTGGACCCTCTCCAGTTCTTCAGTGTCTCTGTTAAACTGGGGAATCAAAACAGTCAATCAAGCACAACCCTAATCTCAAAGAGAATTCACTTTGAGTACTGCCAATTTGCTGTATCTTCAACAACTAAGAAAGATGATCCTGGGTAATTATTGAGGAACTTGAAACTTTGTCTTTCCCCAAAATATTATAAACCTTCAACTCTGTTAGCATAAGTGGTTTTGATTTTGTTCATTCATTTTTTAATTGTTAAATTAAAAGGCATACAAAATCTAAGAGTAAGTCTGACAATTTTACTCCTTGAAAGGAGGACTATATCAGAGGGGTTACTATTCTAGGGAAAAAAAAATGTTTTCAGACATCTATTCAATGTTATGTTCTAAAGTTCTTGGAGATCAGATAATTGTATACAGACTCATAGAACTGTTTTGTTTAGAAAATTCCAACCAATATTTAACCATATGAAGTGTGGTTCTAGACAATGTCCCTCATCACCACATGTAGGTGGTTTTTAAACACCTTCAGGCAAGGGGATGCAGCCACCTCTCTATTCCAGCCTTTGAGAACCTTTTCAGTGAAGAAGTTTCTTCTAATATTCAACTTAAAGCTCCCATGGTGCAACTTGAGGCCATTTCTTCTCGTCTTATCACTTGTTACCAAGGAGAAGACACCAATACCCTCCTGTCTCCAACCTCCTTTCAAGGAGTTGCAGAGAGCAGGAAGGACTCCCTGTACCTTCCTTTTCTCCAAACTAAACACCTAGTTCAATGGGGAGATCTAGGTAGGTATTTGAAAACTAAAGAAGAGCAACAGTTATATCTGTCTTCATAACATTCTGAAAAGTGAGCCTGGATAACTAGGGGTCGATCAGTCAATCACTTTGATCCCTGAGAAGTGTTTCCCTGGGTCTCATTTCTAGCATTTGAAGAAGGTGGTGACTGGTAACAGTAAGCCTAGGACAAAACATGCCTAAGCAGTCTGACCACTTTCTACAATAAAAAGGCTGTATTTGTGCATGAGGGAATTGCAGTGAATGTTGTTTACCTTAATTTTAACAAGGTTCTCAATGCTGTCTTCTACCACACTCCTGTATCCAAAATATGTTGCGATGGTCTGGATGGATGTGCAGCTGGTTTGGTAGAATACTGGCTAGATCAAGCCCAGACAGCAGAGATTGATGAGTCGTACTCTACCTGAAGGCCAGTGACAAGTCAGGTCCTTCAAAAATCTGTTCTGTTCTGGTCCTGTTTAACATTTTACCGAAGACTTGGCAAGATGATGGAGTGCTTGCCCCTGAAGTTGGCAGATGACATCAGACTGGATGTATACTCAAAGAGGAGTTCTGCAGAGGGACGTAGGATACAGGAATGAGTCAGCCTAATGAAATTCAACTATATTTTCAGACATTTTGCATATCTTCTAACCTGATATCTGTAAGATTTTATAAGTTACATCCCCTTCTGTAAATTATATTAAAAATTGGATTAAGCCCTGAGCAGCTTTGTCTGAATCAGGGAAGTTGTGGCTGCTCCCTCCCTGGATGTGTTCAAGGCCAGGCTGGATGAGGTCTTGAGTGACCTGATCTAGTGGGAGGTGTCCCTGCCTATGGCATGGGGTTGGAACTGGTTGATCTTTAAGGTCTCTTCCAACCTAAACCATTCTATGATTCTATGATTCTATGATCTCATACCTGACCCTGCTTTCATCTGGAAGTTGGATTCAGGTGAATGTCTGTAAGTCGATTTCATGGATTATTTTGACCCTATCACCCTATATCTGTCATCAAAATATTTTTCAGTAGACACTTATTTCTTCTAGTAATGCAAACAGGGAAATTACACATGCCTCATGCTTGAAGCCTGGAAAGCATAATTTTCTCCTGTATTTTGGAGCACTACAAGTTTTGTTGCAGTGCATGTTAATACAACTGCCAATGTAAGTCCATCAAGCTCATAGGCTTTACATTGACTTGACAGCACAGGTCTCAGGACTTCTTTCAGCTTGTCTTGGCCTGAGTTGATTTAAAATGGTTTTAACTGTCAGGTAGCTTCTGCTGCTGCAAGAGGAAAAAAAAAAAAAAAAGTGTTTTAGCTTGCAGGAAAACCAAGTATTTGTTTTGTGTGAATTGAACTGTCTGTGATCTCAGAATAAAATGCTCTGTAGAGAAGTGTAGGTGTGATCTTATAACTAAATATGCTGTGGAAAAGTGGAGATACCAGACAGAAATCTCCATCTGCAAACACAAATCACTGTCACTAGTCCCTACCAGAAAGTACAACTTTGAGCATTACACAAAACCAGCTTTAGAGATAATAAAGAACAAAAAAACCTTCACTGTCTAGTAATTAGGAAACCAACCAAAAGAAAGAATACAGAACAAATAGTGTTAGGAAAAAAATTAATGAAAAAAAAATCATTATTTCTGTCAAAGAAACCTGGAAGTTGTGGACTTGTCATAAAACTTTTCATCTCCAATCTGTTTGCTGAAGATAGAGAGAAATATTGGGAAGATGAGCAAAAGGCATGGCACTGGTAGGTTTATGTCATGGAATTATAGAATCATTTTGGTTGGAAAAGGTCTTTAAGCTCATCAAGTCCAGCCATTACCTACAGTTTTTTTGATGAGGGTTTTCTATATTAATTTGGGTTATGAGAACTGGTATTTTTGTAAACTGGAATTGCATTTATATTAGATTTGAAGATTTGAATGAAGCAAAAAATTCTTCACTCCTTATGCACTACCTTATGGAGTTGTTCAGCCAAAGAGAAGAGGAGGATCAAAGGAGACCTTATTACTGTCTACAACTACCTGAAGGGAAGTTGTAGCCAGGTGGAGGTTGATCTCTTGTTCCAGGCATCTAGTGACAGAACAAGAGGACCTAGCCTCAAACTGTACCAGGGCAGGTTTAGGTTGGATTTTAGGAAGAAGTTCTTCACAGAAAGAGTGATTGGTGTTGGAATGGGCTGCCCAGGGAGGTGGTGGAGTCACCGTCCCTGGAGGTGTTTAAAAGGAGACTGGATGAAGCACTTAGTGCCATGGTTTAGTTAACTAGAAAGTGTTAGGTGATAGGTTGGACTCAATGATCTTGAAGGGCTTTTCCAACCTGGTTAATTCTGTGGTTTTGAACATCTTCCCTTTTGCCCACAACAAGATTTTTGAGTGTAATATCAGCTGCCTGATTTGGAATGAGAAGATAATTATGACTTTCACTAGAAAATCCAATTCATTTTTCCCAGATAATTCCAGAATAATATTTCTGGGGCTTGTCATCAGAAAACCCAGGAATTATATGCTTTTCCTACTAAGCTGATGATTATGCTCTAATCCAATTGCATCTTGTCTGCATCAAAAGAAGTGCTGCCATCACAACAAGAGAAATGATTCTACCACTCTGCTCTGTTTTGCTGAGACCTCACCTGGAGTACTGTATCCAGCTCTCCAGACCTCAACACAGGAGGCACATGAACCTGATGGAGTGGGTCCAGAGGAGAACATGAAGATGATCATAGGGATGGATCTTCTTTCCTATGGGGATAGGCTGAATGAGTTGGGGTTGTTCAGCCTACAGGAGAGAAGGCTCTGGGGCCATCTTATAGCAGCCTTCCAGTATTTGAAGACTTGTAAGAAAGCTGGAAAGGGACAGTTTGCAAATAGGACAAGGGGCAATGGTTTGAACCTAGACAAGGTTAGATTTAGATTGGACTAAGAGGATGGTAGAACATTCCAACAGGTTGCCCAAGGTGATGATGTAGGCCCTGTACCTGAAGACATTCAAGGTCAGGCTAGATGGGGCTCTGAGAAGCCTGCTCTAGTTGGGGATGCCCCTGCTCACTGCAACAAGGTTGGACAAGACCTTTAAAAGTTGATTCCAACCCTATACATCCTATGATTCTGCGATTCTAAGGTGAGTAGTTTTCTACATCTGCACATCTGTTTGTTTTTGGGGGTTTTTTTGTCTTGTCTCCACCAAAAAGCTTTGTGACATTTTGTGTAACAATTTTAACACTTCAGGAATTAACTCTGGACCTGTGATATGCATTTCCATCCTTCCTGTTTTGTTCTGGTTTGTTTGTCGGTACTTTTTCCCGCAAAGAAGTGATGTAATTCCCACCTGTCAGTTTGGAGCAGCTGCAACTGCAGCTTGTCCTGAGAAATTAGCAGAGCCAGCATTTCATGTTAATGCCTCATTTTGAGCCATTTAATCTGAAGCTTTAGGTGCCACGAATTCATCTTGGGTCTTTTGTATCACAATTATTTTGTACTGTCTTTCATCCATTCATTGTTGCCAAACTGCTCACTGATGAGGATAGAAATGCCAACACAGAGAGAACCTGTAAATAGAGCTAAAAGCTATCAAGATCCCTATACTTTTCCAAAGAAGCAGATGCTAGCAATATATAAAATGAACAAGAGGATTTTCTCCAGGTTGTTTTTTGTTTTGTTTTGGTTGTTTTGGGTTTTTTTACCTGAGGACACTCAGCTTCTGAAAGGACCAAGGTATCCTGAGCTTCTGTTTATAGGACAGTGGAGATTTTTTTTTTTTTTTTTTCTGGAAGTTAGACCAAACTAGATTTTAAAAATATTCATGTGGGGAAATTGATTAAGCCACTAATGTAGTCCTTACTTTGTTATTTGGGGGATTTTTTAAATTTTCATTTGTCTGGGTGGAGAGTTGGTAATTTTCTTTATTCATTTTGGGGTTTTGTGGTTTTGGGGTTTTTTGGGGTAATCTGGTCTAGTGGCAAATGTCGCTGCCCATGGTTTGGGGTTTAGAACCAGATTATATTTAAGGTCCTTTCCAACCCAACCCATTCTATGATTATGGCTTGTTCGAGGCATTTTTATTGTTTCCTTTTCTTTTTCCTTTCTGTTTTTCTTCTCATTTTCCTTTCCTTGAACAAAACTTAAATTAGAAAGCAATATACAACCTGAAGCCCAGATTCACTTAATTTATGGTTCAAGTCTGAGCCTTCACTGACATTTGATCAATAGGAAACACTAGAGAGAAGGGTTAGATGTCAGGGGTTAGAGTTAGACTGGCCACTAAATGAGTGACAGATGCTCTCTATGAACCCCTCTGGTTTCCCAAAGGGAAGAGAAAGGCAGTAAGAGAGAGAAACTGACAGGCTGAGAAAGAAAATAACTACTTTAATTAAAAGAATAACATTAAAACAAAATATATACAAATATTCTATTCTATTACATTATATCCTATTAATTGTATTATGTTATGCAACTCCGTGATTGCAATTCATCATTGTCACCACTGATGCTATGGCAGGAATCCCAAACTGGACTCAGCAGCTGATGGGAACTGGATTCAGCAGTTAAACGCTGGAACAGGATTCAGGAACTCAGGATAAAAGGCAAAATGGACAGGGTCCTTCTCAGACAGCAACCATTGAAGAAGAAGCTTGACCCTGACAACCCTTCAACATTATACCATGGGATGGAATCCCTTCTCAGTTGTTTGAGGGTCACCTGAATTGTCCACTTGTCCATGCAGCTGCAGTCTTTTGCTCTGCAACCTTAGGTGACACCCAAGATGAATCATGCCCTTGGTCTGCAGCCCATTCCTTGGCACTAGCTCTCCCCATCAGGTTTGCACTGCTATCAGCAGACTGTGTCTGTGCAAACCTGCCCTGAGCTGCAGAAAGTGCTGGCCCTGAGCAGAGACTGAGGTGGAAAGGGAAAAAACCGAGAAGAATCAGTGCTGGACTAGCTCAAACCAGGACAGTAATTTAGGTGCTAATTCTTATTCTGAGTTTAAATGTTCTATCACTCTTTTAAAAAAGAATTTTACCATATCAGAGATAAGGATAAAAATGTCTCTATTTCTGAGTAATTAGAAATAGGATCTATAGTTCTTGTAACTGAAGGAGGAGCTGTAGCTGTGTCTGTCAAACTCAATTAGCACAGTGGTAAAGAAAATTATTCTCTTCAGCAATCTAGAAACTTTTTGGAATAGAACAAATGGGTCTTCAAAAGCTGAACGTGGCACTGCATAATTTAAAAAAAAAACTAAACTAAAAAAGAGAAAAAGGAAAAATAAATTACTCAGGAAAAGTGAACAAAGTCATCAGCTGTCTTTCAGGCAACCAAGCAGGATCAGAATGTTTCCATCTGTTGTGTCTGGAGGGTGAATCAGTTAATCATTTTGTAACTTGGACTTTTAGATGACTTCAATAAATACAGACAACATTTGGCACAATGTTCCCCCTCTTTTCCCTTGGGAATTTGTACATTAATAGTTTAATTGTGCAATCTCTGTTTTTGTTATGTACTGTTATTCTTACAGGATAGTATGGACATTTTATTCTGTGACCAAACCTGTGAAGGCTTAAAACTTCTGCCAGATTTGTACCTTGGAAATGGAGAATAGAAAACCAAACACTAAAATAAACATTTTATTTACTCGTTTTGCTTCTGGTCTCTTTGATTGTAATGCTTGTAACATAGACTCAAAGAACCAGTAACCTAGGAAACACCTCGAGATATCACCTCCCTGATCTCCTTACTTCCATTTCTTTTAACTGACACTCATCTTGTTTTGTTTGTCTTTATTCTTTTTATTGATCTGAAACGTTGCATCTGTCTTGATCTTGGCATAAAGCATCTATTGATGTCTTACCAATGATGAATAGAACACAGAGATCTTTTTTCTTGTTGTTAGGCCATGTAGAAACAAACAGCAGCCTTTCGTTGATTCATATCCAACAGATCTTTAGCAACAGTGTCATGCTAAACATAAGAGAGAAATTTGATTGTTAGTGGTGATGGGGTTGAGAGCTTCCAGGTGAGGATTAAGGGAACGGAAAACAAAGCAGATATTATAGTCAGTGTTCATTACCTACCACCCAGACAAGATGTGAGAACTAGCATGTTGGCCCCACAGGTGAAGAAGGATGTTAAGGTCCTTGAATGTATACAGAGGAAGGCAATAAAGCTGGTGAAATGGCTGGAAGGAATGTCCTACAGAGAATGGATAAGGACTTGTCCCAGAAATCCAGTGAAAGGATCTATGGGAATGGTTCAAAGAGAGAGTCATAGAATAGAATGACAGAACCATCAAAGGGTTGGAAAGGACCCTTGAAGGTCATCTTTTCCAACCCCCTTGCAGTCAGCAGAGGCATCTATAACTAGATGAGATGCAGCAGATAAGGTGCAGACTGGACATTAGGAAGCATTTCTTTACCAAGAGAGTGCTCAAGCGCTGGAACAGGCTTCCTAGAGAGGTCAGTGTTAAGGAGGCATTTGGGCCATGCCCTTAACATTTTTTAACTTAGTCAGTCCTGGACTGGCTAGGCAGTTGGACTAGATGATGTGGTAGGTTCCTTCCAACTAAAACAGCCTCTTCTAAAATACTACCTTTGATATTTAGGTTCTTAAATACTTATTTAATCTGTATTAGGTTAGATTTGGTTATTCTAATTTAGAATCTTAATGATCCTCTGCTTCCAACCCCACTGTCCTGGGCAGGAATACCTTCCACAAGATTAGGATGCTCAGAGCCTCATCCGTCATGACCATAGAGGGGTAATGGGTTTAAACTGGCAGCGGGGAGATTTAAACAGGGTGTTAGGAGGAAGTTCTTTACAGTGAGGTTGGTGAGACACTGGCACAGCTTGTCCAGGGAGGTTGTGGCTGCTCCCTCCCTGCAGGTGTTGAAGGCCAGGATGGACGAGGCCTTGAGTTCTAGTGGGAGTTGTCCCTGCCTATGGCTGGGGGTTCGCACTGGATGATCTTTAAGGTCTCTTCCAACCTAAACCATTCCATGATTCTATGATTTTATCTTGGCAACAGAAATATATGATGTTCAACTCATTGATTCTGATTAGTAAAGTGTAACAGTTTTAACAAAATATGGTCCACTTATTAAGATGATTTTAGATTCTAATCCTTTCCTTTAGTGTATTTGTTTTACTTCCCACACTATTATCATCCTCAAACATAATAATCTTACTCTCTGTTTCATCATTTAGGTACTGAATGAAAGTATACCTTCCTTACACACTTGCTCTTCCAGCACAGACCCTTGCATAACCCCAATTAATTAATTCTTTGATTAAGAACTCTTTAAAAGCACTCTCCAAATATGCCTTTTTATACAGTTTTGTACATATTTTATGATAATTTAATTTAGATTATGGAAAATGTCTCTGTTGAAATTTGTAGTCTAAAGGTTTAACCTTTCAAAACTCTGCTGGACCAAGTTCAATGCATTGTTTAATCAATATTTCCAGTTTAAGACATTAAGGTGCTTGAGTCTCTCCATGAGATATGTAAAGATTCTAGACATTAATGCCTACTTTGTAGACTCTGAATTTCTCTGTTGGAATGAATAAGTAGAAGGTTAGATTTGTTTAACAGCAACATGAGGAAGCTACACAAACTTAATATGCAAATCATTTTTGTATAGACATAAATTAAAAAGCCCTTGTTATTCCATTTCCATGCGCAAAACCATTTCTTATTGCATGGCAAGTTCTTTTACAATTCTTGTTTTCACTGCTGCATTGCTGGTGCTCTCCTGAAATTCATAACTTAGTGGAATTTCATTTTTAGAACATGAGCTTTAAAGACAGGTTAGGGGGGGTCTAATTTATTTGCTTTGTTTTTCCAGAGTAAGAATAGGCAAACCCCAGGTTTTAATCAAAACCCATCTTTCAGAAGATGGTGGCTGAACTATAGAACTGGTGTCACGGAATTAATTTGGGTCTTTCTATTTAGCTCT
>VWZI01020847.1:420845-451899 GCA_013396835.1 Psilopogon haemacephalus | reverse complement strand
TTTTTTAAATCCTAAAATATACATCTTTAATTGTCTTGGGTGGGGGGGGAAGCCTTTCTTCTGAAGTTTTACATTACCACATACCCCTTAAGAAATAATCAGGGAGAGAAGCCTTTTTCCCCCTATATGCCAAAGAACTAAGCCTCAAAGGAATGTGTCTTTCAACTCCATTTAATTTCCTAATTACTATTTAGATAATTAAATCACCCTTACTGTTCAGGAGTGGCTCTGAGCAGAAATTACACAGCATTTTAGAAATGCAATCTGTGCTTTTTTTTTTAGTGTCCTGTGCTTGGCAAACTGCTAAACTTGCATAAAGTGCATTTGGGGAGGGGGCTGGTATCATAACTTCTACCAACCATGGGACATGGTTTAGCACCAGACTTGGTAGAGCTAGATAACTGTTGGATTCAATGTTCTTAAAGGTCTTTTCTAACAAAAAAAAATTTCATGATTCTATGTAATTAACATCTGTATTTGTTAAGTTTTCTCACTGCTTAAATCCCCCATTTATTCCAATCAATTCATTGAATTATATTCAAATCATCTCTTGGGAATTTTCCATTGTTAACATCATGAATTAGAATCAGGCCTGTCACTGTAGATATTAATTTCTAATTGTGTTACATTTTAATTATTTTCCATTTGGAGCAACCAGAAAGTGCTACATACCTTACTAATAATTATAATAACAATAATAATTACAGAATCACAAGATGTCAGGGGTTGGAAGGGACCCAAATAGGTCATCGAGTCCAACCTCACTGCTAGAGCAGGACCATACAGTCTATCTCAGGTCACAGAGGAATGCATCCAGAGGAGCCTTGAAAGTCTCCACAGAAGGAGACTCCATAACCTCTCTGGGGAGCCTGTTACAGCGTTCTGTGACTCTTACAGTAAGGAAGTTCCTCCTTGTGTTGAGGTTGAACCTTCTGTGCTGCAGCTTACATCCATTGCTCCTTGTCCTATCCCAGGGAGCAAGTGAGTAGAGCCTGTCCTCCCTCTACTGACACCCAGCCCTCAGATACATATAAACATTTCTTAAATCCCCTCTCAGTCTTCTCTTCTCCAGATGATAATACAATGTTAATAATGATGATAACATTATTATTAATAATAATAATAAAACAAATCACATAAAAAATACTCCAGGTAGAGAAATTAAGGTTAGACATTAGGAAAAACTTCTATACTGAAAGACTTCTCAAAGACTGGAACACATTGCCTGGTGAATACAGCTGAATTTTTGTCATCCCTGGATGTACTTAAAGGCCACCTAGATATGGTGCTCACCAAGGTGGTATAGTAGTGGCCCTGGTAGTTAGAAAATGGTTAGACTTGATGATCTTGAAGGTCTCTTTCAACCATAGTGATTTTGTGAAGAACACAATGGAAAGATGGATGGAAGTCATTGAAAAAGACATTCCTACTCTCAGGACTCTTAACAGATATGAAGTAGCAGATATAAATTAATCAGCAGCTGCTCCTAGCACCCACACTCATCTTTCCTGTCCCACTGATGAATATAGTTGCCTTCCAGGTAGACACATCTAGTCAAGTTACAAATCATCTCCAGAACCTCTTTGGTTTTCATTCTGTCATGCAGAAGTTAAACAAAATTAATCAGATAGAGAAAGAAGGCTGGAATTGTCTAGGTTGCAGAAGAGAAGGCTGAGTGGAGACGTTATTGCTCACTACAACTACCTGAAAGGCGGTTGTAGTGAGGTGGGGGTTGTTATCTTCTCCCAAGTAACTAAAGATAGGACAAGAGGAAATGGTCTCAAGTTGCACCAGGGGAGGCTTAGGTTGGGGATTGGAAAGAATCTCTTTCCTGCAAAAGTGGTCACTCATTGGAACAGGATGTCCAGGAAGGTGGTGGAGTCATCATACCTGGAGATGTTCACAAAATGTGCAGATATAGCACTTGGCAGCATGGTTTAGTGATCATGGAAATGTTTAGTTTATGGCTGGGTGATTCTACAATTTTATAAGGTTGTGGTGTTTCTACCTGCTCACTTGTTTTCTATGATCATCAAATTTGACCATCAACACAACTATGACCACCGAACCGCACCCCAAAATGTTGTGTCCACACATTTCTTGAACACTTCCAGGGATGGTAACTCCACCACCTCCCTGGGCAGCCTCTTCTGATGATTGACAACATTTCTCCTAATATCCAATCTAAACCTCACCTGGTGCAACTTGAGGCCATTTCTCTCATCCTATCAAATGTTACTAAGCAGAAAACACTAACCACCACCTCACTCCAACCTCCTTTCAGGTAGTTGTAGAGAGACAACCAGAAGATATAAATGGATTTGAACTCAACCTAGCAAACAGGTTTTTCTTAAAAATCACAGGATCATAAAGATTGGCGAAGACCTCTAAGATCATCAAGTCCAAACTCCTGAAGAAGTTGAGTTAATTGTATTTTCAAAGAATCAGTTCTCCAGAATACAATAAAGACACAGCTTGTGTTCTTCTTTCCTTGTCTTCCCAAAGGAATTGTGTGATTAGATTGCACTAGGCTATTAAGCAGTCACTAAAAATAGCTCTGGACTTGGCAGACTTAGGTAATGTTTGGACTTGATGATCTTGCAGGTCTTTTCCAACACAAATGAGTCTAAACATACAGGACAACTCTGATAAGAAGAGATGAAGTCGACAGTAAATTTAATACTGTATTGAAAAATGTAGGTAAACTAAATTGAGGTAGATTAGGTAAATTGATGCAATTTACGTAAACTAAATATTTAGATTATCCAAAAAAGTCTCTTGTAAAACAAGAATGGAAATAAAAGATTCTAGTTATCATTCTGAGTTGGTAATTCACAAGAAACAAGAACATCAGAAGATATTGCTGTAAAATACAATATGCTGTGCTTTCTGGCCTAAAGCAAAATTTAGTAGCATTTTTACCACAAAGCACAAACTGCAGGAAATATAAAAGTCTGATTTAAGGAAGAAAAATGCTACTGCTCAACCAAAATGATTATAAAGATAATCATAATCTCTACAGTCTGAACAGAAAGCCTCACATTTTTGACAAATAATTTCAGAAAATGTGACCACAAGGTCATGGTTTTGCCTGATCCCATAAAATATTAAAAATTAATTTCATTTGCCTGCTTCCATTTGTTTAATAATTAACTAGGAATCATTTTCTTGACTTCAGTACGTCCCTCATGTTAGTACATCTTCTCTATAATGATGCTTCATAAAGATGAGATGAAGAGCAAGTATATGTCTTGCTGAGTATGCTTACTATTTGTGTCCAGATGTTACGTAATTGCTTTAGAAAAGCCATTTTACCAAGCTGATAAGGATTTCTTCTAATTAGGACCTCTTTGCTTAAACGTAGTGTTGCAACCTCAGCTCAAAAACACCAACATTGTTTTCTTATCTGAATCCTGTGCGTACGAGTCCAGTGTTTAAGCAGATTCACACAGGCCCATATACTGAAAGAGATATAAATAATCTAAGATGAACTATGGTTGTCTTTCATAGCATCATAGCATTTTTTTTTTTTGTTGGAAAAGACTCTAAGATCATTGAGTACAACCATCATGGCCGTTAAAACATGTCCCAAAGTGCCATGTCCACACATTTCTTGATCAACTCCAGGGATGGCAACTCCACCACCTCCCTGAACAACCCATTCCAATACCTGAACACTCTTTCAATTAAAAAAAAAAATAAAATCCTAATATCAAATCTATATCTTTGCTCATCAGTTACAACCAAAAAAAAAGATAAATCCTAAACCTGGCAAGAAAGATGTCCCTTGGAGACTGGGACCTTATCAGCACAGGTGTTTAAGATGCAGAAATATGGTGCAAAGGGATGTGGTTTTGCACCAATCTTGTTAGAGTTAGATAATCATAGAATGGCTTAGGTTGGAAGGGATCTTACAGATTATCTACTCCAATGTTTCTATGACAGCCATGGACAGAGATACTTCTCAGCTAGACTTGGTTGTTGAAGACCTCACCCAACCTGGCCTTTAACACCTCCAAGGAAGGGGCATCCACAACCACTCTGGGCAACCTATTCCAGTCTCACCAACCTCATGCTTAAGAACTTCTTCCTAAGCTCCAGTCTAAAGCTACTCTCCCTCAGCTTAAAACCATTCCCTCTTATCCTATTGTTAGACACCCTTATGAAAAGTCCATCTCCAACCTTTATGCATTTCCCTTCAGGTACTGGAAGGCAGCTGTAAGATCCCCCAGGAGTTGTATGATGTTCTTATGATGGAGACCTGGATACAGTATTCAAGATGGTGTCTCACAAGAACAGAGTAATGAGGAAGAATCCATTTCTTGACCTGCTTACCATAATAGTATGACTTGATGATCTTAAAGATCTTTCCCAACCAAAACTATTCTCCATTTTTATTCAAATATTACTCATTTTAATAGAATCATGGAATGCACTGCATTGAAATGGACCTCTAGAGTTCATCTAGCCCCCTGCAGTAAGCTTCATCTCTGGATGTAAACCTGAAAGCATGACCAGGTGCAGGAAATTGTCTCACTGACTTCTGAATATTTGCTTAAATTCACAACTTCTATTGAAAGCTTTCCTAAGCATCTGCAGCAAGGACACTTTGTTGGTGCAAAAATGAAATGGTAAGCACAACAGAGCACTGGACCAGGCTGCTCAGAGAGATTGCAGAGTCTCCTCTGGATACTTTCAAGACCTATGTGGATGTATTTCTGTGTGACCTTCCCTAAGGTGATCCTGATTTGACAGGAGGAATAGACTCAATGATCTTCAGAGGTCCCTTCCAACCCCTACTATTAACTGATTCTATGATTCTATAATTCTTGCTTCATCTCCCTGACTACTTTGAGTTGTCTTTAAATAACATCTCTTACTGAGCTTTCACCCAAGGAATTAATGCTGAAGTTTTTGTATAACTTGATTTTGTAATTATAAATAATAGCAAGCTGATTTGCAAAGTTAAATTCAGGTCACTAGAAATGAAGGGTATTAGTAAATTTTACTATGAAGTTTTCTCAGAATAATGCATTTCTTTCTGTTAATAAATATAAATTTGCTGGAAACTGGAATTCAAATGAGGGTAAATTTATACCTATCTAGCCCAATTTTTTCCTCTTTGACAAACAAGAGCTATTTTGAATAATTTCAAACCTAGAAACTAACCCTCAAGTGTTAGACTAAAAATAAAGTCTCTGGAATTTTTTATGTTTTCTTTTTCTCCCAGCTAAAAACTCATGCACACACACACACATACACACAGAGGCTAATGGATGAGCATCCGTCATGTCTTTTGCCTAGAGCAGTGGTTTCCAACCTTCAGGCTATGCTGAGCCAAATCAGCTCTTCCTTGGGTTTTGGAAAAGCCTGGCAGCAATTATGGGTCTCTCCTGTGAATACTTATACACAGGAATGAGGTTTTGTTCTAATTTATATACAATCCAATCTGAAATCTATTCTTCCCTTTCTAAGCAGAAGCTAACTTTTTTTTTCTTTTAGATGTGCAGCAGCTGAGTTTTAGTATAAACTTCTAAAAGGGTTGCTGTTAGCATTAACAGATGATTGGTATCATTATATTCACATTTCTAAGCCCGAGATGTGATAGAAATGAATGACACCCTGTAACCTGGGTTGAGTTGTTATTGTGGTTTTAAGAATGTCCTCAGTTATTCTTTCTCAAGTGTGTTTGTTTGTTTTTTTTTAAATTTTTTTTTATTGCTGTTTGTTTGTTTCTGCGATATTTTGCTTCCTGCTGCTGCTGAGGACACTTTCAGTTTTCATTAAACCAAAAGCAGATAGATGTGCTTATTACCTCAGACCACGACATTTGTCATCCCTGCTTAAAGGAAATCAGCAGCATTAGGGAAAGTCAGGCAACATCCTTCAATTTTTAAAAGTTGACTGAGTTTTGAGTTTCATGGTCTTTTCCTCATGAATGTGTGCTCATTGCTTGATTTATTACAAGTAGGAAGAAGAAATTAGATGTTCCCCTTTGACTGCATCTGTTCTTTCTTGGATGTAATTATTTAACACCTTGCTAATCCTCAGGAGTGGTCCAAGGTCAGTTGGAAAAAAGTATGCTCAAGGTAAGGACTCCCAAAGAAGTTCAAGTTTTCTGTGAAGGAGAAATTCAAGGCAGGGGATCCACACTGTTAGCTTCTTCAGTGATTCTGTAGCTCCAGTATATAAAAGCTTGAGTTTGTAGGTGGGATGGAGAAGGAGATTCATTATTCATTTAGAAGTTTTGCCTTACCAGCAAATCTTCTCAAGTTTTGACGCCAGTTCCTTTTTATTATTAAATAAAGCTGTTGCTTCCTGTGTTTGCAGGAAACCTTTGCACCCTAGCTGGCTACAAGCCCCCTATTTATGCTATTGATGACCACAGCACATTTCTCTGACTTTAAAATGAAAAAACATGAAAACACTCATTAAGACATAGAGACAAATTGCAGATTTTTACATTAATCCGCAGTGTGGTGCTTTATTTTCTCACGAATTGGCCACAAACAAATTATAATTTATATTGATTTGTACTTTATTTGAAATTGTTTGCACATGTTGTTTTATGGGTAAGATCTCAAAGCCTGACTGTCTCAGAGAGACCCCAGGACTATTACTGGAATTTTTTGATCAAATTGACATTTGCCTCTCTTTTTTTTTTTTCCAGTGCCCCAATAAAGGCTTGCACTGAGACAGGTTCAGAAAGTTAAAAAAATCAAATTATTTTATTTATTAAAGAAACATATAAGGCAGATTTGGCAAGGGATGGAGCTTGACATAATAAATCTTGGGCAACATCCAAAACAGTTGGAGATGTAACTCTTTTAAATAACCCTAATATGTAATAGAAATGCAGCAAAAGTTAAGCTGGAAATAGAAGATGCAATTCTTAACAAGAGTGTCTTGGGTAGAGGGAAAGAAGCAGAGCCCATCCACCACTCCCTACTGCTGCTGCTGCAGCTCTTGCTGCTGCTCCTTCTACACCTGTGGTGCTGGTGGTGGAGGCAGTGCCCCTTGACAACAAAAAGTGCTATTCTCGAGGCTTGCATATGTTCAATTCATGATTGCACTAGTCCTAAACCAATGCTAATTTAAGAAATAGAAGTCTCCATACCTTAATTTCCCATATTGTGGTACTTAGTGATGGAATGGTAAAATGGCTTAAACTGGAAGAGACCTTAACGATAATCTAGTTCCAACACCCTCGACATGGGCAAGGACACATCCTACTAGACCAGGTTACTCAAAGCCTCATCCACCCTGCTCTTAGATACTTCCAGGGGTAAGGAGTCCACAACTTCTCTGGACAACCCATTCCAATATCTGACCACCCTCATAGTAAATAGGTCCAATCTAAATCTACACTGCTCAGGCTTAAAACTGTAGCCCTTCTTCCTATCACCACAGACCTTACAAACAGTCCTTATTGTGTTGGTTTGAACTAATTGGAGGATTTGAATGAGAAATTAGACTATAGGCTGACAAAGGAAAACACTGATGGTGCTACTTCACTCACAGCTTTACTGAGAAAGAAAAAAAAAAAGTTTTAAGAGTTGTAACCCAAATATAGATAAGCCAGACTGCTTCAGACCTCTTTGGCTGTGGCTCTTGCATAGCTTTCTCCTTGACTTTTGTAGCTGAATCTGAATAATTTCACTAACTCCTTTCCTGCTGCTAATCTCCCTGATTGATCTCTCTTAGGCTTTCTGCTGCATGAAACAGATGGTGAGATAAGATTGGGGAAGCAGGGAAGGTGGTAGGGGTGGTTAAAACCCCCTCTTAGAGATTTCTGATCTCTGGGAGGGGTGTGGTGTTTTTATATTACCTTTTTACTGTATATATCTGTAAAAATCTGCTGTACATTGTAAATATCTGCTTGTATATTGTGCATAGATGTAAATATAAAGCTTCATTTATTAACTTCCAGCTGACTGAGTCCTAGCCTGGGTTATTTCAAAGTGTGGGGGAGCATATAACTGCCAAACCACCACACTTCTTCAGGTACTGGAAGGCTGCTAGACGGTCTCCCTGAAGCCTTCTTCAGGCTGAACAGATCCAACTCTCACAGTCTGTTTTCGTAGGATAGGTGCTCCAGCCCTCTGATCACCTTTGAGGCCTTCTTCTGGATCCTCTGCCACAGTTCCGTGTCCTGTATTGTAATACTTACTGATGGTGGGTTTTGATTTCCATGAAAGTTCAGGGTGGGATTTCTGGGGATTTCCTGCCACAAGGGCTGTAAAGATCTCAGAGATTATAGTAGCCACTTAAATAACACTCTGTAAGCTCCAGCAGGACTTAGTTTTCTATTTATGAATGACTTGTGTATTTCTCCAGCAGAATTGCATTTTAGCACATTTAATATAAAAAATGGGATTTTGCAGACAAGAAGGCTACAGTTTCACGTTGGGCAGAAAAACTGTACTTTTAAAACCTTTTCTTTTAGTTGTGCAACTGGATATTTGTTCAGTTGCTCTCCAGGCAAACACATTTTTCTGCCTTTAGGGCTGCCCAGAATCACACCAAACTTCAGAGTTGTTCAGATGTTCAAAGAAATGGCTGCAATGATCCAGCTTCAAGATTAAGTCTATATCTACAAAACTTATCTAGATCCTTACATCACCTTATATTTCTGTCTAAATAAAAATAAAGCATTTTTCTCTTTCATGTGATTTTCTACCTTTCAGTCTTCAAGGGATTTTTTTTAACCTTTTTTTTTCCTCCTAACATCTGTAGTGCTTTAATATAATTTTCTTTTTTTCATTTGTCTATTCTCAGTTTTTCTCTGGTCCCTCAGGGTTTTATTTTTCTTTCCAATGTTGTCTTTTATTTTTTACACAACCTTGACAAGCGCAATATTAGAAGTTTCTTTTCAGGGAATCTTCCACTCTAGCAACCAATCGCGACCAAGTCTATGTTTTTGCAGATCATTTACTTTGCCTGCACTGTCTGCACACAGAACAAATCTGAAAGAAAATAATGCTACTGAAAAAATGGTGCACAACATAACATAGTGAATCTTACTGAGTACTGATATTTAGTAATGTAGCAAGCTTCCTACTATACAGAATAATAGAATCATATAATTCTTTTGTTTGGAGAAGAACTCTGAGATCATCAAGTCCAACCATCAACCTAAGATTACCACAGCTGTTAAATCACACCCCCAGCTGCCATGTCCACACTTTTCTTGGAATGGTGACTCTACCACCTCCTTAAGCTGCTATCCCAACACCTGACCACTCTTGCAGGAAAGAAATGTTTCCTAATATTCAACCTAAACCTCTCCTGGAAAAAAAAAAAAAATCAGGCCATTTCCTCTCATTCTTTCCCTGGGTACCTGGGAGAAAAGATCAAATCCTACTTAATAATTTTATTTGATAAGAATATATTGAAACCTGAAAACCCAAATTAAGAATAACAGGTATTTAGGAACATGAAACACTAAAATAAAAAGGCTGAATTTCATTATGACTTTCTAAATTTGGAAGCCTATTGTTGCAGCTACATTTGACAATCATAAAAAAGGTGGAGTGCTTCCAGGAAGAAGCTTCATTTAGAATCTGTTGCAGAGAGAAATTCAGTGAGCAAGAAGTGAGTGTCAAGTATAAATGGTAGCTTCAGCAGACCAGAAAGCCTCTCTACAAAGCTAACAAACAAAACTGATTAGCCTTTTAACAGCTAAAATGAGGAGAGAAAATTGCACAAATGAAAAAAAGAGAGAAAGTGAGAGAAGGGTAAATAATGTCTTTTCCTTAAAAGATAATTGCTTTAAAACAACAGAGTGAATCCAAGAGCAATTATATTTCTGACAACTGTGTTCCATTTTGTTTGCCTTACAAGGAAATAGTTAATGTATATTTTCTTTCAAAGAACTTAGTTTATTATATTAGTTTAATAAAAGATTTCTCTTTTTCTGTTTTTTATTCTTCAAGCTTGCTTCTGTGTGATTTCAGATACATTCCCTTTAATAATCTTCCCTTAAAGGGTGGCCCACGAGAACTCAGGTATTTTTACCATTTTGTCGAATCACAGAATGGTTTGGGTTGGAAGAGACCTTCAAGATCATCAAGTTTCAACTAGCCTACCAAGGTCAGGGACACCTTCTATTAAACCAGTTTGCTCAAGGCCCCATCCAAACTGGCTTTCTGTACTCCCAGGCTTGGACCTTTCCACGGCTTCTCTAGGTAAATTGTTCCAATGCCTCACCGCTCTCATGGGGAAGAATTTCTTTCGCATGTCTATTCTGAATCAAGCTTCTTCCAGTTTGAAGCCATCACCCTTTGTTCTGTCATTACATGCCTTTATCTGACTTCACTTATACCGTAGAATCAAAGAATTATATAATTGTTTTGGTTGGAAAAAAACATCTAAGTTAATTGTGTCAAGCCATCAACTCAACACCACCAAGGCTGTTAAACTATGTCCCAGAGAATCATATCCATGCGTTTTTTGAACACCTTCAGGAATGGTGACTCCACTACCTCTTTTGGCAGCCTGTTCCAATGCCTGACCACTCTTGCAGGAAATAAATTTCTCATTAAACCTCCCCTGCCACAACTCCAGACCATTTCCTCTCATTCCATCACCTGGTACTAGAGAAAAGAGACCAACAGCCACCTCGAACTAACTTCCTTTGATGTAGTTGTAGAGAGTAATGAGGTTTGCCATTTGCAATCTATGGACATTTAATGTCCTATCATTTAGTAATTAGTATGTCTTCCTAGGGGAGCTTGTTTGAAATGACAAACTTCCTGAACTCTTCTATTTCTGGGAGTTCTTCTGAAAACAGCTGGCTTAGGAATCCCACAGCAGAAGTGCCAAGCAATCATGCTAAGGGGCAAGTCCTTCTGAATAATTACAAAGTCTTTTGGATTCACTCATGAGCTCCAGAAGGAATTTCACATTCCTTTGCTTGTCCTGAGGGACTAAGTTCAGGGGAAAAGCGTTCTTGGAGATTTGAAAGGAACAAGGATGATCTCTGCACTCAGGTGACATGAGGGACAAAGGAAAGGACAGAGACATAGATTTAAAATGCATTTCTAATCTATTTTCTTTTTGAAGGACAAAACAAATTAGCTTCATTTTCTGCCTTTCTTATACTTTTGAACTCTTCATTTTTTTCCTGGAGAAAAAGCACACCCATTTGGAACACAATTCTCTTTCCTCTTCACGTCTCATTCATTTGGTTGGCAGAACAAGGAAAACTTGATTCACTCAGAGCCTCTTGGAATGCAGCCCAAAGAAAATAATCAAGGTCAAATCTGGGGAGGTAAGTAAACAAGCAAACAGCAAAAAAAGGCAGATATATGAAGCAAGCCTGTGATCTTAATAGTATATTTTAGAGAGCTCTTGTTCTGTAAAGTTCAAAGTGTTCCCCTAAAATCACAGTGCCTAAATAAGCTCTTATTGCTGTTAAATTACTTATCCAGTGCTCTTATAACACCCTTTATTATGGCTAAGCTTGTCTGCTTGCTTCAATATGCTGAATATTAATATTACACATGTATTGTGAGAAGCATTCTCAGCCAGGCTGACAGAAAAGAGAACAGCCCTGAAGAAATGGACTTCAGGCTACTAGTGAATGAGAAGCTGGGCATGAGCCAACAACCATGAAATCATAAAATATTGTGGGTTAGAAGGAACTCTAAAGATTATCTAATTCCAACCCCCTGCCAAAAATGCTTATGAAGACAGGTTGGGAAAGCTAGCCTTGTTCAGCCTAGAGAACAGAAGGCTTCTGGGAGACCTTATAGCTGCATTTCAATATCTGAAATGAACCTAACAGGAACCTAACAGGCTGGGGCAGGACTGTTTAGAAGGGCTTCTAGTGATAGAACCTGACAGCAGTGGATAGATGGAACGCTACTTGATGCAAACAAGATGTCCCTTTATTGAGTGCAAAGCACCACCTTATATATTCTAAAATCCAAAGCTTTCACATTGTGTCAAATAATAATTGGTTAGTGCAACCATGTACAGCAGCAATTGGCTAGCAACACTTTATTGGGATGCCACTCCTTATTCAGGCAAAGCTTACATTCCTTTTGCTTGACACTGCTTAGCTCCTAGACACTCATTATCTCTAACAAAAACATCTGCTGAGGTTCTGCTCTTTTACGTCTTTTCAGTCCTTCACATATATCTATCCGTATTCTACCAGTAACTTTACAGTAGTTCAGTTTCATTCTGTACCCATGGATTTTGTACCACTAAAGTCAAAACATTCTCTGTGCACCAGTCTCAGTACTCTGAGCAAAGGCTAACAAATAAATTCCCTACAAGGACCAGTGGCAATGATTTTAAATCACAGCAGGGTAGATTTGGGTTGGACATCAGAAGGAAGCTCTCCACAATGAGAGTGGTGAAATGCTGGAAGAGTTCTGCCAGAAATGGAACTGAGATCCCATTCCTGGAGAAATTCAAGGCCAGGCTAGATGTGGTCCTGAGCAACTTGATCTAGTGGGGAGGTGTCCCTGCTCACCTCAGGAGCATTGAGAGTCCCTTTCAACCTGATGTATTCTGTGAATCTGTGAAGGAAGGTAAAAGCACATTGCTGCTCAGAGACAAAATCTTACCTTTTCTTCAAGTAAGACTAACCTACTGTCTTGTCAAAAAGAAATAACAATGCAATCTGAAAGCTGGAGAACTGCTGTAATGAAACTGACTGCAACAACACTCAAAAAATGCATAAGAGGGAGAGAGAAGAACCGTGAAGGATGGAACATGATATAGACTTTTTGGGGCTAGTTTTTTATTCCTATATATGTAATGAACTGAAATATTACCCATTTTACAATGAAAATAATACTTTTAAGGCACAAAACTCACAAATATTTGAGACCAAAATTAATTTCAGATTTAAATTTTGAAATTGTGTTTTAAAAACTAAAATGACTATTTGGTCCTTTAAAAATAAATACATTAACTGCATGAATTTATTTCAAGCTAGTGTGTAATCTAATTCCTAGAAGAAGGTACCATGCAAATGTGGGACAAGGAAGACTTGTTTAAGCTTCTTTATGTTTAAGTGTGAAGAATGCCAGAGTAAAGAGGCTGGAAATTTTATTATTTTCCTAGCATGTTAAATATACCTAATGGTTTGTTTGAGAAGATCAGTTGTGAAACTCAACAAATTTATTCTTTTTATGACACTGGAAATATCTTTCTTTTTCTTTTCTTTTTTTTTTTTTGTTACATTCTCTTTATCTGTAGTTTTTCTCTGTTTCACTGAATATTTAAACAATTTAGAATAATAGAATCATAGAATCAGTCAGGGTTGGAAGGGACCACAAGGATTATCTAGTTCCAACACCCCTGCCATGACCAGGAACATGCTACCCTAGATCAGGCCGGACAGAACCTCATCCAGCCTGGCCTTAAACACCTCCAGGGATGGGGCCCCAATCACTAGCCTGGGCAACCCATTCCAGGCTCTCACTACTCTCATGCTGAAGAACTTCTTCTTCATGTCCAATCTGAATCTCCCCACCTCCAGCTTTGCTGCATTACCCCTAGTCTAGTCACTACCTGATAATCTAAAAAGTCCCTCCCTCTTGCAGGCTTCCTTCATATACTGGAAGGCCACAAGAAGGACACCTGGGAGCCTCCTCTTCTCCAAACTGAACAGCCCCAACTCTTTCAGTCTGTCGTCACAGGAGAGGTGTTCCAGTCCTCTGATCATCTTTGTGACCCTCGTGGCCAGTTTACAGTTGATACTATTATGTTTAGGTATAACCTTCCTTTCAATATTTTCCTATGTTGGAACTTTTTTTTTTTTTTTTTTTTTTNGACCAGTAACAAAATTTGGAAATTTTTTTTTTTTTTTTTTTTTAATCTCCACAGAAGGAGACTTCACAACTTCTCTGGATAGCTTTTTGCAGTGCTCCATCACCTTCACTGTAAATGAGTGTCTTCTGATGTTGATGTGGAGCATCCTGTTTTCTAGCTTGTGCTCACTGTTCCTCATCCTATCAAAGGGCACCAGTGACAAGAGACCATCACTTTAATCTACTCACCCGTCAAATATTTATAGACATTGTTCAGATCTCCTCTCAGCCTTGTCTTCTCCAGACTAAACACTCCCAGTTCTCTCAGTCTTTCTTCATAGGAGAGATGTTCAAGTTCTTCAATCAATCAACCAATCTTAGCTCTCCATTGGACTTTTTCTATCAGATCACTGTCTCTCTTGAATTGGGGAGCCCAACACTGGATGCAGTACTTTAGGAGTGGTCTCACCAGTGCAGAATTGAAGGGATGGAGAACCTTTCTAGACCTGCTAGACATAGTTTCACTGATGCTCCCCAGGATGCAGTGATTAATTTTGAGTACCAAGTTCAGTTTTGGAGTGATCAATACAAGAAGGATATTGAAGTGCTGCAGCAGATCCAGAGAATGACAATGGAGACAGTAAGGGGTCTAGAGAACAGGTCTGGTGAGGAGCAGCTGAAGGAACTGGGGTTGTTTAGTTTGGGGAAAAAGAGGAAGAGGGGAAACCTTGGTCTCTACAACTCAGGTAACCTGAGGATTTTGACAATGCCCTTATACTTTCTGTTTTCCTCATGGATCAAATTATAGGCATGAATTTGCCTGAGAATTATTTAATTTGTGTGGTCAAATAGAAAACATTCACTTCTAAACCATTCTAGATCAACTATTTCCTGCAGTCTCCTGCATGGTTGTCCAAAAACAGAGGAAAATAAACTCGGTGTTGCCCAATAGCTTTGTCCTTGTTCAATATTTGTTGATTTCTAAAAGCTTCCATCTGCTTTATGTCCAAGGTATCATTAGATTGGTATCTAAACTGTAAAAATATAAGAGCAAGAACATGGTAAATTCTATTGTAGGTCTAGCTGCTACATTTTTATTTATGGTGTTATTGATTATCAGTCTGCTGTGATACAGTTTTGCAGTGTCTTTCATTTTTAATTTTATCTTATATCACAGTGTTATCAATAAAGTCCTGTCTCTGCAGAAAGCACACACTTGGATGACTTTTTGTTTGCTTGGGGGTTTTTTTGGTTTTTTGGTTTTTTGTTTTTTTTTNTTTTTTTTTTGTTTTTTTTTTTTTTTTTTTTTTGGGTTTTGGTTTTTTTTTTTGGGGGGGGGTTGTTGGTTTTTTGGTTGTTCTTCCTTCATGTTTGGCTTCAATGTTTCAGAGAATCGTTGAATCTTTTAGTTTGGAAAATATCTGTAATACCATCAAGATCATTGACCCAACATCACAATGGCCGTTAAACTATGTCCAATAGGGCCACACCCACATGCTTTTCTTGAAGCATGTCCATATTTTCTCCATTTTAGGCTTCAATTTGCATCAGAGGAGGTTTAGATTGGACATTAGAAGAAATGCCTTGACTGAAAGAATTGTAAGGCATTGGAACAGGCTCCCCAGGAGATGCTAAAAAAATGTGTAGTGATGGCACTTCGGGATGCAGTTTACAGGGCATGGTGGTGTTGAGTTGATCATAGAATCATAGAATGGCTTAGGTTGGAAGGCACCTCAAAGATCATCCAGTTCCAACGCCCCCACCATAGGCAGAGACACCTTCCACTAGAACAGGTCATTCAAGGCCTCATCCAACCTGGTCTTGAACACCTCCAGGGAGGGAACATCTACAACCTTCCTGGGCAATTCATTTCAGTATCTCACCACTCTCACTGTAAAGAACTTCCTCCTGACATCCTGTTTAAATCTCCCCTCTGCCAGTTTAAATCCCTCCTCTGCCAGTTTAAATCCACTACCCCTCCACCTTTGACTACAAGACCTTGTAAATAGTTCCTCTCCAGCCTTCCTGTAGGCCCCTTTCAGATACTGGATAGTTCCTCTCCAGCCTTCCTGTAGGCCCCTTTCAGATACTGGAAGGCTACTATAAGGTCTCCTCAAAGCCTTCTCTTCTCCAGGCTGAAGAGCCCCAACTCTCATAGCCCCAACTCTTGATGGTTGAACTTGATGATCTTAGAGGTCTTTTCAGACCATAATGATTCAATGACTTTATAATAAAATGAAGGTTCAAATTATTATTTCTTAAGTTTCTCCCACTCCTGACAAAATAGCATGACATTTTGTACAATAAAGAACATTCACAGGTAATTATAGTTAATTCATGATATTTAATAGTAATTGTTTACACTGTGCTTATTTGTATTTGCCCTACTCATAGAATACTATCAAGAAAAGTAAAATCCTTTTATGACTTAATATGAAAGAGAAGTCCATAAACCCAAAGCAGATACTCTGGGCTGCCTAGGGAAGTGAACTATTTGTTCTAATATTGGGAGAAGTTCAGTCATCACCTATTTACCTGGATATTAGGAAAAAATTCCTTGCTGTAAGAGAGGTCAAGCATTGGAACAGACTGCCACAGGAGCTAGTGAAGGCACCATTCCTGGAGATATTGGTGAGACATTGGAACGAGTTGTCCAGGGAGGCTATGGATGGTCCCTCCCTGGAGGTATTCAAGGCCAGCTTGGATGAGGCCTTGAGAGACTTGTTCTAGTGAGACGTATCCCTGCCTATGGTGGGGCTTGCAACTGGATGATCTTTGAAGTGCCTTCCAAACAAAACCATTATATGATTCTATGATTACATGTTAAAAAAAAACATGTAGACATGGTGTTTTAGGACATGGTTTAGTGGGCATGGTTGTATTGAGTTGATATTTGGACTTGATGATATTAGAGATATTTTCCAACCTTAATGACTCTCTGATTCTGTTTTTCTTATGATCACACTGACATAGAAGGCAGCATTTCATCCCTGCTTTGCTAAATGCAGTCAGTTCCTTGCTGTTGCCAGAGGGATAGAACAAGGACAAACAGACATCACTTGCTTCAGGGAGCATGTTTCTATCAGAACTGCTGCTCACCAGAAAGCACAACACATTCCAGCCAAGGTAGCAAAAAGACATGCTTATGCAGAAAGGAGAGGGTATATACAACCATAGAATCATAAAATATGTTTTACGTAAATTGTATGTGAGATTTGGACACAGCTTCACAGAATTAAAAAAAAAAAGAAAAAAAGAGCTGATTTTTCAGGGTAGGTAAAGTAGCTGACATTTCTTTTCCAAGAGAAAACAGAAATTAAGAAAACAACTGTGTTTCAGAGATGATTCTCTCTACTCTGTGGAGCTTTTCATGCACAACAGAGAGCTTTGAGAGCTCACTAGAAATTCCTATTGTCCTTCATTCAGGCTCAGAGGACCACTAGATGACCTTTAGAGGTACCTCTCAACCAAGTGCATTCTATCTATGATTCTATGATTCTTTTCCAAAGAATGTATGATTCTTTTCCAAATGTAGACATGCTGCATGTCTACATTATTTATCTTAGATGTATTTTCAATTGCATAGGATTTTCTTTGTAACATTGATGCCCTCTTGAGGAGGGTAGATTTATATTAGATATTAGGAAGAAATTCTTTACAGTGAGGGTGGTGAGACACTTCAACGGGTTGCTCAGGAAGAATGCAGATGCCTTCTCCCTGGAGGTGTTCAAGGCCAGGCTAGATGAGGTCTTTTATCAACCATGGTTCAACTTCACTCCTTCATTCTCGCCTCCTCTCCCATCACTTCAAACAACACAAGGGGAAGGGGAATAAATTTCATGTATGATCCATAATTGCCTGTCTACTGCTCCTTCTTCACCACATTTTCCCTCTGATCCATTATAAGATCTTAATACAGCTGCAATCCTTTCAGAAATTATTCGCCTGTTGTAGAGTGTGCTGGTTTGAACTAATTGGAGGATTTGAGTGAGAAAATAAGACTATAGGCTGAGAGATGAAAACACATGTCACTTCACTCACAGCTTTACTGAGAAAGAAAAAAAAATGTTTTAAAAGTTGTAACCCAAATATGGATAAGTCAGAGTGCTCCAGGCCTCTCTGGGCTGTGGCTGCTTTCTTGTATGGCTCCTTTGTCCCTGCCTTTTGTAGCTGTTTTTCAGTAATTCCACTAACTTCTTTTCTACTGCTAACCCCCCCTGGCCAACCTACCTACGCCTATCTGCTTCATCAACAGATGGTGAAATAAGACTGGGAAAGGTGGGAAAGGTGGTAGGGGTGGTTAGAAAACCTCTTTTAGGGATTTTGATCTCCAGGAAGGGGTGTGGTGTTTCTGCATTACCTTTTCACTGTATGTATCTGTAAATATCTGTTATACATTGTAAAATCTGCTTGTATATTGAGCGTTGCTGTAAATATAAAGCTTCATTTACCAACTTCCAGGTGTTCTGAGTCCTAGCCTGGGTTATATCAAAGGGTGGGGGGGCAGGTAACTGCTAAATCCACTACATAGAGCCATCCAAAGTGTGTAATATGGCCATCCTGCTAAGGCATGGTTCATTCCATGACCTGCAGGGGAATACCTGCTTCCTTTCCTTATTCTCTGACCTTTGCGGTTCACATTGTGCTTTCCTGCTTTTCTCAGTGTTCTGTAGTGTTTTAAATATCTCTTCCCAGAGGCACCAGCATCTCTGCTGGAAGTCCCAGATGTGCCCTGTGGTGGGCCTGTTGGAGCCACCTGGAACCAATTGTATCCCCAACCTTTCCTCATAGAGGCCAATACTGCAGCCTCCTGCTGCCAGCATCTCACCACCTGCACACAGTAGAGTTCAACACATCCAACAATACACATTCCAACAAGATCTGATTTTTTCCCCCTGAAATTTGAGCAATTTTATTCCTCTTCAAGAAATGATGCTCATATCGCTCTCCTTTCAAAAAAAGGAACAGAAAATGAACTTAGAGGATTTTTTACAACAGCCAAGTTTCAATAGTAAATTGGAAATTAAAAAAGATGACTAGACAAGCAAAAATTCTAAGTGTTTTCCAAGTTTTTGACTATGAGGGTGGTGAGACATTGTAACAGGTTGCCCAAGGGGTTGGTGGAGGCCCCATTTTGGGACACATTCAAGATCAGGCTTGATGGGGTCCTGAGTTGGGTATGTCCCTGCTTATTGCAGAGCGGGCAGACTAGATAATCTCTAGAGGTCCCTAGAGGTCCTTTCCAACAGAGTGCATTCTAGAATTCCATTAATCTATTCTATATTCTTACTTGATACAGAAACATAGAATGGCTTCTGACAGAAGGGATCTTAAAGAACATCTACTTCAAATACCCTGCCATGGGCAGGGACATCTCCCACTACACCGTCTTGCTCAAGGCCACTTCCACCCTGATCTTAAACACTTCCATAGATGGGGTCTCCACCAACCCCTGGGCAAGCTGTTTCATTATTCCACCACACTCATAGTAAAGAACTTCTTTATAATTTTCAATCCAAATCTACCCTCCTCTAGTCTCAAACTGTTGCCCCTTGTCCTATCACCACATGCCTTTATCAAAAGTCCCTCCACAGCCTTCCTGTAGACTCTCTTCATGTACTGGAAGGCTGCTATAAGATCTTCCCAGAGTCTTCCCTTCTTCAGATTGAACAGCCCAAACATTCCCTGCTTGCCTTTGTAGAAGGGATGCTCCAGCTCTGTGATCATCTTTGTGGCACTCCTGTGGACCTGATTCTACAAATACAATGCCTTTATTATACTGGGGGCTCCAGAACACGATGCAGCACTGCAGATGAGGTCTCACCAGAGAAGAGCAGAGGGTCATAATTACCTCCCTTGATCTGCTGGCCTCACATCTTTTGATGCCACCCAGGACATGGTTGGCTTTTTGGGCAGCCAGCTCTTGTGGCTGACTCGTGTCATCAACCTGTGCCACCAAGTTTCATAGAATCATAGAATGTCAGGGGCTGGAAGAGACCTCGAAAGATCATCTGGTTGAGCCCTGCTGCCAGAGCAGGATCACCTAGAGCAGATCACACTGGAACGCATAGAGACTGTTCTTGAATATTTCGCGAGGGATTTTGCTCTATAGTAGGTCTTAATTCAAAAACTGGTACAGATGTACAAAGATAGGCATATATGCACTAAAAGTAAAATTATCATAGAGCCATAGAATTGTTTGGGTTGGAAAGGGACTTCAAGACCATCTAGTTCCAACCCTTCTGCCATGGGTATATACATTTATATAGGACATTTTATATATGACATTTGCATTATAAAGATCCTGTAGGTGGGACAAAGCACACACCACACATTCACCATTAGCTCAGATTTTATTTTATTGACTGCAGAATTTATCCCTTGAATTTGCAAGAAGAACCCTAAATGTGCATTTATACCACCTAGAGTCTAACAAAGCCACTCTGCAACATTTTATACAGATAAGCAGCTGTTCTTCTGAAGTCTTCTGTGAAACTACATCAAAATTAAGTAACAAAAATCCCTCTGAGAATTAAATACAGTAGGGTGTATATATCCTGCAGTATCAGGTAAGTTATTTCACATTATTTTATGGCACAAATAATGCACAATGTAAGAAACAGCTAAATGAGGGGAAAAAATATGGCTGTAAACTTCCAACTTTACAGTGATGTTTCCTAAAATGAGCCACTGAGTCCTCAACTTTCAAACTGACATTAATAACTTTATTTTTACAGAATGATTATCATTATGTGATAGGATATAAGTGTATAGGGTAACATATTGTACAAAACCCAATGGCATATGTGGTCCTGCAGTGCTGTGAGAAAAGCTGATAACAGCATCACGAAAGCTTCTTTTCTTCCAGTTTTGGCAATTACACATATGATGGTGTCCCAGTGAAAGAAAGATCCAGAGCTTTCAGTGAGCTAGGAGACAAGGTGCATATCTCTAGCTTGACATGTGGCTTGTGATTTGAGTAATCTGCTCTTAAGTTACAATTATAATTACACTGGATTGACACAATGTCAATCCAAAGATGGACAGATGGGTTTTAGCTGGCCTGCTTCTAGGGAATAAAGTAGGATAATTGCTGGTGTTATCAAATATTGACCTGATTAAGAGGTGCTTTGTTGGCCTGTTTTGTGGGTTTATGTTTTGTTTTTGTTTTAATCAGAGAACAGAAATCTACAGAATCTGATAAAATAAATTATCTCCTCTTGTTAGCTTCACATATAGTGAACTATGTATTATATATCCACAATGTTAAGGAATAGCTAAAGCACACACCAGGATTTCTCCAGATACAGCTGAATGATGGGCCCAGTATACATCTAGCGTCTTTGCATTATCTCTCTGCATCCCTGTGGGGTTGTTTAGTCTGGAGAAAAGGAGGCTGAGTGGAGACATCATTTCTCTTTGCCATTCCCTGAAAGAAGACTGAAGTGACATGAGAGGTGTTCCCTTCTTCCTTTTTATCAGAACAAGAGGAAATAGCATAATGTTAAACCAGGTGAAGTTTAGGTTGGAGATTAGGAAAAATTTCTTTTCTGGCAGAGTGGTCAGGCATTGCAACAGGCTGGCCTGGGAAGTGGTGGAGTCATCAACCCTGCAGATGTTCAAGAAATGTGTGGACATGGCATTTGGGCAAGTGGTTTAATGGCCATGGTGGTGTTGAGTTGAAGTTTGGAATCAACAATATTGGAGGGCTTTTCCAACCAAAATAATTCTATGATTCTATGATTATTAGTTCCAAACATGGCTTTAAACTATTTGAGATAATCTTTACCACAAATATAATGACAGCATATCTTTGTATCTTTGCTTGTTTTTTTATGGAAGGAATGTAAACAGTACCTTTTTTTTTTTTTTTTTTAAGAAAAAAGGAGTAAAGTGTGTGAAAGGAAATTGCATTTCTTTCAGCTGTGAATAATCAGGAAGATTTATTCAAAGAACTTTCACTGAGCTTTAACATAATCCTAAGTAAAGCCTCTCCAAAATGTATGAATCAGAGATATCAGATCCTTATAACCTTTTGCTTTACAGAGCATCACCTATTTTTATGGTGCTACTTGTTAAAGTGGGCACAGCCACAGCTAGAAGGTCTGCTTGGATTGTATATCCTGCAGCAAAGAGTTTTAATTTTGATCATCAAATATAATGGCTGATTAGAATTGTTGATTTGTGTTGAAAACACATTTATAAACCTACTTTCCTAGATAGGGGGGCAATGCCTATGGAAAGACAAAAGGAACTCCAGTGTCCATGGCTATAAAGCAACACTGCAGATTGTTGTTTTTGTTCGAGTGTCTCCATTACACCAGGTTACATTTGAGGATTTATAGCTCTGAGCAGATAATTCTCCTTGGATTCCTCTGTGGCTGGCTGCACATATCTTTGTGTGAGTAAGCTAAACCTCAGAGACTTTCACTGTCCATATGAACTAGATTAAGAAACAATACTGACAATCTGAGAACGGCCTGGGAAAAGAAAATGAATCAATGAAATCTCTCAAGAGGCCAAGCAGGTTATAATACCAACCACCATGAGCCCTACAAGTTCACTCTGACAGAATGCCAGTGGAGAATCATGATGTGATAGTTTCACACACCAAATGAATAGCTTAAAGAGACATAATGTCGTGGGCTGGGAAGAAACATTTGCAACTTTTAAGAACACTTAGAATTCGTACATGCCAACACATTAATAAAGATATTAAGGATTATTTTTGTGGATAACAAGAATATTCTTTTTCATCTATGTGGACAGAGATTGAGACACGATGAATAAGAAACTGAATCATTTAAACTGAATCTAGTCATTAATCATAGAATCAAGGAACCATAGAATAAGAGAATCATAGAATCACAGAACCATGGAATGATAGAATCATAGAATGCAATGAGTTGGAAGAAACCTCTAGAGACCATCTAGTTAAATCGCTCTGTAGTCAGCAGGGACATCTCTAACTAGATCAACATGCTCAGAGCCTCATCAAGCCTGATCATTAATATCTCCAGAAATGGGGCTTCTACCGCCTCCTTAGGCAATCTGTTCAGTGTCTCACCACTCTCACAGTAAAGAACTTTGATACTTGGGGAGGCTGATAACAGGGAAAAGAGACCAACACCCAGTTGAACCTCCCAGTATGCAGGCACAGCTTCAACTAATCTACTTGAAGGAACTATTAAACTTTGTGAGACAAAACCAAAACAATCATAAATCAGTTCAGGTGTTATTTACTTAAAAATAATACATTAACAATTCTCTAAGTAGCATCAATTTTAGCCACCAAAATAAAGCAATATTAATAGTCACAGAATCATAGAAAATGCAAAAGATTCCTCCCACTTGACTAAATTATTTAAAATCAAAACTGTGGCCACAACTTCATACGTTAAGCCATGGATTTAACTAATCAATTATTTAAAATTCACAAGCAAATCAGACTACACCAGCACCATCATCACAGAAGACTTTCAGATTGTCAGATATGCTGGGCTATTTTTACGACCATATTGCCCATACCGAGGTGGCAGAAGAGGACCAGCAGTGGTCAACAAAGCTGGTGAAGGGTCTGGAGAACAGATCTTGTGAGGAGTGGCTGAGGGAACTGAGGTTGTTTAGTCTGAAGAAAATGAGGCTGAGGGGAGACTTTCTGTCTCTCTATAGCTCCCTGAAAAGAGGTTGGAGACACAGTGGATTAATCTCTTCTCCCTAGTAACAAGTAACACGAGAGAAAACGGCTTCAAATTGCAACAGAGGAAGTTTAGATTGGATTAGAAGAAACTTTTTGACTGAAAGGGGTTCTCAGAGACTGGAACCGGTTCCCCAGGAAGGTAGCCAAATCCCCATCCCAGAAGGTGTTTAAAGGCCACAGATGTGATGCTGAGGAACATGGTTTAGCTCCAGCTTTGGTAGAATTAGATAATGGGTGGACTTGATGATCTTCAGGGTCTTTCCAATCAAATAATTCTATTTTGATTCTATGATTTTGTAAGATCTTTCTCGTAGACTTGTCATGGAAGGCCAAACTAGGCCTAAGTATGTCCTGGCTTGCCCAGAGATGTTTTCTGCTCTCCCTCCTCCTGACGGGAGAAGCAACCACAGGAAAGGAGGACAAAAGGCCTAGCACCACCATGTCTCTTCAAACTTGTTTACAGGGTACTTGCCCATGTTTATACACTTGTCTGTATTTTGCCCTATAAAGGAAAAAGCAAGCTCTGATTTTACATAATATGGTTAAGTTTGTCTAACTGCCGTTCTGATTGGCTGATCTCTGTCCAAAGAACCATTAGACTTGAGCTGCACTGAGAAAAAGAGATGAGCAGGTAAATACAACATGCTTCTGCTTTCTGCTTCTGGCAGTGCTCTGCCTCATTGCCTCTCTGTCCTTGCATCCTGCCATGCTCTCTTAGTCTATAAGCTAGCTCTGCTACATGATAACAAGCTCTGATACTTTGGGTTAGTCTACCTGGAAATTGACCTTGCCTCAAGTTTGCCAGGAAAAGGCTTTAAGTGCCTTCACATGATAGTCTTGCTTGACCAGTGTGACATTGTGCCAAGACTGCACATTTGTAAGACATCCTGCCTGCAAGTCTCCCTCTGAGACTGAGAGACCTGGAAGTGACACAGATAATCAAAGAGGAACCAGGACCAGGTCAGAGATCGTCTGCCTCTCTCTCATCACCCCACGTCAAGAGCCTGGGAAGATCTAAAGCCTCAGCAGCTGACAAGACATCAACGGAACTCCCTGCAAGTATTTGGGTACTGTCTGGAAACTGTAGTTAGGCCCAGGAATCCAGAGATATTAATATTTTCTGAGTAAATACTCAAAAGCCTCTTTAGCAAAACTCTGTAAATTCTCCAACTGAATCCAAAACTTCTGCCTTAAGCAGAAAGGATCTTTCCAAGTACATCTAGTGGGCAAGCGGTATAATTGACTGCAAGAAGCTCTTTCCAGTTCTGACAGTTTAATGTTTGTTGTATTATTGCTAGTTACTTCCAAAGTGTTCTAGACTCTGTTCTCACCTGTATAATGTTGCAAGGAACCAATTATTAAAATTCACTGGGCGGGTGGTGAAAGTCCTGAATATCAAAATTAATGAACAATATTGATTTTGAAAAAATACAATCCCACACTCATTACCTCCTGCCATTACAAGACTGCCACACGCTTTACCAAGGGACAAGAAGTAAACCATCATGTTTAATTAATTTCTTAATCAGTATTTAACTGTTAAACAAGCACAGAAATGCAGTGCTATGTTGACTTACCAAAACTAGATATAACTTACACAGACCAACCAAACTAGACCTAAACAACCTCCTTTAGCTGCAGGTAGAACCAGATCTGATGCACAGCTCTTAGCGCAGGCTCTTTCACTTTTATTCATGCTGACATCTGATGCCAGTATTAGTTAGGTATCCATGTCTGTGAGAACCTTTGTACTTCTTCAGTGCCAGGCAGTACTGTTGTGACATCTACGTCCTTTCTAAAGAGGTACATAGCCAGATTAGCACTAGCAAGGCAACCAAGTGACTTCTGGGATTTGGCATGTGCTATGTATTCATTAAAACTTTACAGAACTCATAACATGATGATTGTACCTTGTAAAGCACAGTCACTCTTGAAAGAGCAGTTTTTAACTCTTGAACTGTTAAAATCCAGTGACCTGTAGAACAGCTACCAGTTTGCTCATAGTCTAGGGGCTTTTCTCCTCTGTTCACCCCTGAAAAAATCATTGTGCTTCAAATAACTTTCAAATAATTGAGAATAATACAATGGTGGTTTTGTGGGTTCATTTTTTATATATGTTTGGGGAGTTTGGTTTGGTTTTGGGGTGGAGGTTTTTTATGGTTTGGGGAGGGGGGGTTGGGGTGTTTTCTGTTGTTTGGGGATTTTTTTCCAAATTGCATCTGCAATTTATATGAAAATTAAATTACAACTGGAATCTAGATGGAAATAAAATGCAAATAAAAATACTTAACAGAATGTCTACATCTTCCTTTCCTATCTTTCCAATCTCCTGCTGAATTCTGCACTAAGAAAATAGTGCTGAGCTGGTATTTTAGCTGTGATCCAACACAATTACTAAAGAAATATCTCGTGTGTGGTTTCAAACTCTGACAATGAAGGAAATAATTGGTACAAGGTCACACTTTCTTTCTTATTGGAGCAAAAAATGCTGTCAGTGTTGCCAAAATAGTGCATATGTTGAAATCTTTTGCCCTATAATATGAAAATTAATTTGTTCTGCTGTCTCTTTAATAAACTTAATATGATTAGATTGGCTACCTTAAACAAGGATTTACTACTAGTGACAGGAAAAAATATGATCTGACCATTTCACTTTGTTAGATAGTAGTGTGGGTTTTTTTCCTCTTTCTGCTGCTTTCTAAGAAAAGAACTCATATTTCTTTCAAAAATAAAGCTTGGTGATGTAAATTTTTATTTTCAGCTAGTTTCTCTTGCCTACCCAGAAGCAATCTTCATGATGCCTTGATGTTTCATGGTGCTCATCCTCAAAACAATATTGTGTGCTATACAGAGGTAAAACAGAAAGATAACAGCTTGGGTGGGAGACATAAAATTCATAGCTTTCCAACCCCATTAGCAAGGACAGGGGCCTCTTTCAGAAGATCACGTTGAATACTTCTAGTGAGGGTGAGTCCACAACTTCACTGGTCAACTGGTTTCAGTGTCTCACCATTCTCTTCCATAGCAAAGAATTTCTTCTTAGTATCTCACCTAAATTTACCCTCTTTCAGTTTAAAACTGTTACCCTTCATCCTATCACAATTCATGATAAAGAGTCCTTCCCTATCAACCACAGCTCTCAGCTTGGTGTCATCAGCAAACTTGCTGAAGGTTCACTCAAACCATGTTCCTGACAAAGACATTTAATAATATTATTTCCACATAGATGTGGAATCAGAACACAATGGCATGAGTTGGAAGGGACCTTAAAGATCATCAGGTTTCAGCCTCCCTGCCATGGACAGGGAGACCTCACACTAGACCAAGTAGTTCAAAGGCTGCATTCCCTTTTGGTGGTGAAGCACTTTAAAATAGTTGGGAAAAAAAGGCAATTTGTTTATTCCAGATAACATGAAGATTGATAAGTATGGTATAAGTAATACTTTGGTATTTCAGCATTGGACCTGCAGAAAAGTGTTAGGGGGGAAAAAAATTATCGGAATGACCTTCACCTTTAGATGGGAAAAAGAAATAACTGCTGTCTATCTGTGGTAGTGTGGGCTAGATGCCCTTTAAAAAGACCACAGAGGCAAGGTCCTCCAAAAAGAGATTGAGAGTCACATTGGACAGACCTGGTCATCCCAGGCTATTGTAATATTGTTATTCTATACTGCTTTCCAGTATCACCATTTATAAAGCAGTGCCTTGATGAAACCTCACTTGTTCTCTGAGGAAAAGGACCTAGGGGTCTGGCTTGATGAAAAGCTCAAAATGACTTGGTATTGTGTGTGTGGCCCAGACATAAACGGTGTTCTGGACTGCACCAAGACAAGCATGTCCAGCAGGGAAAGGGAGGGGATTCTCCCCCTTTAGTCTGCTATCATCAGACCCCACTTGGAGTACTGTGTGCAGTTCTGGAGCCCCCAACACAAGAAGGACATGGATCTTTTGGAGCGAGTCCAGAGGAGGGCCACAAAGATGATCAGAAGGCTGAATGGAACACCTCTGCTAATGAGGATGGGCTATGAGAGTTGGGGATCTTCAGTCTGGAGAAGAGAAGGCTTCAAGAAGACCTTATAGTAGCCTTCCAATACCTAAAAGAGGCCTACAGGAAGGTTGGGTTGAGACTATTCACAAAGTCTTGTAATAACAGGATGAGCGGTAAAGGGTTTAAACTGGAACAGGAGAAATTTAAACTGGATGTTAGGAGGAAATTCTTTGCAGTGAGGGTGGTGAGACACTGGCACAGGTTGTTGAGGGAGGTTGTGGCTGCTCCCTCCCTGGAGGGGTTCAAGGCCAGACTAGATGAGGCCTTGAGTGACCTGTTCTAGTGGGAGGTGTCCCTGCCTATGGTGAGGGGTTGGAATTGGATGATCTTTGAGGTCGCTACCAACCTAAACCATTCTATGATATTTCTACTTCCCTCACTTCTAGTCTCTTAGAGAAGAGTGTTCATCTCTACTTATTCCATGGTTTGTTAGGGCTGAAAATGGCTTCTAGTTGGCAGGGAATTTTGAGAAACATCATGAGGCCTTCTGAGGCCCGAGGTAAGGAGGGCAGTTTGGGTCTACTCTCAGACCTGCTGAAGTTGGAGGGATGGAGAAGGTTTATATCTTCTGTGCTTGGCCTAGTTTGTGAATGTATTCGTTCTACCTGAATGCCTTCTCTTCATATGTACTTGTAAATAGAATCTCCNTTTTAAATTTTTTTTTTTTTTTTTTTTTTTTTTTTCCCAATTTCTAGTCCAAAAAGTCACTCAATATAATTTCTGTCTTCTGGTATTGGGTAGCTCATGACCCTGGAACAGCACAGTATCAAAAACCTGTTATACAATCGTTAATGTCTCACACAACCTGGTGGCATCACTGGGTTTGACTTGTGGTATTTACCTTCCAGAACATTATTGTAATTCATTTTTTTTTTATATGAAATTTCATATTTTTTAATATGAAAATTCCACTTATAACAAAAGATTTCTCGCATGTCTCCAGTAAAATTGCATCTTATTTTTGATTTGCTGAAATGATGATTCGCTCGGTTCAGTTTTGGGCCCCTCAGTACAAGAAGGACATTGAGGTGCTGGAGGACATCAAAAGAACAGCAACTGGCAAAGAAAAGCTGGTGAAGGTCCTTGGACATTCAACTTGTAAAGAACGGTTGAGGGAATGGGAGTCCTTTAGTTTTCAGGAGAAGAGACTGAGGGAAGACGTCATCATCCTCTACAACTCCCTGAAAGGAGGCTGGAGCCAGGTAAGGGTTGGTCTCTTCACACGTGCAACAAGTGACAGAACAAGAGGAAAAGACCTCAAGTCATGCCAGAGGAGGTTCAGGTTAGATATCAGGTAAAATTCCTTCACAGAAAGGGTAATCAATCATGAGAACAGCCTGCCCTGTGAGGTGGTGGAGTCCACCCCTGAAGGCATTTGAAAAATGCATGGATGTGGTGCTTGAACGATGTGGCTTAGAGTTGCCTAGCAGTAGTGGCAGGGTTGTAAACACTAAGTAAGCCTTTGATGATCTCAAGATCTGTTCCACCCTCAATAGTTTTATGATCTATGACTCCATGAAATATTTCTGATTCAATGAAAAATAACCCTGATTTCTCTGCAGAGCCTTCCTACCTTCCAGCAGATCAACACTTCCTATCAACTTAATGTCATCTGCAAGTGTGCTGAGTGAGCACTTAGTCTTTTCATCCCCCTTTGACTGCTATCACAGAATAGGTTTGGTTAGATAAGACCTCTAATATCACCAAGTCCAACTATCAATCCAGCACCACCATGGCCATTAAACCTAATCCTCAAGTGCCATGTTCTCATGTTTCTTGAACACCTTCAGGGACAGAGACCTTTATGGAGTCCTCCCAGCCACAGATACTGCTGCGATGTAGTAATCTTCACCACAAAGAGCCAGTGTGAGGCCAGAACAGAAGCATAAGAGTGACATACTCAAATATATTTGCAATTATTTGAATCATCTAACAAGATTCCCCTCTCATTACATCCATCACAGCTCTCTCTGTTCTGCTCAGCCATTCCTAGATTTTCTGTCTCAGTCAGTGTGAACACATGTACCAAGCTTTAAGATATCTGCACCGCATGAAAAGCAGTAACTTGCTTTGAATTTTAATATACAGAGGAAGAAAAGTGAAAAGCAATAATATAATACTCTAGCTGGCATCTTTTAAACCTCCATGGTTAAGATTTCACTAAGTGGGAGAGAATTATGTTCTACAAAGAGAAGGCTTTGAGGAGGATTGGACAATATATGAATTCTGCAGTTTTCAATCTAAAAAGCAGGATACAACTCTTGATCTTCTGACTGGTATTTTGAGCTCCCTGCTGGGACTGCACCAACTAATTTCAGTTTGTGTGACAATTCTGCTGGCCAAACACTCTGAGCTTACTACTGATGTGACAAAAGATATGAAATTCAATTTACAATTTATAAATTTAATATAATTTATACATTGAATATCATTTCCCAGCAGCTATGAAACAACTCTGGAAGCAGATGGTTTTAAAAGGAATGTAAACTTCTTGTGAACAAGACATGGGTATTGTCTATTAATACTACAACTTTTATGTATAAAAAATTTATATGGCTGTAAGACAGCCAGTTTTACTGGCTTTGTATTCACACATGATTGGTTCCTGGGCCTGTAACATTTTTTTTGGGTTTTTCTCACTGACCTGTATAATGTAATTTTATGATTCTCAGTTTGAATATAGTTATTTAATGTACTCAGGCTACTTGTAGTTGTGCAGCTCTTCAAAGCTGGCTATACAACCACAGCTAGCCACCAGAGAACCCACATCAGGGAAACTTGTCTCTTCTCCTTAGATAATGTTCTGCAAAAAGGCCAGAGAAACATTAATGTTTTGCAGATAGTTTTATAACCATAAGACAAACAATCATGAAGAAAGCAGACATTCCAAGATCAGAGAATTCACAAGACACAGGAAAATCATGGAAATAAATAAAATAATTTTCATGTCTTTATCTGGAAAGCATCTACAATTGAAAGGCTGGGAGGAAGCAGCAGGGAGGGACATTTCAGGTCAGATATTAGGAAACATTTCTTCACTTAAAAAGGTTATCAAGGACTGGAACAGTCTTCCCAGGAATGTGGCAGAAATACCGTTCCTGGAGGCATTTAAAAAATGTGTGGATGTGGTGCTGAGGAACGAGGTTTAGTGGTAATGGCTTAGCAGTAGTGCTAGGATTGTGAGTTTTAGTTCTATGGTTGGACTTAATGATCTCATAGATCTCTTCCAACCTCAATAGTTCTATGATATAATTTTGGGTCTATGCTTTGAGGCCTGTAACATTGTGTCTGGATTTTTCTTACTGGTCTGTGTAGATTTAAGTTTACATTAATCTACTTACAATTTGATTGTAAGAAATGTAATATTTTTAAATTAAAAAAGGAAAAGAAAGAGAGAAAGAAAGAGAGAAAGAAAGGAAGAAAGAGAGAAAGGAAGAAAGAAAGAAAGAAAGAAAGAAAGAAAGAAAGAAAGAAAGAAAGAAAGAAAGAAAGAAAGAAAGAAAGGAAGAAAGAGAGAAAGGAAGAAAGAAAGGAAGA